>CM062241.1:23585613-23946597 GCA_031216185.1 Syzygium aqueum | reverse complement strand
TATATGAATGATTATCCACGTGTTTGATAATTTTTCAAGCCTTCAAGTAAATTTAAAACTATATCAAAAGTTATTGACTTTTACACAAGATCCGCAACTTTCCATTTAAGAAAGCCAGTTGAAAATATTTATTAATTTCATAGAAAATAATTTTCTGACTTTGGTTAATAACTTTTCATGATTAACCAGGATAGCTTTCCCGTGCTTTAGAAACTTTTATTGAGAGTTCAATTACTGTTCAAGGTGAAAAGTAAATTTGAAGCTATCAAAAAATTAGTGAATCTTGAACATAAGGGTTAATATAACGAAAAACCCTAAATCGGTACATTTGTGACAGTCAAAAATCCCAAACCGGTACACTATGACAAATTTATCCTTAATTAATTTCCATCAAGTTTTACCGTCAAATTGTCTAGTTGGATGACACGTGGAAGTTGATGGATGTACAAGTTTGGGGTTTTACCCTCCGTTTATCACAGATATACCAATTTGTGATTTTTCGTGGTATGAATCCAATTTAACGGAAACTAACGGAGAGTAAATTTATCATAAATATATCAGTTTGAAATAAAATTGTCACAGATGTACCAGTTTGGGGTTTTTTGTGATCAAAAAATTACTTTGGGATAATTTTGTTACAAATGTACTAATTAGAATTTTTCGTGGTACTAACCCTAAACTTAATAATATCGTTTCAGGTCACCTCTGTGATAGTGGAGATGATGTGCTATCAAACACAGGGATGCTGAACCGCTCCTTTCTTTCTTTCTACCCACTTTTGTAAAATTTATTAAGCATTTTTTGCTATGAAATTCCTACTGAACCTCTGTATAGAAACTAAACTTGGAAAATTCTCACCTCGAGACAAAAGGAAGTATGATGTATGGAGCAGACATGCTGTTTGCAGGGTTATTTTAGAATTTAGGTGGAGCACCTTTGTCTGGTAAGCAGTAATTAGTTTAGTGGAAAAATAACAAAATCCCTGTACATGGAAACGAAGCAAAATAAAGAGGAATGCTTCAAAAAGTTTTTTTGGTAAGGAAAAAAAAAAAGTTAATACATTCAGAAACTGATAAACACCCAATGGAAGTCAATCGGAATCTCTCCGATCTCTCAACAAACTATGAATTACGAAGAGAAGATTGACCAGTTAATCTTTGGAGGCAAACTTGTGAACTGTTTCTCAAGCTTCATTCCTATTTTGCCATTTCAAGTATTAATTTCTCTGCTGTAGCCCAAACAGACAGGTACTTGAATGATAATAACTCCGAATCGATCGGTGCCAAGCTATCTCTACTGCAAAGCTTTTGTGTTGAAGTGGTGTCATGTGCTTTGAGTCCCAAGTTGGTCAAAACATCGCTGCATCTCATCGTTATATTGTTCTTGCAATCTAGGTTTGGCAATAAAGGAAATTGGAAGCTCATCCTACACTGCTACCGCCACATCTTCGAGGAGAGAACCGAGGTAATGCTTGGATCTCATCATACCATATAGATTGACTGCATTACGAAATGGAGCTTTTATCTGTTCAGGTGGACCTGAAGGACAAATGGAGGAACATGACCCGCTACTGAAGTGCAAATAGTTGGTATTTCTCCCAGTGCTGGAGAGGGCTTGTGTGCCGGTGCAGAAGTTTGTGTCTAACTTAGCCGTTTTAACACATTCATAGTAGTGTCTATGTCCATTTCGATTGTTGAGAACCTTCCTGTTAAGCTAGTTTGTGCGCAGTGAAGCACGTCAAGTGGGCATTAGTAGAATAGAACGTACGCAGGTGTAGTTACTCTTGAGGGCCTTGAAGAGATTGGAATAGTGAGAAACGTTAACGAGAGAAAGTTGGTTTTCTTATATGTTAGTGTAAATTCACATCACTCCGGCGTATCGGAGGGAATTGGCATTCCTGTTCTTTTCTTTGGTTCCAACAAATAGGTTCGATAGTTTTATTTTCTGTAAAAAAAAAAAAACGCCACTTTGATTTTTTGAGCCCACAAAGAAATTCTATATCCTCAGCTTTAGGGATAGAATCAGGTTGATTGAAATCTAATTCGACAGAATTATAAATTAATATATTGTTGCGGACAATAAGCGAAACAATGGTAAAATAAACAGAGCAATAAAATAAATTGGATATAATGGGATTTATGCGATTTAATGGGTGGGGTCATCGTAATTTCTTATGGAATAATATCTTAATCTTACAAAGGAATTCAGAAATTTCTTGCGAAGAAGCAGCACCTTCTTTGATGCAATTCATGAAAAAGGTCAACTTCTTATATATACGAAAGAATTGTATTCAAAAAATAGAAATCTACACAAATTAGGAAAAAGATTCAAATTAGAAAACCTATTTAGATTGTATTTCCTTTGCATGGTCGGCACAGTTCCATCGGAATGCTCGGCCCTCCCGAGAAACTAAGCAGAGAAAAATTCAGCGAAACTTGGAGAATTTATATAAGGAAAATCAGGACATTGTAACTCATGTAAATATTTAACAAAAGTAATAACAGCAGAAGTATTCTGAGTCTGACTACTGGGACAAGCACCTAAAGACCTCTTCTCAAATCCAAACTCGATCGTAAGCACAACTAAACAAATCACTCTCACAAATCGATTTCGAGCAACATGATCCGTCGACCTTCGGCCCGTGACTGGCGACGATCAGCTTCTTACTGTCTCTCTGATTTAGGTTCCGCGTCGCAGTTGAGCCATAATCTCCCAAGCAGTAAGTAACGTCGTCGCCGTTGTCGTCCCTGTTGACGTCCTCTTTCTCCCATTCAGACAAATCATCTCTAACCTTCAACTTAAACAATTCCTCCACACTTCCAAAGCATCCTCTCTTGGCTGCAAAGATCTCTCCATTGAATTCCAATAAATGGAGTTTCCAAATCTTGATGGACTTATCCTTGCAAGGGATGACATTCCATGTGCCATCTTTGACATTGAATGTACCTACTCTTCCCTTCAGGTCCATGCAGTACAAGCTGCCTGCTGCATAGACTACCTGCCAGGTTGAGTCGAAATCTGGCTTTACATGGCTAAAACTACGCCGGGTCCAGTTTTTGTCCGACCCGACGGTGAATGTGTCGATTATGATTCGATTGTTGAGAGGGTGTATCGGCATGCTCATGATGAAGACGGTGCAATCCGAGGACGTGGGAGCTGCGGTGAAAGTCCCGGCGCTTATAAGCCGGTTACGCCAAGGAAGGTCGATTCGATCTCGGGTTATCGGGTTGAAGAGGAAGATGGACGAGATCTCTCTCGACGAGAGGAGGAGCCATCCGTGCTTGGAGGCGAGACAGTCGACTTGACACTCGAGCTCGGGGATTCGCACCATGTTGAAGTGCCCTGTGACGGGGTCGAGGAATCCATGGGCGGTTTCACCGGAGAATGTTCCTAGATAGAACAAGAGGGGAGTTTTTTTGAGTGAGGCCATGGCACAAAGTTTTGGAATATGTGATTTGGGTGAGAAATATACATATATAGAGAGATGTTTCCTAATTCAACTCGAATTTAGATAGTTTTAAAATTTGTGATTTGATTTTGATAATTATCGACCAAATCACATATTACGTTCTCCAAATATTTCCTAACTCAACACGGGTTTTAATTAGTTTCCGTTCTTAGTTTAGTTGAACAGATTTTCGAACCAAAACCAGTGAAGGGTTTTGAAGATATTTCAAAAATTGAAGCAAGCATATCGAGGTAAGTAACATGCCAGTTGTCATATTATCAACAAATCAACATTAATCTAATATGTAATGATAACTTGTCAGGATATTCTTGTCTGTTATATCAAATTTTATTTATTTTTTTACTGGTTATTAATATACTTATGAATATGATTATCCACGTGTTTGATAATTTTTCAAGCCTTCAAGTAAATTTAAAACTATATCAAAAGTTATTGACTTTTACACAAGATCCGCAACTTTCCATTTAAGAAAGCCAGTTGAAAATATTTATTAATTTCATAGAAAATAATTTTCTGACTTTGGTTAATAACTTTTCATGATTAACCAGGATAGCTTTCCCGTGCTTTAGAAACTTTTATTGAGAGTTCAATTACTGTTCAAGGTGAAAAGTAAATTTGAAGCTATCAAAAAATTAGTGAATCTTGAACATAAGGGTTAATATAACGAAAAACCCTAAATCGGTACATTTGTGACAGTCAAAAATCCCAAACCGGTACACTATGACAAATTTATCCTTAATTAATTTCCATCAAGTTTTACCGTCAAATTGTCTAGTTGGATGACACGTGGAAGTTGATGGATGTACAAGTTTGGGGTTTTACCCTCCGTTTATCACAGATATACCAATTTGTGATTTTTCGTGGTATGAATCCAATTTAACGGAAACTAACGGAGAGTAAATTTATCATAAATATATCAGTTTGAAATAAAATTGTCACAGATGTACCAGTTTGGGGTTTTTTGTGATCAAAAAATTACTTTGGGATAATTTTGTTACAAATGTACTAATTAGAATTTTTCGTGGTACTAACCCTAAACTTAATAATATCGTTTCAGGTCACCTCTGTGATAGTGGAGATGATGTGCTATCAAACACAGGGATGCTGAACCGCTCCTTTCTTTCTTTCTACCCACTTTTGTAAAATTTATTAAGCATTTTTTGCTATGAAATTCCTACTGAACCTCTGTATAGAAACTAAACTTGGAAAATTCTCACCTCGAGACAAAAGGAAGTATGATGTATGGAGCAGACATGCTGTTTGCAGGGTTATTTTAGAATTTAGGTGGAGCACCTTTGTCTGGTAAGCAGTAATTAGTTTAGTGGAAAAATAACAAAATCCCTGTACATGGAAACGAAGCAAAATAAAGAGGAATGCTTCAAAAAGTTTTTTTGGTAAGGAAAAAAAAAAAGTTAATACATTCAGAAACTGATAAACACCCAATGGAAGTCAATCGGAATCTCTCCGATCTCTCAACAAACTATGAATTACGAAGAGAAGATTGACCAGTTAATCTTTGGAGGCAAACTTGTGAACTGTTTCTCAAGCTTCATTCCTATTTTGCCATTTCAAGTATTAATTTCTCTGCTGTAGCCCAAACAGACAGGTACTTGAATGATAATAACTCCGAATCGATCGGTGCCAAGCTATCTCTACTGCAAAGCTTTTGTGTTGAAGTGGTGTCATGTGCTTTGAGTCCCAAGTTGGTCAAAACATCGCTGCATCTCATCGTTATATTGTTCTTGCAATCTAGGTTTGGCAATAAAGGAAATTGGAAGCTCATCCTACACTGCTACCGCCACATCTTCGAGGAGAGAACCGAGGTAATGCTTGGATCTCATCATACCATATAGATTGACTGCATTACGAAATGGAGCTTTTATCTGTTCAGGTGGACCTGAAGGACAAATGGAGGAACATGACCCGCTACTGAAGTGCAAATAGTTGGTATTTCTCCCAGTGCTGGAGAGGGCTTGTGTGCCGGTGCAGAAGTTTGTGTCTAACTTAGCCGTTTTAACACATTCATAGTAGTGTCTATGTCCATTTCGATTGTTGAGAACCTTCCTGTTAAGCTAGTTTGTGCGCAGTGAAGCACGTCAAGTGGGCATTAGTAGAATAGAACGTACGCAGGTGTAGTTACTCTTGAGGGCCTTGAAGAGATTGGAATAGTGAGAAACGTTAACGAGAGAAAGTTGGTTTTCTTATATGTTAGTGTAAATTCACATCACTCCGGCGTATCGGAGGGAATTGGCATTCCTGTTCTTTTCTTTGGTTCCAACAAATAGGTTCGATAGTTTTATTTTCTGTAAAAAAAAAAAAACGCCACTTTGATTTTTTGAGCCCACAAAGAAATTCTATATCCTCAGCTTTAGGGATAGAATCAGGTTGATTGAAATCTAATTCGACAGAATTATAAATTAATATATTGTTGCGGACAATAAGCGAAACAATGGTAAAATAAACAGAGCAATAAAATAAATTGGATATAATGGGATTTATGCGATTTAATGGGTGGGGTCATCGTAATTTCTTATGGAATAATATCTTAATCTTACAAAGGAATTCAGAAATTTCTTGCGAAGAAGCAGCACCTTCTTTGATGCAATTCATGAAAAAGGTCAACTTCTTATATATACGAAAGAATTGTATTCAAAAAATAGAAATCTACACAAATTAGGAAAAAGATTCAAATTAGAAAACCTATTTAGATTGTATTTCCTTTGCATGGTCGGCACAGTTCCATCGGAATGCTCGGCCCTCCCGAGAAACTAAGCAGAGAAAAATTCAGCGAAACTTGGAGAATTTATATAAGGAAAATCAGGACATTGTAACTCATGTAAATATTTAACAAAAGTAATAACAGCAGAAGTATTCTGAGTCTGACTACTGGGACAAGCACCTAAAGACCTCTTCTCAAATCCAAACTCGATCGTAAGCACAACTAAACAAATCACTCTCACAAATCGATTTCGAGCAACATGATCCGTCGACCTTCGGCCCGTGACTGGCGACGATCAGCTTCTTACTGTCTCTCTGATTTAGGTTCCGCGTCGCAGTTGAGCCATAATCTCCCAAGCAGTAAGTAACGTCGTCGCCGTTGTCGTCCCTGTTGACGTCCTCTTTCTCCCATTCAGACAAATCATCTCTAACCTTCAACTTAAACAATTCCTCCACACTTCCAAAGCATCCTCTCTTGGCTGCAAAGATCTCTCCATTGAATTCCAATAAATGGAGTTTCCAAATCTTGATGGACTTATCCTTGCAAGGGATGACATTCCATGTGCCATCTTTGACATTGAATGTACCTACTCTTCCCTTCAGGTCCATGCAGTACAAGCTGCCTGCTGCATAGACTACCTGCCAGGTTGAGTCGAAATCTGGCTTTACATGGCTAAAACTACGCCGGGTCCAGTTTTTGTCCGACCCGACGGTGAATGTGTCGATTATGATTCGATTGTTGAGAGGGTGTATCGGCATGCTCATGATGAAGACGGTGCAATCCGAGGACGTGGGAGCTGCGGTGAAAGTCCCGGCGCTTATAAGCCGGTTACGCCAAGGAAGGTCGATTCGATCTCGGGTTATCGGGTTGAAGAGGAAGATGGACGAGATCTCTCTCGACGAGAGGAGGAGCCATCCGTGCTTGGAGGCGAGACAGTCGACTTGACACTCGAGCTCGGGGATTCGCACCATGTTGAAGTGCCCTGTGACGGGGTCGAGGAATCCATGGGCGGTTTCACCGGAGAATGTTCCTAGATAGAACAAGAGGGGAGTTTTTTTGAGTGAGGCCATGGCACAAAGTTTTGGAATATGTGATTTGGGTGAGAAATATACATATATAGAGAGATGTTTCCTAATTCAACTCGAATTTAGATAGTTTTAAAATTTGTGATTTGATTTTGATAATTATCGACCAAATCACATATTACGTTCTCCAAATATTTCCTAACTCAACACGGGTTTTAATTAGTTTCCGTTCTTAGTTTAGTTGAACAGATTTTCGAACCAAAACCAGTGAAGGGTTTTGAAGATATTTCAAAAATTGAAGCAAGCATATCGAGGTAAGTAACATGCCAGTTGTCATATTATCAACAAATCAACATTAATCTAATATGTAATGATAACTTGTCAGGATATTCTTGTCTGTTATATCAAATTTTATTTATTTTTTTACTGGTTATTAATATACTTATGAATATGATTATCCACGTGTTTGATAATTTTTCAAGCCTTCAAGTAAATTTAAAACTATATCAAAAGTTATTGACTTTTACACAAGATCCGCAACTTTCCATTTAAGAAAGCCAGTTGAAAATATTTATTAATTTCATAGAAAATAATTTTCTGACTTTGGTTAATAACTTTTCATGATTAACCAGGATAGCTTTCCCGTGCTTTAGAAACTTTTATTGAGAGTTCAATTACTGTTCAAGGTGAAAAGTAAATTTGAAGCTATCAAAAAATTAGTGAATCTTGAACATAAGGGTTAATATAACGAAAAACCCTAAATCGGTACATTTGTGACAGTCAAAAATCCCAAACCGGTACACTATGACAAATTTATCCTTAATTAATTTCCATCAAGTTTTACCGTCAAATTGTCTAGTTGGATGACACGTGGAAGTTGATGGATGTACAAGTTTGGGGTTTTACCCTCCGTTTATCACAGATATACCAATTTGTGATTTTTCGTGGTATGAATCCAATTTAACGGAAACTAACGGAGAGTAAATTTATCATAAATATATCAGTTTGAAATAAAATTGTCACAGATGTACCAGTTTGGGGTTTTTTGTGATCAAAAAATTACTTTGGGATAATTTTGTTACAAATGTACTAATTAGAATTTTTCGTGGTACTAACCCTAAACTTAATAATATCGTTTCAGGTCACCTCTGTGATAGTGGAGATGATGTGCTATCAAACACAGGGATGCTGAACCGCTCCTTTCTTTCTTTCTACCCACTTTTGTAAAATTTATTAAGCATTTTTTGCTATGAAATTCCTACTGAACCTCTGTATAGAAACTAAACTTGGAAAATTCTCACCTCGAGACAAAAGGAAGTATGATGTATGGAGCAGACATGCTGTTTGCAGGGTTATTTTAGAATTTAGGTGGAGCACCTTTGTCTGGTAAGCAGTAATTAGTTTAGTGGAAAAATAACAAAATCCCTGTACATGGAAACGAAGCAAAATAAAGAGGAATGCTTCAAAAAGTTTTTTTGGTAAGGAAAAAAAAAAAGTTAATACATTCAGAAACTGATAAACACCCAATGGAAGTCAATCGGAATCTCTCCGATCTCTCAACAAACTATGAATTACGAAGAGAAGATTGACCAGTTAATCTTTGGAGGCAAACTTGTGAACTGTTTCTCAAGCTTCATTCCTATTTTGCCATTTCAAGTATTAATTTCTCTGCTGTAGCCCAAACAGACAGGTACTTGAATGATAATAACTCCGAATCGATCGGTGCCAAGCTATCTCTACTGCAAAGCTTTTGTGTTGAAGTGGTGTCATGTGCTTTGAGTCCCAAGTTGGTCAAAACATCGCTGCATCTCATCGTTATATTGTTCTTGCAATCTAGGTTTGGCAATAAAGGAAATTGGAAGCTCATCCTACACTGCTACCGCCACATCTTCGAGGAGAGAACCGAGGTAATGCTTGGATCTCATCATACCATATAGATTGACTGCATTACGAAATGGAGCTTTTATCTGTTCAGGTGGACCTGAAGGACAAATGGAGGAACATGACCCGCTACTGAAGTGCAAATAGTTGGTATTTCTCCCAGTGCTGGAGAGGGCTTGTGTGCCGGTGCAGAAGTTTGTGTCTAACTTAGCCGTTTTAACACATTCATAGTAGTGTCTATGTCCATTTCGATTGTTGAGAACCTTCCTGTTAAGCTAGTTTGTGCGCAGTGAAGCACGTCAAGTGGGCATTAGTAGAATAGAACGTACGCAGGTGTAGTTACTCTTGAGGGCCTTGAAGAGATTGGAATAGTGAGAAACGTTAACGAGAGAAAGTTGGTTTTCTTATATGTTAGTGTAAATTCACATCACTCCGGCGTATCGGAGGGAATTGGCATTCCTGTTCTTTTCTTTGGTTCCAACAAATAGGTTCGATAGTTTTATTTTCTGTAAAAAAAAAAAAACGCCACTTTGATTTTTTGAGCCCACAAAGAAATTCTATATCCTCAGCTTTAGGGATAGAATCAGGTTGATTGAAATCTAATTCGACAGAATTATAAATTAATATATTGTTGCGGACAATAAGCGAAACAATGGTAAAATAAACAGAGCAATAAAATAAATTGGATATAATGGGATTTATGCGATTTAATGGGTGGGGTCATCGTAATTTCTTATGGAATAATATCTTAATCTTACAAAGGAATTCAGAAATTTCTTGCGAAGAAGCAGCACCTTCTTTGATGCAATTCATGAAAAAGGTCAACTTCTTATATATACGAAAGAATTGTATTCAAAAAATAGAAATCTACACAAATTAGGAAAAAGATTCAAATTAGAAAACCTATTTAGATTGTATTTCCTTTGCATGGTCGGCACAGTTCCATCGGAATGCTCGGCCCTCCCGAGAAACTAAGCAGAGAAAAATTCAGCGAAACTTGGAGAATTTATATAAGGAAAATCAGGACATTGTAACTCATGTAAATATTTAACAAAAGTAATAACAGCAGAAGTATTCTGAGTCTGACTACTGGGACAAGCACCTAAAGACCTCTTCTCAAATCCAAACTCGATCGTAAGCACAACTAAACAAATCACTCTCACAAATCGATTTCGAGCAACATGATCCGTCGACCTTCGGCCCGTGACTGGCGACGATCAGCTTCTTACTGTCTCTCTGATTTAGGTTCCGCGTCGCAGTTGAGCCATAATCTCCCAAGCAGTAAGTAACGTCGTCGCCGTTGTCGTCCCTGTTGACGTCCTCTTTCTCCCATTCAGACAAATCATCTCTAACCTTCAACTTAAACAATTCCTCCACACTTCCAAAGCATCCTCTCTTGGCTGCAAAGATCTCTCCATTGAATTCCAATAAATGGAGTTTCCAAATCTTGATGGACTTATCCTTGCAAGGGATGACATTCCATGTGCCATCTTTGACATTGAATGTACCTACTCTTCCCTTCAGGTCCATGCAGTACAAGCTGCCTGCTGCATAGACTACCTGCCAGGTTGAGTCGAAATCTGGCTTTACATGGCTAAAACTACGCCGGGTCCAGTTTTTGTCCGACCCGACGGTGAATGTGTCGATTATGATTCGATTGTTGAGAGGGTGTATCGGCATGCTCATGATGAAGACGGTGCAATCCGAGGACGTGGGAGCTGCGGTGAAAGTCCCGGCGCTTATAAGCCGGTTACGCCAAGGAAGGTCGATTCGATCTCGGGTTATCGGGTTGAAGAGGAAGATGGACGAGATCTCTCTCGACGAGAGGAGGAGCCATCCGTGCTTGGAGGCGAGACAGTCGACTTGACACTCGAGCTCGGGGATTCGCACCATGTTGAAGTGCCCTGTGACGGGGTCGAGGAATCCATGGGCGGTTTCACCGGAGAATGTTCCTAGATAGAACAAGAGGGGAGTTTTTTTGAGTGAGGCCATGGCACAAAGTTTTGGAATATGTGATTTGGGTGAGAAATATACATATATAGAGAGATGTTTCCTAATTCAACTCGAATTTAGATAGTTTTAAAATTTGTGATTTGATTTTGATAATTATCGACCAAATCACATATTACGTTCTCCAAATATTTCCTAACTCAACACGGGTTTTAATTAGTTTCCGTTCTTAGTTTAGTTGAACAGATTTTCGAACCAAAACCAGTGAAGGGTTTTGAAGATATTTCAAAAATTGAAGCAAGCATATCGAGGTAAGTAACATGCCAGTTGTCATATTATCAACAAATCAACATTAATCTAATATGTAATGATAACTTGTCAGGATATTCTTGTCTGTTATATCAAATTTTATTTATTTTTTTACTGGTTATTAATATACTTATGAATATGATTATCCACGTGTTTGATAATTTTTCAAGCCTTCAAGTAAATTTAAAACTATATCAAAAGTTATTGACTTTTACACAAGATCCGCAACTTTCCATTTAAGAAAGCCAGTTGAAAATATTTATTAATTTCATAGAAAATAATTTTCTGACTTTGGTTAATAACTTTTCATGATTAACCAGGATAGCTTTCCCGTGCTTTAGAAACTTTTATTGAGAGTTCAATTACTGTTCAAGGTGAAAAGTAAATTTGAAGCTATCAAAAAATTAGTGAATCTTGAACATAAGGGTTAATATAACGAAAAACCCTAAATCGGTACATTTGTGACAGTCAAAAATCCCAAACCGGTACACTATGACAAATTTATCCTTAATTAATTTCCATCAAGTTTTACCGTCAAATTGTCTAGTTGGATGACACGTGGAAGTTGATGGATGTACAAGTTTGGGGTTTTACCCTCCGTTTATCACAGATATACCAATTTGTGATTTTTCGTGGTATGAATCCAATTTAACGGAAACTAACGGAGAGTAAATTTATCATAAATATATCAGTTTGAAATAAAATTGTCACAGATGTACCAGTTTGGGGTTTTTTGTGATCAAAAAATTACTTTGGGATAATTTTGTTACAAATGTACTAATTAGAATTTTTCGTGGTACTAACCCTAAACTTAATAATATCGTTTCAGGTCACCTCTGTGATAGTGGAGATGATGTGCTATCAAACACAGGGATGCTGAACCGCTCCTTTCTTTCTTTCTACCCACTTTTGTAAAATTTATTAAGCATTTTTTGCTATGAAATTCCTACTGAACCTCTGTATAGAAACTAAACTTGGAAAATTCTCACCTCGAGACAAAAGGAAGTATGATGTATGGAGCAGACATGCTGTTTGCAGGGTTATTTTAGAATTTAGGTGGAGCACCTTTGTCTGGTAAGCAGTAATTAGTTTAGTGGAAAAATAACAAAATCCCTGTACATGGAAACGAAGCAAAATAAAGAGGAATGCTTCAAAAAGTTTTTTTGGTAAGGAAAAAAAAAAAGTTAATACATTCAGAAACTGATAAACACCCAATGGAAGTCAATCGGAATCTCTCCGATCTCTCAACAAACTATGAATTACGAAGAGAAGATTGACCAGTTAATCTTTGGAGGCAAACTTGTGAACTGTTTCTCAAGCTTCATTCCTATTTTGCCATTTCAAGTATTAATTTCTCTGCTGTAGCCCAAACAGACAGGTACTTGAATGATAATAACTCCGAATCGATCGGTGCCAAGCTATCTCTACTGCAAAGCTTTTGTGTTGAAGTGGTGTCATGTGCTTTGAGTCCCAAGTTGGTCAAAACATCGCTGCATCTCATCGTTATATTGTTCTTGCAATCTAGGTTTGGCAATAAAGGAAATTGGAAGCTCATCCTACACTGCTACCGCCACATCTTCGAGGAGAGAACCGAGGTAATGCTTGGATCTCATCATACCATATAGATTGACTGCATTACGAAATGGAGCTTTTATCTGTTCAGGTGGACCTGAAGGACAAATGGAGGAACATGACCCGCTACTGAAGTGCAAATAGTTGGTATTTCTCCCAGTGCTGGAGAGGGCTTGTGTGCCGGTGCAGAAGTTTGTGTCTAACTTAGCCGTTTTAACACATTCATAGTAGTGTCTATGTCCATTTCGATTGTTGAGAACCTTCCTGTTAAGCTAGTTTGTGCGCAGTGAAGCACGTCAAGTGGGCATTAGTAGAATAGAACGTACGCAGGTGTAGTTACTCTTGAGGGCCTTGAAGAGATTGGAATAGTGAGAAACGTTAACGAGAGAAAGTTGGTTTTCTTATATGTTAGTGTAAATTCACATCACTCCGGCGTATCGGAGGGAATTGGCATTCCTGTTCTTTTCTTTGGTTCCAACAAATAGGTTCGATAGTTTTATTTTCTGTAAAAAAAAAAAAACGCCACTTTGATTTTTTGAGCCCACAAAGAAATTCTATATCCTCAGCTTTAGGGATAGAATCAGGTTGATTGAAATCTAATTCGACAGAATTATAAATTAATATATTGTTGCGGACAATAAGCGAAACAATGGTAAAATAAACAGAGCAATAAAATAAATTGGATATAATGGGATTTATGCGATTTAATGGGTGGGGTCATCGTAATTTCTTATGGAATAATATCTTAATCTTACAAAGGAATTCAGAAATTTCTTGCGAAGAAGCAGCACCTTCTTTGATGCAATTCATGAAAAAGGTCAACTTCTTATATATACGAAAGAATTGTATTCAAAAAATAGAAATCTACACAAATTAGGAAAAAGATTCAAATTAGAAAACCTATTTAGATTGTATTTCCTTTGCATGGTCGGCACAGTTCCATCGGAATGCTCGGCCCTCCCGAGAAACTAAGCAGAGAAAAATTCAGCGAAACTTGGAGAATTTATATAAGGAAAATCAGGACATTGTAACTCATGTAAATATTTAACAAAAGTAATAACAGCAGAAGTATTCTGAGTCTGACTACTGGGACAAGCACCTAAAGACCTCTTCTCAAATCCAAACTCGATCGTAAGCACAACTAAACAAATCACTCTCACAAATCGATTTCGAGCAACATGATCCGTCGACCTTCGGCCCGTGACTGGCGACGATCAGCTTCTTACTGTCTCTCTGATTTAGGTTCCGCGTCGCAGTTGAGCCATAATCTCCCAAGCAGTAAGTAACGTCGTCGCCGTTGTCGTCCCTGTTGACGTCCTCTTTCTCCCATTCAGACAAATCATCTCTAACCTTCAACTTAAACAATTCCTCCACACTTCCAAAGCATCCTCTCTTGGCTGCAAAGATCTCTCCATTGAATTCCAATAAATGGAGTTTCCAAATCTTGATGGACTTATCCTTGCAAGGGATGACATTCCATGTGCCATCTTTGACATTGAATGTACCTACTCTTCCCTTCAGGTCCATGCAGTACAAGCTGCCTGCTGCATAGACTACCTGCCAGGTTGAGTCGAAATCTGGCTTTACATGGCTAAAACTACGCCGGGTCCAGTTTTTGTCCGACCCGACGGTGAATGTGTCGATTATGATTCGATTGTTGAGAGGGTGTATCGGCATGCTCATGATGAAGACGGTGCAATCCGAGGACGTGGGAGCTGCGGTGAAAGTCCCGGCGCTTATAAGCCGGTTACGCCAAGGAAGGTCGATTCGATCTCGGGTTATCGGGTTGAAGAGGAAGATGGACGAGATCTCTCTCGACGAGAGGAGGAGCCATCCGTGCTTGGAGGCGAGACAGTCGACTTGACACTCGAGCTCGGGGATTCGCACCATGTTGAAGTGCCCTGTGACGGGGTCGAGGAATCCATGGGCGGTTTCACCGGAGAATGTTCCTAGATAGAACAAGAGGGGAGTTTTTTTGAGTGAGGCCATGGCACAAAGTTTTGGAATATGTGATTTGGGTGAGAAATATACATATATAGAGAGATGTTTCCTAATTCAACTCGAATTTAGATAGTTTTAAAATTTGTGATTTGATTTTGATAATTATCGACCAAATCACATATTACGTTCTCCAAATATTTCCTAACTCAACACGGGTTTTAATTAGTTTCCGTTCTTAGTTTAGTTGAACAGATTTTCGAACCAAAACCAGTGAAGGGTTTTGAAGATATTTCAAAAATTGAAGCAAGCATATCGAGGTAAGTAACATGCCAGTTGTCATATTATCAACAAATCAACATTAATCTAATATGTAATGATAACTTGTCAGGATATTCTTGTCTGTTATATCAAATTTTATTTATTTTTTTACTGGTTATTAATATACTTATGAATATGATTATCCACGTGTTTGATAATTTTTCAAGCCTTCAAGTAAATTTAAAACTATATCAAAAGTTATTGACTTTTACACAAGATCCGCAACTTTCCATTTAAGAAAGCCAGTTGAAAATATTTATTAATTTCATAGAAAATAATTTTCTGACTTTGGTTAATAACTTTTCATGATTAACCAGGATAGCTTTCCCGTGCTTTAGAAACTTTTATTGAGAGTTCAATTACTGTTCAAGGTGAAAAGTAAATTTGAAGCTATCAAAAAATTAGTGAATCTTGAACATAAGGGTTAATATAACGAAAAACCCTAAATCGGTACATTTGTGACAGTCAAAAATCCCAAACCGGTACACTATGACAAATTTATCCTTAATTAATTTCCATCAAGTTTTACCGTCAAATTGTCTAGTTGGATGACACGTGGAAGTTGATGGATGTACAAGTTTGGGGTTTTACCCTCCGTTTATCACAGATATACCAATTTGTGATTTTTCGTGGTATGAATCCAATTTAACGGAAACTAACGGAGAGTAAATTTATCATAAATATATCAGTTTGAAATAAAATTGTCACAGATGTACCAGTTTGGGGTTTTTTGTGATCAAAAAATTACTTTGGGATAATTTTGTTACAAATGTACTAATTAGAATTTTTCGTGGTACTAACCCTAAACTTAATAATATCGTTTCAGGTCACCTCTGTGATAGTGGAGATGATGTGCTATCAAACACAGGGATGCTGAACCGCTCCTTTCTTTCTTTCTACCCACTTTTGTAAAATTTATTAAGCATTTTTTGCTATGAAATTCCTACTGAACCTCTGTATAGAAACTAAACTTGGAAAATTCTCACCTCGAGACAAAAGGAAGTATGATGTATGGAGCAGACATGCTGTTTGCAGGGTTATTTTAGAATTTAGGTGGAGCACCTTTGTCTGGTAAGCAGTAATTAGTTTAGTGGAAAAATAACAAAATCCCTGTACATGGAAACGAAGCAAAATAAAGAGGAATGCTTCAAAAAGTTTTTTTGGTAAGGAAAAAAAAAAAGTTAATACATTCAGAAACTGATAAACACCCAATGGAAGTCAATCGGAATCTCTCCGATCTCTCAACAAACTATGAATTACGAAGAGAAGATTGACCAGTTAATCTTTGGAGGCAAACTTGTGAACTGTTTCTCAAGCTTCATTCCTATTTTGCCATTTCAAGTATTAATTTCTCTGCTGTAGCCCAAACAGACAGGTACTTGAATGATAATAACTCCGAATCGATCGGTGCCAAGCTATCTCTACTGCAAAGCTTTTGTGTTGAAGTGGTGTCATGTGCTTTGAGTCCCAAGTTGGTCAAAACATCGCTGCATCTCATCGTTATATTGTTCTTGCAATCTAGGTTTGGCAATAAAGGAAATTGGAAGCTCATCCTACACTGCTACCGCCACATCTTCGAGGAGAGAACCGAGGTAATGCTTGGATCTCATCATACCATATAGATTGACTGCATTACGAAATGGAGCTTTTATCTGTTCAGGTGGACCTGAAGGACAAATGGAGGAACATGACCCGCTACTGAAGTGCAAATAGTTGGTATTTCTCCCAGTGCTGGAGAGGGCTTGTGTGCCGGTGCAGAAGTTTGTGTCTAACTTAGCCGTTTTAACACATTCATAGTAGTGTCTATGTCCATTTCGATTGTTGAGAACCTTCCTGTTAAGCTAGTTTGTGCGCAGTGAAGCACGTCAAGTGGGCATTAGTAGAATAGAACGTACGCAGGTGTAGTTACTCTTGAGGGCCTTGAAGAGATTGGAATAGTGAGAAACGTTAACGAGAGAAAGTTGGTTTTCTTATATGTTAGTGTAAATTCACATCACTCCGGCGTATCGGAGGGAATTGGCATTCCTGTTCTTTTCTTTGGTTCCAACAAATAGGTTCGATAGTTTTATTTTCTGTAAAAAAAAAAAAACGCCACTTTGATTTTTTGAGCCCACAAAGAAATTCTATATCCTCAGCTTTAGGGATAGAATCAGGTTGATTGAAATCTAATTCGACAGAATTATAAATTAATATATTGTTGCGGACAATAAGCGAAACAATGGTAAAATAAACAGAGCAATAAAATAAATTGGATATAATGGGATTTATGCGATTTAATGGGTGGGGTCATCGTAATTTCTTATGGAATAATATCTTAATCTTACAAAGGAATTCAGAAATTTCTTGCGAAGAAGCAGCACCTTCTTTGATGCAATTCATGAAAAAGGTCAACTTCTTATATATACGAAAGAATTGTATTCAAAAAATAGAAATCTACACAAATTAGGAAAAAGATTCAAATTAGAAAACCTATTTAGATTGTATTTCCTTTGCATGGTCGGCACAGTTCCATCGGAATGCTCGGCCCTCCCGAGAAACTAAGCAGAGAAAAATTCAGCGAAACTTGGAGAATTTATATAAGGAAAATCAGGACATTGTAACTCATGTAAATATTTAACAAAAGTAATAACAGCAGAAGTATTCTGAGTCTGACTACTGGGACAAGCACCTAAAGACCTCTTCTCAAATCCAAACTCGATCGTAAGCACAACTAAACAAATCACTCTCACAAATCGATTTCGAGCAACATGATCCGTCGACCTTCGGCCCGTGACTGGCGACGATCAGCTTCTTACTGTCTCTCTGATTTAGGTTCCGCGTCGCAGTTGAGCCATAATCTCCCAAGCAGTAAGTAACGTCGTCGCCGTTGTCGTCCCTGTTGACGTCCTCTTTCTCCCATTCAGACAAATCATCTCTAACCTTCAACTTAAACAATTCCTCCACACTTCCAAAGCATCCTCTCTTGGCTGCAAAGATCTCTCCATTGAATTCCAATAAATGGAGTTTCCAAATCTTGATGGACTTATCCTTGCAAGGGATGACATTCCATGTGCCATCTTTGACATTGAATGTACCTACTCTTCCCTTCAGGTCCATGCAGTACAAGCTGCCTGCTGCATAGACTACCTGCCAGGTTGAGTCGAAATCTGGCTTTACATGGCTAAAACTACGCCGGGTCCAGTTTTTGTCCGACCCGACGGTGAATGTGTCGATTATGATTCGATTGTTGAGAGGGTGTATCGGCATGCTCATGATGAAGACGGTGCAATCCGAGGACGTGGGAGCTGCGGTGAAAGTCCCGGCGCTTATAAGCCGGTTACGCCAAGGAAGGTCGATTCGATCTCGGGTTATCGGGTTGAAGAGGAAGATGGACGAGATCTCTCTCGACGAGAGGAGGAGCCATCCGTGCTTGGAGGCGAGACAGTCGACTTGACACTCGAGCTCGGGGATTCGCACCATGTTGAAGTGCCCTGTGACGGGGTCGAGGAATCCATGGGCGGTTTCACCGGAGAATGTTCCTAGATAGAACAAGAGGGGAGTTTTTTTGAGTGAGGCCATGGCACAAAGTTTTGGAATATGTGATTTGGGTGAGAAATATACATATATAGAGAGATGTTTCCTAATTCAACTCGAATTTAGATAGTTTTAAAATTTGTGATTTGATTTTGATAATTATCGACCAAATCACATATTACGTTCTCCAAATATTTCCTAACTCAACACGGGTTTTAATTAGTTTCCGTTCTTAGTTTAGTTGAACAGATTTTCGAACCAAAACCAGTGAAGGGTTTTGAAGATATTTCAAAAATTGAAGCAAGCATATCGAGGTAAGTAACATGCCAGTTGTCATATTATCAACAAATCAACATTAATCTAATATGTAATGATAACTTGTCAGGATATTCTTGTCTGTTATATCAAATTTTATTTATTTTTTTACTGGTTATTAATATACTTATGAATATGATTATCCACGTGTTTGATAATTTTTCAAGCCTTCAAGTAAATTTAAAACTATATCAAAAGTTATTGACTTTTACACAAGATCCGCAACTTTCCATTTAAGAAAGCCAGTTGAAAATATTTATTAATTTCATAGAAAATAATTTTCTGACTTTGGTTAATAACTTTTCATGATTAACCAGGATAGCTTTCCCGTGCTTTAGAAACTTTTATTGAGAGTTCAATTACTGTTCAAGGTGAAAAGTAAATTTGAAGCTATCAAAAAATTAGTGAATCTTGAACATAAGGGTTAATATAACGAAAAACCCTAAATCGGTACATTTGTGACAGTCAAAAATCCCAAACCGGTACACTATGACAAATTTATCCTTAATTAATTTCCATCAAGTTTTACCGTCAAATTGTCTAGTTGGATGACACGTGGAAGTTGATGGATGTACAAGTTTGGGGTTTTACCCTCCGTTTATCACAGATATACCAATTTGTGATTTTTCGTGGTATGAATCCAATTTAACGGAAACTAACGGAGAGTAAATTTATCATAAATATATCAGTTTGAAATAAAATTGTCACAGATGTACCAGTTTGGGGTTTTTTGTGATCAAAAAATTACTTTGGGATAATTTTGTTACAAATGTACTAATTAGAATTTTTCGTGGTACTAACCCTAAACTTAATAATATCGTTTCAGGTCACCTCTGTGATAGTGGAGATGATGTGCTATCAAACACAGGGATGCTGAACCGCTCCTTTCTTTCTTTCTACCCACTTTTGTAAAATTTATTAAGCATTTTTTGCTATGAAATTCCTACTGAACCTCTGTATAGAAACTAAACTTGGAAAATTCTCACCTCGAGACAAAAGGAAGTATGATGTATGGAGCAGACATGCTGTTTGCAGGGTTATTTTAGAATTTAGGTGGAGCACCTTTGTCTGGTAAGCAGTAATTAGTTTAGTGGAAAAATAACAAAATCCCTGTACATGGAAACGAAGCAAAATAAAGAGGAATGCTTCAAAAAGTTTTTTTGGTAAGGAAAAAAAAAAAGTTAATACATTCAGAAACTGATAAACACCCAATGGAAGTCAATCGGAATCTCTCCGATCTCTCAACAAACTATGAATTACGAAGAGAAGATTGACCAGTTAATCTTTGGAGGCAAACTTGTGAACTGTTTCTCAAGCTTCATTCCTATTTTGCCATTTCAAGTATTAATTTCTCTGCTGTAGCCCAAACAGACAGGTACTTGAATGATAATAACTCCGAATCGATCGGTGCCAAGCTATCTCTACTGCAAAGCTTTTGTGTTGAAGTGGTGTCATGTGCTTTGAGTCCCAAGTTGGTCAAAACATCGCTGCATCTCATCGTTATATTGTTCTTGCAATCTAGGTTTGGCAATAAAGGAAATTGGAAGCTCATCCTACACTGCTACCGCCACATCTTCGAGGAGAGAACCGAGGTAATGCTTGGATCTCATCATACCATATAGATTGACTGCATTACGAAATGGAGCTTTTATCTGTTCAGGTGGACCTGAAGGACAAATGGAGGAACATGACCCGCTACTGAAGTGCAAATAGTTGGTATTTCTCCCAGTGCTGGAGAGGGCTTGTGTGCCGGTGCAGAAGTTTGTGTCTAACTTAGCCGTTTTAACACATTCATAGTAGTGTCTATGTCCATTTCGATTGTTGAGAACCTTCCTGTTAAGCTAGTTTGTGCGCAGTGAAGCACGTCAAGTGGGCATTAGTAGAATAGAACGTACGCAGGTGTAGTTACTCTTGAGGGCCTTGAAGAGATTGGAATAGTGAGAAACGTTAACGAGAGAAAGTTGGTTTTCTTATATGTTAGTGTAAATTCACATCACTCCGGCGTATCGGAGGGAATTGGCATTCCTGTTCTTTTCTTTGGTTCCAACAAATAGGTTCGATAGTTTTATTTTCTGTAAAAAAAAAAAAACGCCACTTTGATTTTTTGAGCCCACAAAGAAATTCTATATCCTCAGCTTTAGGGATAGAATCAGGTTGATTGAAATCTAATTCGACAGAATTATAAATTAATATATTGTTGCGGACAATAAGCGAAACAATGGTAAAATAAACAGAGCAATAAAATAAATTGGATATAATGGGATTTATGCGATTTAATGGGTGGGGTCATCGTAATTTCTTATGGAATAATATCTTAATCTTACAAAGGAATTCAGAAATTTCTTGCGAAGAAGCAGCACCTTCTTTGATGCAATTCATGAAAAAGGTCAACTTCTTATATATACGAAAGAATTGTATTCAAAAAATAGAAATCTACACAAATTAGGAAAAAGATTCAAATTAGAAAACCTATTTAGATTGTATTTCCTTTGCATGGTCGGCACAGTTCCATCGGAATGCTCGGCCCTCCCGAGAAACTAAGCAGAGAAAAATTCAGCGAAACTTGGAGAATTTATATAAGGAAAATCAGGACATTGTAACTCATGTAAATATTTAACAAAAGTAATAACAGCAGAAGTATTCTGAGTCTGACTACTGGGACAAGCACCTAAAGACCTCTTCTCAAATCCAAACTCGATCGTAAGCACAACTAAACAAATCACTCTCACAAATCGATTTCGAGCAACATGATCCGTCGACCTTCGGCCCGTGACTGGCGACGATCAGCTTCTTACTGTCTCTCTGATTTAGGTTCCGCGTCGCAGTTGAGCCATAATCTCCCAAGCAGTAAGTAACGTCGTCGCCGTTGTCGTCCCTGTTGACGTCCTCTTTCTCCCATTCAGACAAATCATCTCTAACCTTCAACTTAAACAATTCCTCCACACTTCCAAAGCATCCTCTCTTGGCTGCAAAGATCTCTCCATTGAATTCCAATAAATGGAGTTTCCAAATCTTGATGGACTTATCCTTGCAAGGGATGACATTCCATGTGCCATCTTTGACATTGAATGTACCTACTCTTCCCTTCAGGTCCATGCAGTACAAGCTGCCTGCTGCATAGACTACCTGCCAGGTTGAGTCGAAATCTGGCTTTACATGGCTAAAACTACGCCGGGTCCAGTTTTTGTCCGACCCGACGGTGAATGTGTCGATTATGATTCGATTGTTGAGAGGGTGTATCGGCATGCTCATGATGAAGACGGTGCAATCCGAGGACGTGGGAGCTGCGGTGAAAGTCCCGGCGCTTATAAGCCGGTTACGCCAAGGAAGGTCGATTCGATCTCGGGTTATCGGGTTGAAGAGGAAGATGGACGAGATCTCTCTCGACGAGAGGAGGAGCCATCCGTGCTTGGAGGCGAGACAGTCGACTTGACACTCGAGCTCGGGGATTCGCACCATGTTGAAGTGCCCTGTGACGGGGTCGAGGAATCCATGGGCGGTTTCACCGGAGAATGTTCCTAGATAGAACAAGAGGGGAGTTTTTTTGAGTGAGGCCATGGCACAAAGTTTTGGAATATGTGATTTGGGTGAGAAATATACATATATAGAGAGATGTTTCCTAATTCAACTCGAATTTAGATAGTTTTAAAATTTGTGATTTGATTTTGATAATTATCGACCAAATCACATATTACGTTCTCCAAATATTTCCTAACTCAACACGGGTTTTAATTAGTTTCCGTTCTTAGTTTAGTTGAACAGATTTTCGAACCAAAACCAGTGAAGGGTTTTGAAGATATTTCAAAAATTGAAGCAAGCATATCGAGGTAAGTAACATGCCAGTTGTCATATTATCAACAAATCAACATTAATCTAATATGTAATGATAACTTGTCAGGATATTCTTGTCTGTTATATCAAATTTTATTTATTTTTTTACTGGTTATTAATATACTTATGAATATGATTATCCACGTGTTTGATAATTTTTCAAGCCTTCAAGTAAATTTAAAACTATATCAAAAGTTATTGACTTTTACACAAGATCCGCAACTTTCCATTTAAGAAAGCCAGTTGAAAATATTTATTAATTTCATAGAAAATAATTTTCTGACTTTGGTTAATAACTTTTCATGATTAACCAGGATAGCTTTCCCGTGCTTTAGAAACTTTTATTGAGAGTTCAATTACTGTTCAAGGTGAAAAGTAAATTTGAAGCTATCAAAAAATTAGTTTAGTGGAAACATAACAAAATCCCTGTACATGGAAACGATGCAAAATAAAGAGGAATGCTTCAAAAAACTTAATACATTCAGAAACTGATAAACACCCAATGGAAGTCAATCGGAATCTCTCCGATCTCTCAATAAACTATGAATTACGAAGAGAAGAATGACCAGTTAATCTTTGGAGGCAAACTTGTGAACTGTTTCTCAAGCTTCATTCCTATTTTGCCATTTCAAGTATTAATTTCTCTGTTGTTGCCCAAACAGACCGGTACTTGAATGAAAATAACTCCGAATCGATCGGTGCCAAGCTATCTCTACTGCAAAGCTATGTAGTTATGGTTAACAGGGGACATTTTAGCAAGCAATGTCGAATTCGTGAGGCATGCAAATTACGGTACATATGTGGTCAGTGGTCCTTCTGATCCGTGCATCATCTCATTCTCTTAGTTGATCGTTTGGTCGAGAAGCTACACATCTCTCGTAGGAAAAAGCTTGCTGGTTAGCAGGTTTATGAGAAGTATTTGTGGTTCTTCAATTGATTCTGTCTTTGAAGAAAGCCATTTCTTTACCAAAGCAGCCTTAATACTGCTGCGTCAGACATCAGTATGTCATTTCCTGTTCTTTCCCTCTCCGTATGATTTCTGATCTGTTTGGAGATTTTGTTTATCTGTTGTAGGATTTCTTCATTTTACATTGGTTAAGACAAAGGTGGTGGTAGCTTTGATCTGCTGAAAGTCTAATCCTCTGTGGATAATTTAGAACTATATTTGTTAAGTTGGCCGGCATAAAAATGAAGGCATCACGGAGCCATGTAAATCATTTACTTGATTCTTGAAGCAATGAAGTGCAGCCGTAAAGATGGAAAGTAAGCACTGTTAGCGTTGGTTAACTCTTGCAGATGCAGAAGTGTGTTGTGTCTTATACACGATGGTCTTTTGGGGAAATTTAGTTTGTTTGTTTTGACAATATGATAGTAGTAGCTCATATTATGTCTGAGAATGATCATTTCTGCTGTTGGACGATTCAATAGATGGCTGACCTGAAGAACCTTTGGATTACTCAGGTAGGCTTCTGTTACCCAGCCCAAGAAGAAGGGCTGTTTCTCCATTGAGGAAGCCATTGACTCGAAGTTTGAAAGTTTTTGGGCATGGAAAAGTAAAGAGATGGAGTTTGGAGGAAGACGAAACTTTGAGGAATGGTGTCCAGAGGTACAATGTTGATTTGCGCAGTGTCTATTAACAGCATGAGGGTTTCATTGTTGATATTTGTTGTGCATAGACTTTTGGGTGCTTTTGTGTTGAAGTGGTGTCATGTGCTTTGCGTCCCGAGTTGGTCAAAACATCGCAGTATGTCATTGTTATATTGTTTTTGCAATCTAGGTTTGGAAAAGGAAATTGGAAGCTCGTCCTACACTGCTACCGCCACAACTTCGAGGAGAGAACCGAGGTAATTGCTTGAATCTCATCGTATCACATAGATTGACTGCATTACAAAATGGAGCTTTTCTGTTCAGGTGGACCTGAAGGACATATGAAGGAACATGACCCGCTAATGAAGTGCAAATAGATGGTGTTTCTCCCAGTGCTGGAGAGGCTTGCCAGCCTTTTCATCACATGCCGGTGCAGAAGTTTGTGTCTAACTTAGTCGTTTTAAAGATTCATAGTGGTGTCTATGTCCATTTCGATTGTCGAACACCTTCGTCAAAGCTAGTTTGTGCGCAGGAAGTACGTCAAGTGTACATCAGTAGATTAGGATGTACGCAGGTGTGGTTACTCTAGAGGGGAGGGCCTTGAAGAAATTGGAACAATGAGAAAATTTAATGAGAAAAAGGTTGTTCTTTTTTATGTTAGTGTAAATGTAGATCAAGCTAACCATTTAGACATGAGCGTATGGACGATTCAGGTGCATTTGCACAGTCGGAACTGTTCTATCCGAGTCCTCGGCCCTCCTGAGAAACTAAGCAGATCAAATTCAGCGAAAATTGGAGAATAGATACAAGGAAAATCAGGACAATGTAATTGTAACTCATGTAAATAACAGCAGAAAGTATTCTGACTACTAGGACAAGCATCTAAAGACCTCTTCTCAAATCCAAACTCGATGGTAAGCACTACCAAACAAATCATTCTCACGAATCGATTTCGAGCAACACCATCCGTCCAACTTTGGCTCGTGACTGGCGACCATCAGCTTCATCTTCTCTCCCTCCCTTGGATTTTGTTCCGGCATTGCCATCGAGCCACAATCGCCCAAGCAGTAAGTAACGTCGACGGCGGCCTCCTCTTTCTCCCACTCGGACAAATCATCTCTAACCTTCAATTTGAAGAATTCTTGTACTATTCCGCGGCGTCCTCTCTTGGCTGCAAAAATCTCTCCCTTGAGTTCCACTAGATGGAGTTTCCATATCCTGATGGACTTATCCTTGCAAGGGATGACATTCCATGAGCCGTCTTTAACATTGAATGCACCTAATCTTCCCTTCAAGTCCATACAATACAAGATGCCTTCTGCATAGACTACCTGCCAGGTTGAGTCGAAATCTGGACTCACATGGCTAAAGCCATGCCGGGTCCAGTTTCTGTCCGACCCGACGGTGAACGTGTCGATTATGATTCGATTGTTGAGAGGGTGTATCGGCATGCTCATGATGAAGACGGTGCAATCCGAGGACATGGGAGCCGCAGTGAATGTCCCCGCGCTTATAAGCCGGTTACGCCGAGGGAGGTCGATTCGATCTCGGGTTATCGGGTTGAAGAGGAAGATGGACGAGATCTCTCTCGACGAGAGGAGGAGCCATCCATGCTTGGAGGCGAGACAGTCAAGTTGACATTGGAGCTCGGGGATTCGCACCACGTCGAGGCGCCCGGTAACGGGATCGAGGAATCCATGGGTGGTTTCGCCGGAGAATGTTCCTAGATAGAACAAGACGGGAGCTTTCTTGAGTGAGGCCATGGTACGAAGTTTTGCAATATGTGTGATTCGGGTTAGAATTAGATACATAGACATATACATATATATATAGAGGTTTCCTAATTCAACTCGGATTTTGATAGTTTTAAAAAATGTGATTTGATTTTGATAGTTATCACTCAAATCACTCCTAATTCAATATGGGTTTTGATAGCTTTCGAATATGTGATTTGGGTGAGAATTGGATAAACCAGTAAATTTCTTATCTGGTTAGGAACTTTTACCGAGTGTTCAATGACTTTTACAAGGAGAAAAGTAAATTTCAAAAAACCGTGGGAGAATGAGATAAACCGGTAGCCATTCTCATCCGGGCTTGGGCCGGGTCGAACCCAACGGACTAGGGTCCGGCCACCGACCCGGCTGATAAATCAAAATACGCAGAGATAAAAATGCAATAATAATAATAAAAATAATTTAATCCGAATTAAAGAAAAAAAAAAAAAGGAATGAAAAACGAAACCTCCTCTTCAATTCCTCTGCCTCTTCTTCCTCCGTTTCCACACACTCTCTCTCTCTCTCTCTGGACTTCACAGCGACCGGCCATCATCGACTGCAGCAGCAGGTACTACATGATGCGATATTCATTCGACACTGCGTCGAAGCTTCGCCTGAGTGAACCCCCGGGAGCTTGATCTTTTTTCCTTTTGTTGGGTCCGGTGTTTCTTGTAAGTTTTGTATGGTCTTTTGTATCTTATCTTGGCCTCTCTTTTCTGTGGGCGCAAGGCGGCCTGGGGATTGATTTTGATGACTGTGTGCTGGTTAAATTGGAACGCTCGGTTCTTTTTTCCGGGTTGCGACATGGGTTTGTGTTGTTGGGTCGAGGTTGGGCAATCTGTGTTCGTAAATCAGGTTACTTTCGAGATTGTATGTTCGACTACGCGTCCAAAATCAAGATCTTCTTGAGCACTACAAACGCACTCATAGGGCACGCATGTATACCTATCTTCCTGAAACCTTTGGGTTGCTTGTGTGTCGAGAATGGGCTAGCGAATGTTTACGAGTGGATTCTTGAATTGGGTACTGGTAGATTGCTTTGCATCTGCTGTCTTTTGTCACTAGTGGTAATGCTGTTTCTAGGAATGCGAATCTCTGCATTTGGTTGGTTTTTGATTCTCCGAGGTTGGCCACGGGAAGTCGTGCCATCACTGCCCGTGTTTCTGATACAGGACTAGCGGGTACGCGAATGGAGCAGACTGAAGTAGCTGACGAGAAGCTGCCCGGTGGAATATTGGAGAGTGTATCTGAAAGCAAACGGGAAACTCGTGATGAAATGCTATCTAGGCACAGGTGTGTGTTTTTTTCGTTTCGCCTTCTTTTGCCGGATATACATGCGCATTAGAATTTGTTGTGCATGAGCTACTGGTATATCTTGCTCTGAGGCAATGGTGTGTTCTAGTTTTCTCCATTTTTTATGGAGGAACAGTTGTCTCTTATCCTTCCATTTCCTTACGGAACATGGCAATCAAATTAGATTAATTTGTTTTTTGTTTTTTCCTGAATTTGAACTGCATACTTTCTGGCCCAGTTTAATTAGCCAATTGCTGTTGCACAGCACAAAGGCTGTAATTGGGTTGAAAGACATGGTTTATAATTTTTAAACTAACTTCAAGTAATAAAGATAGGATTATTTGAGCTGTGATATCTATAGGTGTGGCTAATGACGGTCATGGCATTAACCTCGAAGAAAAGTGAAACATCTGGGTGCCTGTCATGGACAGAATAAGTATCCCTGATATTTATTGATTTATAGAAAGGGCTGATATTTCCTAGTAATCTTTGTGTGTATGAGTGAGCAAGAGTGTGTGTGTGTGTGTGTGTGTGATAGAGAGAGAGAGAGAGAGAGAGAGAGAGAGAGAGTACTTGATATCTTTGTTTGTATGAGTGCGCAGGCATTTGTGTATGTATGAGTGCATGTTTGGATACGTGAAAACCGCAAATGAGGTTATTTGTGCACGCTCTGTTTTTTGAGTCAAGTTTCGAACCAATTTTAGGATTAGGTGAATGCTTTTATTCTTTCGCAGATTTTGTATGTCTAAGATTTGTGACATTTGACTTGATTTGGAATCTAATTCCTAGATCCTTATTGACACTTGAAGTGGACAAGGTTATGAATTCGATGCAAAATTGCCTTCTGTAACCTGGTTGGAAATTTTATTGTCAGCCTTAGTATGACACTTGTTGCTTGTTGCTCCATTTATAGCCGCAATAAGTCCTTCAAAAAGCGGTTGTGTTGCAGTATTAAGTGCCAATTGGTTTCGTTTTGACGTCAAACGCAGTAGCTCTTGCTAGAGCTGTAATAACCAATAGGATCTGATTCTTCTTGATTGTTCACAGCACGTGTATGCATCCTGAAATTTTGCTTCAATAAAGACTGGGAACAATGTTGCAGGAAAGAGGTGTCACAGCTACAAAACAAGGAAACTGAACTGAAAAAGGCAGCTGCAAAGGGCAGCAAAGCTGAACAGAAAGCTAAGAAGAAGCAAGTGGAGGAAGAAATCTCTAGGCTCTCCACTAAACTCAAGGAAAGACAAGCTGAAGAACTTGCTTCATTAGGCTACGACGGGGCTAATGGAAATGTTAAAGGCAATCTCGACAATTTGGTGAAGGCCATAGCTGGGGTTTCTGTTGCCAGCCAATCTGAACATTCAAAACCGAGCAAGAGCTTGAAGAGACGGGAGAAAAGAGCTCAGCAAGAAGCAGCTAGAGAGCAGAGGATTCAAGAAGAGCAGCAGAATATCGTGAGCGACCGGATGCTAGAAAACGAGAAGTTGGAGAAGAAGCTTGAACCCCTTGGATTGACTGTTAATGAGATAAAGCCTGATGGGCACTGCCTGTACCGGGCCGTGGAAAATCAATTGGCCTTACTCTCTGGAGGTTCTTCTCCTTACACATACCAAGAGCTTAGAGAAATGATCGCTGCCTACATGAGGGAACACGCTTCGGAGTTTCTCCCATTTTTCTTATCCGAAAATACGGTCGAGGGAGATACTGATAAGTCAGCAGCGGAGAAATTCGAGAATTACTGCAAAGAAGTGGAGTCAACAGCTGTATGGGGCGGACAGCTAGAGCTCGGTGCGCTAAGTCACTGTCTTAAAAAACACATAAAAATCTTTTCTGGATCATTCCCTGATGTGGAGATGGGGAAGGAATATCAGTCTGATGGCAGAAGTGGCTCGTCCAATTCGAGCATCATGCTCTCTTACCACAGGCACGCATATGGGCTTGGAGAGCACTATAATTCTGTGGTCTCGATCTAATGAGATAGTGAAGGGAAGTACCTTCATTGAAGAAAAATAGTTGAAATGCGTTGATGGTCAATGTGTGGTTACTTTTTCAGCAGCAATAGGTTTTTGTGTTCCATTCTGAGTGTCGAAACAGCCGATGTGAACAGAGGTTGGAACTTAACCTTATGTGTGTTCAAAGTTATGAAATTACACTTTTTTGCAGTGTAGTTGAGTAATCCTTTTCTCTAAATTCAGTTTAGGCGATAGTTAGTTACTGTATGTGATTTTCAACTCAAAGAATACACTGATTTCAACGTATTCATTGAACATACGAGTTTTGCACATCTGAAGACTTGTCAGATTGCTAGAAATATTAGAAAACAGGTGCTCCTTCACAGACCAAGTGATGAATACAAGAACAAATTCCAGCCACTGAGTTTCGGCTCTTTGCCTAATTGTGATACTTTAACTCACAAAATGTCGCTTGACCGACAATTTTTTTTGAATTAAAATCAAGCATTATCTTTAGCAGACCGAAATTAGTGGAGAACACAGACATCACGTCATCAACACTTTATTTGTCTAATATAATCACGCATGCTTGCTTAAACATTCCCATTAGCATGTACTTTCACTTTCCAAATTTCCACTTGTTTCAATGCACTGTGTCTTTTCTTGCTTTATGTCGATGACTGCGCCTTTTTGTCTCTCTGTTTAACTCTCGGATATCTGTATCCAGAAACGGAGCATTAGATATAGAAAATGAGGTCAGAAGTCAAAAAAGGAGGAATCAAGAGATTTAAGGCATTGTAAGAATAACAGTTACTCTTGACGATTGAGGATTAGACATTAAAAGTGAGCCTTCATTTGTCGAATCGAGTAGTTTCGAACACTGAAGATCAGTTCATGTCGATGTCACGACCCAGAGCATTTCTTTTCTTGGTCACATGCGTAAGCTTCAAGTGCTTACTCTCGGAGAACTGTCAACAAGAATGATCACATAACAGCAAAGCAAAGCCAATTATCAAAATGATCAGCATGACACTACACAAAAACCCCCGCTAGCTATCATACTATACATTCACTCACAATTCACACACCCTTTACATAACTCAAGAAACCGAGTGCCGCCTCCGCTTCTGAAACAAGAACCGCGACTCGGAGTTGCCCTTCCCTCCTAATGGCTTGATCGCACTTAACCGAAACAAAGAGTGCAGCTTGCTCAACTTCTTGGTGAATGATTTGAAGAGCTTGTTACCGGGATGGGACCTTATAAGTTCCTGCTTCATTGACACGTGGTCTTTTTCCAAGTCGGTCAGCCTCATTCTCATTCTTGCAACCTCGAGCTTCAGCTCTCGGTTTTCTCGCCTCACCGATGCATAGTTGTCTCTTGGAGATATGGCTCCACTCCCGGCGCCGCTTCCAGAACGCTGAGGAAACTGGCCCTGGAGCGATCCAAAGAAGAATTGGTTGTGGCCTCCATTCATGGCATTCCTGAGACGGATCTGCTCAAAGTACAGCACTTGAACCGCCATCTGCACAGGCAACCTCTCGTTCTGCGCTGCGTGGCTGCAGGCTTCTTGAGATAGTTTTTGGCAATCGATGGTTTTGCACAGGCGGTAGCGCTCCGAGTCCTTGATGTTTGGGTGTACCTGTTAGACAAAGGGTCGAATTTTGGCCTCAATGAAATGAGTAACTTATCATCTGCACTCACGACATGCACACAGACAAACAGAGGGTCACCTTCAGAAAGATGTCCACAGCTCGGTAAAGTCCATCGCTCACTACACGAGCGTGGTCCGGTAGCAACTCTGCCAAAGCTATGAACTTGGACGGCGACAAGTTTGAGTCCACCGCTACTTCCGTGAGATAGTTGTCCAACAGCTTGGACACCTTAAGAATCGAGCTCTGTTTAGGAGATCCGGGGCTGTCAAAGTCGTAAACCATTTCACTTTCGTCTCTCAAATGATTATCCTCATCCTCGTCCTCATCTAAGTTCAGAAAGATTGCGAAAATCCTCAAGACCAAGTCAGTGTCGTACATAGTGATGCTGTGGCTGTTCCCATGTGAAGTGGCGGGAATGAGGATGTCTTCCAGAATTGCCTGGTCGAGTTGAAGGCCAATTCTCCTCTCCAGATCGGATCTGCACGAAATAGAGGCCGATGATCCAATCGCAGCTTTTAGTAAGCTCGACAAGAACCCCATTGGAACGGGACTCTTCCTCGACTGCGTAGGAAGCGAACTAACGATTGCTTCCACCATGACTCTTTGCTTCTTTATCAAGTCTAAATCCGGTAGGCTTCCTTTCATCACGTTCGGATCTCTAGCCAAAAGGCCCTGAAGAGAAGTTTGTGCGTAGTTGATCAGAATTTTGCTGATCATGTCCTGTTTCAGCCCCTTTGACTTGACTGCGGATAGGACACGCTGGAAGAAATCCAGATTAAGCACAACGAGCGATTTGCCCCACCAGTCGGTAGGCGTTTCTGGCTCCATCACTTTTCCCTGGAAGTTGTGGTCGAGCTTGGAGAGGCCGGAGGTGAGCTCCTCTTTGCAGGCATTACTCGCGATTGCATTTATGAGGCGTGAGACGAGGTTTATGTCCTCTGCTACTGGCAAGAGCGTCCCACACTGATGGAGCACCGAGATCGAGTGGGATATGTTGGGAAGCACGGCGTCCTTGATATATGCTTCTGCTCGAGATTCTAGGTTCTTATCGGCGAATTCCTCGGTCATTTCCAGGTAGTGAGCGATGCACCGCAGCGAAGCAATGTTTGCTAATGCAATGTCGACGTTTATGCCATAACAGAACTTTGCAGCGAGCTCAAACGCCTCTGCACCTCCCGGGACAGCGGTGAGATTTATCCTGCAGATTTTGGGGTCCTTCGCTTCCAACAATATTTTCCGGATTCGTCCACTACGAGAAACGAGAGGAAACTGCAAAAGAGTCAAATCTGTGAGTAGGTAAATTTAAACAAGAAAAGAATTAAAGCCACATGGAGTTTGAACTGAATGTGCTCAGGCATAGTAGTTAACATCTTTCTTCTCTGGAATTGTTATGCATAATAGTGTCATTAACGAGTGATGGTAATACAGAATTTTCTTGGTTAACCAGCCGATACGGATTGATGCTTACTTGATTGCAGACAAGCTGCAACAGCTAGGCGTTTAAAGGATCATTTCTCTCTAAATGGAAAGAGAGAAAGTGAAAAAACAAAAAATAAAATAAAGGAAATTCTTTTACACCGAAATAGGTTTTCCATACCTTGTGGAGAGCAAAGTTCGACGTTCCTACTTCCACAGTGAGATCGCTAGAAACATCGGATATCGGCCTGCAAGCAAACATTAGGTGAGATAGAAGCCCAGAAGTGTGAATCTATTGCAGTTTCAATTTTTTGCATACATTTCTGGGAGGGCCAATAATTCAAAAGCCATGCAGCAACTTCTGCCGTTATAAGCCTGTATTGCCATTTTTTTGGCCGTTCATGTTAGTATTATTCGACAAGAACTCAACTTATACAGAATTAACTCATTGAATCTCTAAAAATCAGGGTCCACCATGAACCGATGATTCGACCTGAATCGGTCAGGTCAGTGAATGACCGACCCTATAATTGATCAACATGAGACAACAAGGGTGGCAAGACGAAAGCCAATAGTGATGGAAAAAATGGAATCAAATTTAAAACAGACTTAGATATGATCCAGACGTGGGTCCCTTGTGGATTTCGTTCCGATAGATCGGATGTGCAAGTGTGTGAATCCAGGAGCTCCGTCATGTTCAAGCAAACAGTACTTATACAACGAAGTCGGAGTCCGTACTAAGCTCGAGGGCCTGGGGAGAGTCGGTCCTCGAATAATTAATTGGTCTACAAAATGTTGACAATCACAGTTCATAACATGGGAATAGACAGGGACAAGACATGGACGTTTTATCAACCGAATCTCGTGATGCTGTCGCCCGCAAAAAAAAACAAAGGAAGAGAGAAAAGAACAGTTGATAATTTTCCACGATGCTGGAAATTCGGTCTGTCTTGTTCTGCGGCCTTAACTGTTCTGTATTCTTACAAGAACCCGGCTTTGTGAATCAACTTGGAAGTGCACAAAATCTTTCCTCAATCTTATGCACTCGAAGCATTTATGTACTGCAGATAAAAAGCAGACTCCAGAGACAACTCCATCAAAAAGATAATCTTAAAACGCCCCAGCAATTGCTAGACGACACGTTGGTCGAGGAAGGAGGGAAAACAAAAGGAGCTATACCATTCAGAAGCATGGCGCACGCTGGAACTTGGACGAAACGACCTCTTCCCCGAAATGCTGGGCTTCAGTTCACCCACTGTCACGACGCCCATCTCTTCTCTACCCAACGTTTTACAAAGAAAGTTCTAACAGAAAGAGAAAGCGATAATGGCAACAAAAACGATAACCTCGACTCTTCTTCACAATACACCACCGACGAGATGAAATTCTCCTCCACAAATTCTGGGTCGACCAACAAACAAGAATCTAATGCTGTTCTTTCAAGAAGCGGACCCTTTTTGGCCTTGATCCACCAAAGCTCATGTTTCCTTCATTGATTGACTACTCAGCTTTAACTCTCTCTCTCTCTCTCTCTCTCTCTCTCTCTCTCTCTCTCTCTCTCTCTCTCTCTGAGTGTGTTTGTGGAGAAGTGAAGAGAAAGGTGGAGGAGGAGTGTGGAGAGGAGTCACACGAAGCCATGCAGGAGGAATTAAAGGCAGGTGGTGATGACTTTGGAGTCCCCTCTGTTCATACTTTAATGGAGTCTTTTTACTCTCTCTTTTTTTTTTGTAATGAGAATGTGCTTCATTTCTCAATCTTGGTCCCCAGAAAGAGAAAAGTCAAGGAAAACAGGGGGGAGGGGGGGATTGTGCGTGTGTGCATGCATTTTTCAAGCGCTTTTCGGTGAAAGATTGCGAAAAGGGAGTCTTTTCCCTGGAGCAAAATCGCAGGAATCCTGAAGGCCTGTCTGTCTCCCTGTGGGCTGTGCTTTAACTCCAATGATGTTGGCTAAGGGCTAAGCTACACAAATAAGGATCGGTTTTTTCTTTGATAAGACCAAATCATTTGTACGCACGAACTCGATCACTCGCACAAGCGACGGACTACATCATCAAGAACGAGAACGTGAGCTGGACTTGTGATTGCTGCACGTCTGGCTAGAGCTGGATGATACACGCGTGTTAAGTGCAGTGTTCGCCCTCGTCGCTTTCAGATGCCGATAAAAGGGGTCTCCTTTTCTCTTTACTTTCTGTTTTTTTGCTAGAGTTGATTATTCTTTTTTTTTCTTTCTTCTTTTCCCCTTTGGATTGTCTCTTTTCTTTTTTTAGTTGAAACTTGGCCAGATAAGAAAATAAATCTCAACTTTTTTTTAAAGGGTTTTCAATTTTGTCCGGCCACATTTTAATCCCGTCAAGACAATTGTCAATTTCTCGCTTCTCAATTCCATTTCCAATCTATCCGGATCCTTTAACACGGTTTTATGAGAAGGAGTGTTTCTTTATATTGCTTTTTGAACTTTAATTATGCTCCTACTTTTATTTTTTTTTGTTTTTCATGCGATTTTCTTCCTCCCCTTCTTCGCTTTTATCTTTTAAGTTGGAAAATATGCACACGGATTTATACCGGCCTTTCTTTATTTTTATAGTTTTCTAGTTATATTTGTAAAAATAGGTTTTTGTATAAAGAAATTTTGGCCTTAATGGATATTTTGCAAATACCTTATGCTAAACAAGGCAAAAGGGTAATTAACTTTTAGTTTTTGGAGGGACTCTAGATTGGGGATATATTTCATAAGAGTTCAAAAGGGAACCAATTATTTGATAACCTAAAAGATGGAGAGAAATTTAAGAAGTGATGAAAGGGTTAGAATTCTTATTGCGATTTAGCCTATTTTCAAAAATTGGGATTCTTCAAATTTTGGGGTAAAGTAAACTTACCCTTTTGAGAGTAATAGCATAAAATGTTCCTCTATAGTGTAGTATGTGTGTAATTATTCATTGAACCCGATACATGTACCGAAGTGAATCTGAATCGTTGGATCCAGTATGACTGAATTGGATTCGCCATTTTCAACGGTCCAAATTCCACGCCATAATTTCTCAGGTGCATAGCTATAACCATCATGGCATATGATCACAACCGACCCTGTGGCAATGATGATCACATCATGGAGTCTCGCTTTTGGCCGGAGGGTTTTCCATCTGCAACAGCATATCATATCATGTACTAACAAAAAAGAGTTAGGCCAAGCAAATGGCTAGGATCATTGAAATTGGCCCGAGCCCCTTAGTTTATTTTCCCCTGATCACCACCACCTTTAACTAATCTCTCTTTTCTCTTTAAACTATAGTTTATGCTCTCTGCATCTACATTGCAGCTTTGTGAAGAAACCGCATGCTCTTCTTTTAATCTTTCCAATATTCATTTGACAAAGTGTGTGGTGTACATGACCCCTCCATAGCTTATGTGAGACACATCTATACAATTATATTGTCCTATTATATTAACTGTCCATGGAACTTTTGGAAGAACCTTCCTTTTCATTTATTTTAAAATTTTCATACGTATATTTTTAAGAAAAAGGTCTGCTAGCTAAGCATATAAATTAGGAGCTAATTAGGCCGACTTTGTCTAGGATCTCTTACCATCACTTTATGAAAAGTTGAGGAATATAGTCATTATTTTATGTGGACAGCTGCTGTTTATATTTATCGTTCCACGACCGAAAGTGCCAGTGAGCAATAATTTTGATCTTTAACCATCTGATCTAACTTTATGGTAATCTTCCTTTCATTTTCTCTAGCATTAAGATAATTGGTAAGCGAATTTAGAGAGTTTACCAATTCACAAGGAAAGGGAAAAAGATAATATTCACTCACAACTTTCAGCTCTCAAACATCTCTTGGCACGATATAATACTCAAGTCATATCTCTATATAATACTCAAGTCATTCTGATGGAATTGCGACAAAAGGTAAATCGAGATTAGTTTACAAACTGCAACACAGATTGTTATGATATTATCTGGGTATACAAGATGGCGCACTTCTTTAAAAGGCTAGTTACAGTGCGCCGCATTATTCTCATGACGATTATGCCTTCCAACTCGCCTTGATTTGCTCTCACCATGGTACTAACGAACAGCATTCCAGATTAATCAAGAGTTCTAATCATTAAAACTTGGTTTGTCCTGGTGCAGATCGATGGATCCTAGGCCATCTGCTAAGCGTTAACAACATCTTACCAAAGTTTTGGCCTGCTATCATAAATAGTTCAGGCCATGGAGGGCAGTAAACAATATAAAAATGGATTTTGTTCCTGTTCCTTTTTCTTTTCTTTTTTTTTATCTTTTCGTAAATATAAGAAAATTCCAAGAAGTTATAATGAGGCCACAACCGGCAGAATCAATGACGAGAGGCTTGCTTCAGCAAAGGTGACATAAAAAGAAATAAGTTTTGTGGCTCTTCGCTAGAAAAACATTTCTCAACCTGACCTGCAAATTCTTTCTCATATATTCACTTGAAAGTACTCAGGACCATATGCTTTTGGGGCTTTAAGGGCTCTTAAACATGTTATCAGTCATCATCTGTCTTCTTAATCACGTTAATTAAGCAATCCCAATCACGTTATTATAGGTGTCATTAGCTTTTTGCAGAAGCACAATATCCCCCCCACGCACCCATCCCCCAAACAAGAAATAAAGGAAGGAACGAAGAGGGCTTTCTGGTGTAATTCTTCCTTCTTCTCATCAATTTCAAATGTTATTTTACCACCCTATTAGATCAAAAGCAAATAGCTAGAAGATAAACCCCTTACACAGCTTTCGATTCTTTCCGTTGTATTCATTTGTAATAGAAAATAAAACTTGAAATTCTAATGATCGTTCTTTGGATTGAGCAACATAATAGTAGAACTGTTACTGAAACCTTAGTCATTGCAGAAAATACGGACTGTCATCATTTAGAAATCACCTACATGGGAACCTTTTAAGTATTCCCACTGTACGAAGCAAATTAACATGTCGAAATCAGAATTTGGTTATCCATGCCTTAAATGTGCATGTAAACTTCTGTCTCAGCCATGTCAAACACGTCTCTCCCAAGCAATTTCTCTTTTCTTTTCCTATTCCAAATCTCCTCCTGTTGAGACCACATCCTGTGACATCATATCCAAAGCCTGTTCTCCTCCTGCCAGAGCCAAAAGAAGATACGAAGGACAGAAAAAATGGGGAATTTTCCCAGGGAGGTGAAAAGCAGACTGGGACTGAATGATTACGGCAGGTGGACAAAGCCGGTGGTCATGATGGCGGAGTACTGGAGACACTTTGAGCCCACCATTTTGAATTCTATGCCAGTTTTATTTTTTGGTACAACTCATGGCCCGACCTGCCAACAAGATTTTGGGGTTAGGATTCTTGCGTACAATTCTCTTGGAATGTCTCTGAAGTTTTACGTCTTAAGGTCAAGAAATTTGATTGGTGGTGCCCAATCGGTACTGCAGATCGGGTCAAAATCGAATTGTTTTTCCCACATTTACCACCTAAAGTAATGTAAAGTGGGGTTTATGGAGTCCCCTCCCCCTTTATTTCTTTTCATTTGCAAAAAACGAAAGAAAGAAAAATGATTGATGCGGGGTGAATTTTCCAGTTTTCACTTTTACCCCTTTGTACCTCATCGACGAAATGCATTGCATGAAGACATAGGAATAATGATTTTTAGTTTAGGATAACATAAGATAAATCCAACACAAGAATTTGGAGATGCTTTTATTTTAATGTGCTAGTGCATATAAACCCGTGGATCATCATGAGCCAGGCCATGATTAGTTTGAATTAGTCTTTGCTCGAATAGTTTTTCTTGACATGTCCCTAGCAGAAGAATGCAATGGAAGATTTTGAAAAAAAAAAAAAAGGAAAACATTAGTTTGAATCAATTGGGAGAGATTTGAAACTTTTTGTGGACGGAACTTCGCCACGCATTAGCTTTTTCAAAAAACATAATGGACAGGCCGATTCAATCGAATATCGATCCTGCCCTCACTATAACTTTTGATCGATTATGTTCGGCTCGATTCGTTTTTTTATCGATTTAATTAGAACATGGCACAATTCAATTCGGTCTCCGTAATAATTTTGAAGATACACCGCTATGCACGAGCAATTATTTTTTTATTTTTCGCATGCATTAAATGGAAATTCGCAACTTTTTTTTTTAATTGAACAGAACCTAGTTTGGACTACAGGCTTCTTCAGCATTTTCAGAATCTAGTGACCATTAGCCTAGTTATGGCGGGGAGCAAAGAATTGGTTGACCCTCTTAAATTGCAATTAGCGAACGCGAATGTTCAACAATTGCTTTGAGTTGGGCCGTAAGTCGTGCATCAAGTCAAGACCCAGAAAAGTCAACGGTCTTACGCTGACACAAGTAAAGCCCACTTTTCCATGGACAGACAAGATGACGTGACAAGAGCGCGAAGCATAAGCCCACTTGAAAAAGCCCAAAAGTTGTATTCAGCACCATAGTTAAGAGCAGTAGGGGTGTAAATATTTCGGTTCGGTTCGATTTTTCGAAAAAATCGAGCCGAACCATTAAGGGTGTCCTCTTAAACCGAACCGAAAACTCGATTTGGTTCGGATCGATTTTCGGTTTCAAGTTCATTAAGCAAAGAGAGATGGGAGAGAGGAGAGAGAGGGAAAAATAGCCCTAAACCGAAATGTTTATTTTAGTTCGGTTCGATCCGAACCGATCCGAAAAGAAAAATTAATTTATTTTGATGATCCGAACCTAAACCGAAACCGAACCGAAATGCACGAAATTTTCAGTTCGGTTCGTATCTCGATTCGGTTTTTCGGTTCGGTTCTGACACCTCTAAAGAGCAGCAGAAACTTTAGGTGTAAACGGAATTTTATGTGACGGATGCAGTGGGTGATGATAGCAGGCAGTGTAAACGACTGATCAAAAGTGAGATGTATACCTACATGGCATTGATCACCAAGTAGAGAGAGAAAGAATTGACCGTAATGACTACATTGACTAATCGTCAAAAAAGTAATGATTAAATTGATCAAATTAAAAAGGTTATGATTGATTGACATCAATAGATTTACGAATTTTTTGGTAAATTTTTGGATAGAAGTGCTAATGCAAACCAAAGGAGGAGGACAAACAAATAAAAAAAAAGTTCAACAAAGAAAAATGGGAAAAGCCATTATACATCGCGTAGAAAATAACATAAAGAGTTTTCGTCGGGGCAAAAAGTTCGAACATATGCGAATGTTATATTTTCTCTCCTATCTTACACGCAAGCTAACCAAAAAGTAAATTTCGTCTCACTTTTAATTATTTTTCCAAATTTCCCTTATAATGTAAAATAAAAAAACAAAAAGAATACACAATAAATATTTTTAATACTTATGTATACATATTTATCCATTCTTTTAAATCACAGTCATTAAACTTCACGTATGAACAATCTTAGTGTCGAAAATCGAGAGCTTGCCTTGGATTTTTAGTGTTACTGAAATGTATCTCACCTAAGAAAGGGAAAGTCGAAACCTTCCGACTGGGGCCGCCCCCTATTCGGATGAATATACATGGCGGGCTGTTATGATCGGTGTTTCTTATTTAACGTGCCGGAGCTTGCGTGCCTAATCTTCCTAATTGGCCGTGTGCTTTTTCGAATCCAATACTCGACTCTACAAAAGATATCGGGATCTGCACAAAACCTCGGACGAAGCAATTTAAGGTCTGATTTTTGTAAAAATGTGTCCGAGAACAAAAAGTTTATCAAACGCATTCCTGCTTTCAAACTATTTCTGAAAAAAAAGACATAAATTTTTACTGTTTAGCACGTTACCAAACGGGTCCTTGCTAACCATGTTATGGTCTTATAAGGTTCGAGCTGTATCGTCCCACGCGCAGGCGAAAGCTCCAACGACAGCCAATTTTCTTCCTGTCCACTTCCTTCTATGCTTCCTAGGCTGCTTCTGCTCTCATCCTCCCTGCGTTCCCTTCCCGCAGGTGCCTCCCGAGCGACCCGCTTCCCTCGGCTCCCCCGGCCTCTCCCCGCGGTTCCCCCTCGACCCTTTCGCGCTCGCAGCGGGTTCGCCATGGCCCGGCACGCGGACGCCTCGACGTCGCTGCCCCGGGGGCGCGCCAACCGTCTCGCCTCCGAGCATAGCCCTTATCTCCTCCAGCACGCCCACAATCCCGTGCGTGAGAAACGGTTCTCTCTGCCTCTTTTCCGCATGAGTTTGTACTCCGGGTGTGAACTGTTTAGGAGCAAAAATGTTTCCTCTTTCGACGGTTTGATCTCGAGTTTCCGTTCCGTAGAACCCGGGTCGTCGCTTGGTAGCTTGCGCGTCTGGATTCCTCGGGTGTTTGAATTGATTTCTTGAATGGACACTGTTGAACCCCCCGTCATCTTGGAGTGACTTGAACGAGGGGGATATGGTGGGGAGGAATTCCTACGTTCTCGTCGCGTCTCGTGAGATGGTGAGATTGATTAAAGCTTCGATTTTTTGGCGATTGAAGGTCAACTGGTATCCGTGGGGTGAAGAGGCCTTCGCCGAAGCAAGAACGAGGGATGTGCCCATCTTCCTATCAAGTAATATGAAATCCATTTTTGCTCTCTTTTTGGTTTGCGGGTCTGATTCTTTGATAACATCGTGCGTTGCGAGCTTACCCGTTATTTTTGGGCATCTCTCGTTGGCATCGTTTTGTTCTTTCATTCGAAGTCGGCTACAGCACGTGCCACTGGTGAGACTTATTCTAATCTAAACGCACTTGCGCTTTATGCAAGATCTTGGGCGGATGGTTTTTAATGGTATAGTGAACTTTTCATCATGAGTAGGTGTCATGTCATGGAGGTGGAATCCTTTGAAGATGAGGGAGTTGCAAAGTTACTTAATGATTGGTTTGTCAGTGTCAAGGTAAGGACATACCGGTGGATATAGCCTTCTTTGCTTTACCGCATTGGTTGCTATTCAGTGTTGTTTGCTAGTTTTGTAGCTATTTTAGTTATTTGGCTCTGAATATTTTAACACGTTTGTGCAACAGGTGGATCGAGAGGAACGACCGGATGTTGACAAGGTATGTTATTTCTTACTCAGGGGATGTTCCTGATAATTTGGGTTTTATAATTGTCATCATTCATTTACTAGCGATGTTTTTGTCAGTGTTGTGTTTGATCTTTAACTTAAATGAAAATGGAAACAATGATTAGAATATATCAGATATGCTTTGGTAATATGGAGCCGCATATAGAAATTAGGTGAAGCTAATGTGCCATTAATTTATCTAGATTATTGCTTGAACCCCTGGTAAATTTCTTTTTTTTTCCGTTTTCCAGGTATACATGACATACGTGCAGGCATTGTATGGTGGCGGAGGTTGGCCTCTGAATGTCTTTCTTTCGCCTGACCTGAAACCTCTAATGGGTGGGACTTACTTCCCTCCCGATGATAACTTAGGAAGACCGGGCTTTAAGACTGTTCTCAGGTGAGAAAATGTACCCATTCGTGTATTTGCAATGCTAGCGGTTTGTATTTCCTGAACTTTTCAATTCTAGGAGGAGTGTTGATTATCCATGCAAATGCTATGTAGTTGTATGCTTAATTGATGATCTGATCTTTGTCTGCAATCATATTGTTATAGGAAGGTGAAAGATGCATGGGACAATAGGAGGGATATGCTTGTTAAAGGTGGAGCATTTGCCATTGAACAGCTCTCAGAAGCATTATCAGTGAGTGCAGAATCGAATAAATTGTCGGATGGACTGCCCCAAACTGCGGTGCAAAAATGTGCAGACCAGGTGATGATTTTGTGTTTGACCTTTTTATATTGTTATAATATTTGGTGTAATTCCTATTGCCAAGCAAAACAAAGCTCATCTTGTAGCCAATTGTTTCTTTGAGCTAAAGGTCTTAATTAATCCAATAAATATGTAGATGATCTGGTGATTATTCTCGTAAGTGTACATATTTGCTGCATCATGATTGAGCAGTGGCTTCACGAAGAAGTGCCCTTCAAATACTTTGCTTCAATGATGCATAGTTGTTCAATTTACTTGTCACCTTGACCTTCCTTTCACTGACCAAAACGTTAGAGGCTTGGCTTCAAATAAAAAAATTTGTTACTTGTGTGTTGTGAGTTCTATTGTTAATGGGATATGCTTCTTTGTTTTAGCTTTCGGCAAGTTACGATCCAAAATGTGGTGGATTTGGATCAGCCCCGAAGTTTCCGAGACCTGTAGAAGTGCAGTTAATGCTTCATTATGCCAAAAAGCTGGAGGAGGCGGGCAAATCAAGTCAGGCAGATAAGGCTTCGGGTATGGTTTTCTTTAGCTTGAAGTGCATGGCGAGAGGAGGCATCCATGATCACATTGGAGGTGGTTTTCACAGATACAGTGTGGATGAATGCTGGCACGGTGAGTGCCTTCCAAGAGGAAGAATTTGTCTTTTTCCTCCTTTTTTTTGGTTTTTTTCCCTCCGTGGGGACGGATGTTTTGTGTTAGGGTTTTCTGTGAGATGTGAATCTGATAGAAATAACTGAAGTTCTGTTCTCTTTGCAGTTCCACATTTTGAGAAGATGTTGTATGATCAGGGACAGCTTACCAATGTATATCTGGATTCCTTTACAATCACGAAAGATGTGTTTTATTCGTGTGTTTCCCGTGATATTTTGGACTACTTGAGAAGAGAGATGACTGGGTCTGAAGGTGAAATATTTTCAGCAGAGGATGCAGATAGCGCAGAATATGAAGGAGCCCCAAGGAAAAAGGAAGGTGCCTTTTACGTATGGACTAGCAAAGAGGTGAGTTCACAGGGCATCTGGCCTCATTTCCAAGTGATTTATTTAGAGACTTACGTTTTGTATTTACTCTGTAATCTGGATAGTCGAATTATCGATATGTTTTGAATTTGTTTTCAGTGTCCTTTTTGGTTGTGCACCTCTTCTCTTGTCATTTACAGGATATACATGTGATATGAAATGGACTACTTGCTAGGCTTCTCTTTTATTCGTATCATCCCTACTCTGAAAATTCTTTTGATTAGCTTATAGATATGGACTATTCTTGTTTGGCTTCAACTTTTCATTTTTGCTCTGTTGACTGTTCCAATGACTGTTTGGGACCAACAAAACGTACAATTTACAGAGGTAGAATCTTCACACTTGTTTCAAGTAACTCTCCCTGACCTACAAATAAATCCATAAACTTGACTGGCTATGATGCTATTATGCGTGCCACTTGTTAAGTTATTACCCTGATCAGGAGGAAAGAATGCGATTAATCATTTTCCTTTCCTTTCTGTTTGTAGCTTCTTCATTTGGCTTCTCTGACTAATCTCTGGAATGAAGAGTTGAGCTATTGCTCAATAACTAGTTTGCTTGTCTAAATTGAAAATGTTGGTTTGCTTCTTTGAAGGTTGACGATGTACTAGGAGAGCACTCGGAACTTTTCAAGGACCACTATTACATAAAACCCTCTGGCAACTGCGACCTCTCTAGAGCGAGTGATCCACACAATGAATTTAAGGGGAAAAATGTGCTTATCGAGAGAAGTGATCCTTCAGCCCAGGCATCAAAGCATGGCATGCCTATAAGCAAATATCTTGACATTTTGGGAGAATGTAGACAAAAGCTTTTTGATGTAAGAGTAAGGCGTCCTCGACCACATTTGGATGATAAGGTAATTTCAGGACAGTAGTTTGGTTCTTGTAAGAGCACAATTGCGAAAACTCTCCATGTAATGAAGAAAAAGACTAATGTAATTCTTCTCCGTGACGAAAATTTGTCCCGGAACCATCCTCTGCTTTTCTTCAAACCGAAGCAAAACATGCACCATGTCTTTTCCTGTCTTGTATAATTTAATTGGAGGTGCTTGCCAGGTCATCGTTTCATGGAATGGGCTTGTGATATCATCTTTTGCGAGAGCTTCTAGAATTCTTAGAACTGAAGCGGAAGGAACCAAGTTCCATTTTCCTGTTGTCGACTGTGATGTAAGCTATGCTGCCTTTTGAATTGCCTAATGCTTTTGTCTGCTATGCATTTATCCCAGTGATTCTTCTTAGTCACATGCATTCTGCTTGTGACTAGTGGGCAAGATATTGTTCTGTATGTACTGCTATCTTCTTCATCTATTGATAATTATGGGTACTGTTAATGGTGTTTTCGTTGACTACCTAACATGCTCATTGGTAAAGCTTATAGCATGTAGTCGTGAACACACTTTATTATTTTCCATTTGCAGCCCAACGAGTACTTGGAGGCAGCAGAGAAGGCAGCCTCTTTTATAAAGAGGCAACTTTATGATGAGCAGACACAGAGACTTCAACATAGCTTCCGCAAAGGCCCATCCAAAGCTCCAGGATTTTTGGACGATTATGCTTTTCTAATCGCAGGGCTCCTCGATTTGTATGAGTTCGGCGGTTCTGTGCAGTGGCTAAAATGGGCGATTCAGTTACAGGTCACACAGGCAAGAGCCATCAGCCAGAGTTTATTTTGCAAACTGCAATTACATTTATTGCGTTATTGATCTGTTTTGAATTCTTTCTTGTGTTGCGATTTTTCAGGATGAACTCTTCCTTGACAAAGAGGGAGGGGCCTATTTCAACACCCCAGGGGAAGATCCTTCCATCCTCCTCCGCGTTAAGGAAGATCACGACGGGGCCGAGCCATCAGGAAATTCAGTGTCAGCAATAAATCTCGTCAGATTGGCATCTTTAGTCTCAGGAAGTAGGGCTGCCGGGTTCAGGCAGAATGCGGAGCATCTTTTGGTAAATATTCACTTCATCAGAATCTCTCTTTGCTTTTCTTTCTCACTTGAGAGAAAATAAGTTGCTTCAATGCTGCTGCTACGGTGATGTAGGCCGTCTTCGAGTCGAGATTAAAGGAAGTGCCTATGGCCGTGCCGTTGATGTGTTGTGCGGCTGATATATTCTCGGTCCCTTCTCGGAAGCAAATTGTTGTGGTTGGTCGGAAAGATTCTCAAGAGTTTGAGAAGATGCTTGTCGCTGCTCATGCTGAATATGAACCGAACAAAACAGTATGTAACCGTATCAGAATGTAAAAGGCTTTTCTTTTAGTGTCATCTTGCGTGTATAGTTCCTAAATGCAATTGATGACAGGTGATTCACATCAATCCCACCAACTCAGAGGAGGTACAGTTCTGGGAAGAGAATAACAGTAACATCGCGCTGATGGCCAAAAACCAGGCTGCTGAAGACAGAGTGGTGGCGCTTGTGTGCCAGAACTTCACTTGCAGCCCCGCGATCACCAGCGCAAGCTCTCTGCAAGCAAAGCTGTCGCCTAAATCATCCGTCCGAACTGCATCCTAATGGAGCGGAGTGCAGAAACACGAGGTGCGAAAGGTTATGCAGCTACGTGCTTTGCGAGTACTTATAGTAAATAACATACTCGAGCCATGTTTAGCTCTGATCAGTAAATAATTTTAGCTGGTGGTGTACAGAGATGAGACTTGTTCATATACCCTGGTAGTGGTGGTCACGGTAATAAAAAGGCCATTTTGAAGGCTTAGCTTTGTGATATGAATTGTTTGCGTGCCCCAATTCTCATTGTCCTCTTCTTGGCCGAAAGATTGTTTCCCCTTTTCCAATTCTATATAGACAAATTCGACTGAGTAGCTTCTTTGCCGGGCCTGCTTGCTTGTTTACAGTTCCAATTGTTCGGTCAGCTAATATGGACCTTCTTGATCAGTTTCTTTTAGAGTTTTTGAACAGAGGCTTTATGATCTCCTGGGTTTGGTGACCTTTACAACTTTTCCTTCTGGAGTTTGTCATTTGACCGGCTGGTAAAAAGTCGCAGGTGTTTTATGTTGGCGAGGTTCAAAACAGTCCGTAGGTTTTTTTCTAGCGGTACAACAATGTACGGTAGAGAATGTGATTGTTTCGCTTGAAAATCGAACAAGTTGCATGGCACGACATTTCCCGGTAGAGGGCTGATTCTACCTTTACGGTTTCGACGTCTCGAAGATCCCGTAAAAGGTGATTGGACAGAAATGGGATGGGGAGACAGCCCGTGACTGGCGTGAAGAATATTTTTCTTTTCCACTGAGCTTCCCCTTCCCATTAATTTTTCTCTAAAGTATTCTAGATCGTTTCTTTACAGGATTTATATACATTAATACATATGGGGTTTTTTCATTTATAGATTTAAGTTTTTAGGTTAGACATCCTATAATATTATCACGGCTGCCAAGTCCCCTGAAAGCTGAAGAGCTAAAGAGGTTTTACAAGGCGATGGGTGAAATAATTGTCCAAAGAGTCCTAGTTTTATTGTAAAGTGGTCACTTAAGTTTTAAACCTTTTAGTTATACAAATTTAGTCAACTTATTGATGATTTGTAATTTAGTCATTCAGGCCTATTTTGATTGGAAATTGCTGATGTAAACGTCCGACCGTCCTATATAGGATAGCCGGAGTCGATGACTGTAAAATTTTAAAAAATTTTCTGAATTTTTTATTAAATTTTTTTCTTTTTTTTTCCATTGGTCCAGCAGTTGCACCAAGGGCTATGGAGACCTCGCCCAAGCCCAAGCCCTTGTGGGCCACAACGAGGGCGTCGTGGACCACAGCAATGTCGTCTCTATCCTCACGCACCATCGCTGTGGGCGACGAGGGCCTTGCCCGCAGTCCATGAGCACTTGGTTGAGGGCTTTTTGACCCTTGGCCAGTGGCAGTAAAAATAAAATCAAAAGACAAGTTAATAAAAAGTTCGAAACATTTTTTAAGTTTGTAAAAACTGTCCACGTTAGCGCAAATCATGTCACACAAGATAATCAATCTCCACATTAGCAATTTCTAACCGAAATTGATCGTAAGAACTAAATTGATACAATTGAAAGAATTATGATTCGATAGGCAACAATACAATGAATTTAGGATTTTTTGGAAAATTTCCCCTTTCCGATCATGGGATTGACACGAGGGGGTAAGGATGGCTATATTTTCTCCTTTGAGAATAATCCAAAATGGAAAGTGTTCAATCGGACAAGTGGGAAATGTTGAGGTGAACCAGAAAAAGTTGGGTAGAGCCTCATCTTTGATAGATTCGCCTTCAGAAACAAGAAGTTCTGGCCTTGGGGGTGGAGAGTTTCATGACAACGTTTTTTAATAGTTATTCAATTCACCCATTAAGCTTTGAACCCTGGAATTACAAAACAAATGGAAGATAACTGAGTGGCACAACTCCTAAGAATATTAGCTTCATAATTCCCTGTAATGAGCTTTCTTGAATTTCGACCGAAGCAGTCTGCTAAGTATCAACTAATCAAAACCTTCCTTTTCTCTTGGGTCAATATCTACTAATTTTTCCCATGTTTAATTCTAAGCGGGAGCCACGCAACAGTATATAGTGTTTTGATGCATTTGTCTGTATGGTCGATGCGGTGTGATTGGTTTAATCACGTCGTTCACGTGAGGTACGTCTCAATCACTTGTTTTGTTTTTAATCTTAAAATCTAGTCTTTATTGATGTGCGCATGTCGCTGTCGCGCCCTATAATATAACGCATCTTCTACGATGAAGTGACTTCTTATAAATGTATCCATCCCTTCATGAACTTGCGGGCAATTTTTTAGGTTTTACCTCTGGATTGACTACATCGTAACCAATCATAGCACGCGATGGGAGCAAACACGAGAGAAACCGTAATCGTGCTGCGTGTATATATATATGTTATGGATTGTTTTTCGATCGTTAAATGTTGCGGGGCTTTTCAGATCTAACGATTCTGGTATTGCTTAACATATATAAAACCCATATCGAATGCTTGCTTGAAATGTAAGCAAAAGCGATGTCTGTTTTGCAGTTTGGTGAGCAGCTAGACGAGCCTGAAAGCAAAAGCAAAAGTCCGTTTTTCAGGAGTTACAGGAGTCAAGTCAATCACTATCAAATCTCTCGCAGCGCTCATTCTATTCTTACCCACGTGGAGAATTGTGTGGATCACGCCATGGCGAGCTCTGCCCAGTGGAGCTGAAGAGCATCTTTTCGAACGGGTAGGTTGGTCGATTACTGTGTAACTTTTCTTGTGATTGAAGCAAATTCGGTCTTTTTTTTTTTGTCTTGGGCCGTTTCTTGGTCAGGTTCGATATTGATGGAAGCTGAGAAATTCCGGAGGGTGGTTCTTGGCGCTGTGGAGAGAGAGATTTAGGTTCTTGAGTAGCAGGAGAACCGACATGGTGTCCGCGCCAGGGAGCAGATTTAGGCTTCAGCCATCTGGTAGAAATCCCGATAACCTGCCTGAGAAGTGGGTCTGTCGCATGCTGGACGTGCCATCTTTCTTCTTGTGATTTAAACCAGTAGTTATGGAAGAAGAAGGTGCTTGACATGTTGATTCGAGGTAACGACATTTGCTTAATTCGCGATAAATGAGGTAATGAAGGTGTACGTCGCTCCCATGATCTGTCCAATTTGAGTCAACTTCCGACTCATTTGCTCGATATACTTGTTTAGGCATATGGCATGAACTGAAGTAGTGTAAGGAAGGAGGAAACTACAAAAGCGATATGCAAATGTTTCATCATCCTGATGCTCAAAAAAGCGCTACTCTTACTTCTGACTTGACGGTCGCAGAAGCTGCTGAAGACAACATCACTTGCAGCGCCTCGATCGCCAACGTAAAGCTCTGTTCAAGCGAAGAAGTCGCCCTAAATCATCCCTCCGAATTGTGCATCCTAATGGAGAGGAGTGCAGAAACGCGAGGTGCGGAAGGTTCATGGGGCTATGTGGGTTGCTAGCATTCATAGTAAAAACCTAACGTACTCGAGTCACGTTAGCTGGTGGTCTATTGAGATGACTAAATTCATGTACCCTGGAAGTGGTATCACAGTAACGGAAAAGGCCATTTTGAAAGGCCGAGCTTGTGATCTGAGGTTTACGTATTGTTTCACTTGCTCCAACTCTCAATGTCCCCTTCTTGGCCGCGAGATTGTTTCGTCTTTTCGATTGTCTTGTGCAGACGAATTTGACAGAGGAGTCTCTTTTGCAGACCCTGATGTTGCTTGTTACAGTTGGGTCAGTTGGTTTGTTCAGCTACTCCGGCGCTTCTTGATCAGTTCTTGAGCTTTTTTGACTAACAGCTCCTTTTTCTCCCGGGTTTGGTGACCTTTGCAACTGTTCTTTCCACTTTCTAGAGGTTTATCAGTTGACCGACTGGTAAAAAGTCCGCGAGTTGTTTTACGTTGGTGAGGTTCCAGACATTTCATAAATTCGAGATTTTTTCAGACGGTGCGACGTTGCACGGTAGAAAATGCAACTGTTTTACGAGGTGCAAAGCGCCATAAAATCAATAAAAAGTTGCTTGGCGCGACATTGCCCGGTAGAGGAACTGATTCTTATCTTGCGGTTTTGACAACTCCGGGATCCCGTAATCCTTTTCCGCCCCAGCTTCTCTTTCCTTTACTTTCTTCTCCTGCTATGGTTTTTACAGCATCGCTGCTGTATTTCCAAGCAGCGTTTCCGAGTCCCTGAAAGCTGGGGAGCTAAAACAGGTTTCCAGGGGCAGTCAATAGACAGTTCCAAGGGAATACAGAGATCAGAATGTGACCGAGTGGGCATAACTCCCAAGAATATTCGCTTCTTATTTCCTTGTCAGGAGCTTTCTTGATTTTAGACCATAAGCCTATCAGAATCTGCATTTTTTCTTGGGTCAATTACCTCTCAGCGGGAGCCCACGAAGCGACAAACAGCATTTCGATTTGCTTGTTGTCATGATCGATATGGCATGACCGACCAATCATCTCGCTCATGTGATATATATCTCGCAATTCCTATCCTTTGAATCTAGAAATTCTCGTTTTTATCGACGTTCGTGCGCCATTCTCACGCGGTACATCACCCGGGATATTTTCACTCCCCGTTATGACCATCTTAATCAATTTTACATATCTTTAGCCGAATTTTCTTTTTACAAAAATTGCTCTCATCCCACGACTGTCTTCACCATGACCCGTCACGGGAGAAATCAAAATTGTATTTGAACCGTTAAATTCGACAGAATGTATCGGATTAAACGATCCATGTATAGTTTAGTACATGTATGCACACATGTTACAAACTTGCTTGAAACACAAGCGAAGCAAGAACACGTTCGTTTTCAGTTCGGTGACTGCCAGACGAGCCTGAAAGGAACGCGATGACGTCGAAATGGCCTGTTTGTTTTTTCGTTATGGTGAATTCGATCTTTCAATTTCTGAGGAGCTGGAGGAGTCAAGTCAATCACCATCAAATTTACTGTATTATTTTTGTCATTACTGTGAAAATTAATTTGCTAATTAATGACATCATATTGTCGTCGACCCTTATTACGAAAGGATCGTCCGTCCATCGGATTAATCATTGGGATGTTCTGTGATTGTACTGAAGTCACGCTGCGCAGCCTGCTTTCGAGATGAAAAAGCTAGCACGCGAATATTTTCAAGTGTAATAACAATATGCTCTTGAATTTCTTTTCTTTTTTTTTTTCACATAAGGCGCGTCGAAACAAATATTGATATGAGTATCGGGGTAAATTACAAAGGAAGTATAGTTTTTATTTTAACTTTCCCCTTTTCTCGATAATCGCCGAGTTCGCAGATCTTTGTTTCGTCGAATGTATCATTTGTTCTATCAATGGTTACGAGGCACGTGCATAAGATGAATTTATATTCACTGAATTTGTTTGAGATAGATATATTGTTTGGTTTGATCCGTGGAAAATAGATCTTTTCACGGAAAAAAAAAGTACTTGGATGGTCTTAACAAGAATTATTTTTTTTGGAAACAAAAACAGGATTAATTAAGTGTCTCGAAAGCGAAATATTTTTGTTTTGAAAAACTAGAATATTCGTTTTTGTATTTGATTTCCATAGTTTGATGAGTAATAATAACAAGTGCCTGAATAATTGTCAACATATCTTACAAGGAGAGACTTATGATATGACGATGCATGTTGCGGCGACGGGTTTGCCAATTCGGACCTTAGAGTCACAATTGCACTAATTGATGTCCTTTCGAAAGTCTGTGACGGGGGTATAGCTCTACCACAAATATCCAAAAGGATTACTTATGCGAACAATTGATAATCAAGAAAAATAAATTAAGATAATATAATGCTAACAATCCCTTCCCACCCTATTTAAAAAATGAGAAAAAAATCTCAAAATTATTCAATTCTAGAAGAACCTAAATCAATTTTACTCTACTTTAATCTAGGAAATGGAGGAAAAATTGAGGGGGCGAAAATTCCGAAGAAAATAGAGAAAAAAGAAAGGTCGAAATTTAATGAGAAGTTGCATCAGAGATATTCTAATTTTGTGGTGCTTTAATAGTGCCTCTTAAACAAAGGACTCAAACCTGGTCATCAACTTCTTGTCTTAGAGATTTTAATATCGCATTAATTCGACCTGCTTCGAATAATTTACATTGAAGTAATGACGGGTTTTTAAGAAAAAGTGTCCTTTTCAATTTGGATTTACAATAAGGTTTTCCGTTCGGTCCCTATATCATGAAAACCCGAACCGAATCGTTGATATTCTTACTTTTTTTTTCTCTCGTTTTTTTTTTTCAAATTGACGCCCCTACTTTACACATGACAAGAAAACAGCATTGGCGAATACATAGAAAAGTCAACAAAACGGACAAAGAAAGACTAATCAATGAAAATTCCAATGCCAATTATTATGGATGATAAATTTAAGTTCCATGCACATGCACGATGGATGGATAAAAGCGAAGAAGAGGTGCGTTCGGTATTGTGCGACCGTGGAACGTCGCCTGTAGACAAAGGGGATCGGATTTGAATTCCGGCGAATGCGAAAACTTTATGAGCTAATACGGTCGTTAATCCTTCTATTGATCTTCTCTAAATTTTTTATTCTTATTTTCGAAATAACATAAGCGCCGATTCTAAAAATCGTGGATTTTCACGAATTTCTTCTAAAGGATCGAGGTTTTCACTTTTTACTGATGCGGTCATCATTAGAAAGACGTCTGGCTAGCACTACGGATGTAAAAATTCCAAATGCTCGCACCATCTATTACCCTTTTACCGCATGTTCCACAGCTATGAATACGACCCATGTCTTTTTTTATCGCATATTTGATTTTTTTTTAATTCTTAGTTTATGCTATCGTAAAGCCACCAAACAATCATTAGGCTAACATTTCTCTATGTCCACTAACATGTCTAGTGTCTTAAAGTACCGACTTTATCTTGAGTGACAATTATGTGCCGACCATTTTTTATTGTAATAAAAAGTATCAATTTTTACTCGAATCCCAAATATGATCTATGTGATGTGAAATTTTTAAATTGATCGGGTCATATTTGGGCTAGAATTGTCACTCAAAATAAAGTTTGTGTTTTTTTTTTTCGAATTAGGCCCAAAATCATAGCTAGAAATATAAAGGGATTGTTTTTCTCAATCCAATCATTTCTATACTTAACAAATTTATTTTTCCTCCAAAATCAAATGGTTATAAACTTATAACATAAGGGTCGTGTTTGATTTGCAAATTCAAAAATAGTCAAGATAAAAAAAAAGGAAAAAAACCGCAAAAAACCACAAACTATACCACATTTATCCCGAACTTTTTTTTGTGATACCAAAAACCCCAAACTATACTATTTGTGACACATTTACCCCATTGTACTTTAGCCATGGGCATTTTCATCTTTTATGTTTTTTTTTCCTTTCCAGTGAGGCAGCCCTCGCTCGACGCTAGCGAGGGCGACCCTCGCTCGACGCCGGCGAGGGCGATCCTCGCTCGATCCGGGGAGGGCCGCTCTCGCCCGACGCAGGCGAGGGCCGCCCTAGCCGGAAAGAAAAAAAAAGAAAAAATAAAAAAGACGAAAATGATCATGGACTAAAGTATAATAGGGTAAATGTATCACAAATAGGATAGTTTGAGACTTTTGGTGTCACAAAAAAAGTTCGGGGTAAATATGTCATAACTGACATTATTTAGGATTTTTGGTGATTTTCTTTCAAAAAAAAAAATGAAAGCAGGAGAAGATAAAACCGTACGTGGACTTCAAAGGCAGGTTGGAGTTCTTCGCAGACTTTGGAGAACACGTCAAACCGACGCGCCTGCGCAGGCGACTAGCCACACGCGCTGACGGTTCGTGGCTCCCAAGCTTTCGAGTGCCGACGGCGCCTTGTGACGGCGACACGTGGCACAGCAAGCTAATCTTAAGGCCATCGGTTTCATCACCTTGAGCACAAACGTAAAATGAAAAAGCGAATAAATCTCCTAAAAATATTTCCCCACTTTAAATCAAATCACAATTCCACCTCGATCCTTTTTATTTTATTTAAAATAAGGTTATGACCTTTCACTATAGTCCTAAATCTGCCCTCCCGCATCCAGAAATCGAGGCTAGTTCCCTTGAAATGTTCAACATCAAGACCCCTTAAAGATTAATTATCAAAATTCACATATTCACCAACGTACTCACCTTCATATGGAACAACGACGACCTCACGATATTTGATAATTTTGAAGAGACCAACGTTGGTTTTTTAGACTGGGGGCAAATTTGAAACCAGAGCGAAAGTTGGTTATTTTTTCAGACAAGAGAAAAAGGTTAAGCTCGGAGTAGATTTAGAATTGGACTTGAATTTAGGGAGTTTTAGGGGAATTAAGCCAAAATGAGAGAAAAGCAACATGTCCAAAAAGAGAAAAAGCAGCATGTCAAATATTGCAATTATTGCCACTGGAGACCCAAATATTGCAATATCTAGCTAATAAATGAGTTTCCATCATCCAACATAGAGTTTTGCTTGACTTTCTAACTACAATTTTAGTTGAGGTTAACACTACAAAAAATCTCAAATTGATACACTTAAAATAAATTTTTTTGAAATTAATTTTTTTGACCACGAAAAATCCAAAACCACTGCACTTGTGACATATATATGCTTTGTTGTTTTCGTTAAATTTTATCATTAAATTGTTGAGTTAAATGACATGTGACAATTGATGGATGTACTAGTTTAGGATTTTACCCCTATAGTTGTCACGGATTTATCAATTTGTGGTTTTTGTAATATTAATTCAAATTAACGGAGGGTGTATTTGTAATAAATGTACCGGTTTGGGATTTTTTGTGATTAAAAAATTAGTTTGGAGATAAATTTATCACAAATATATTAGTTTAGGGTTTTTCGTGGTATTAGCCCTTTTTTTAGTTATAAAGCCGTGATTGACCATTGCAATTGCGAGGGGATAGAACCGTCCTAGCCATTATGCTAGTTTGGTCAAACAAATGAAATAATTATATGGTATTGTGCGATTGGACAGTGTGGAGAAGAAATATGGATTGATCTAAAGTGCCCTCAATCATTTAAAAAAACAAAAAAACCTAATGATTCGATGATAATATCTAATCTATTAATTATGATGTCGTGAATAAATAATTACATACAAAAGTGTAATAGATTACAGATATATTAGTATAATATGTAATTAAATTATTTCACGCTATAAATCGTGGTATGTCGATTTAATGGTGATTATAAATTGATGTTATTAGTGGACGCAGCAACAATAATTAATGATTTGACAATATCATAATGGCTATTACAAGCAAAAAGCATAATGTGTAATAGACATAATAGCCAAACAAGCGTTGGCAACTTTAAAATTCAAATCTCAAGATTTGTATATACCCACTAAGTGAATTTACAAGACTCAAAATTGTATCCGTTGATCTATATACCTAAGTCATGATTAACTTTCATCTCACCTTCACAAAAAGACCAATCTTACTGCTAAACCTACATCGCAAGCCGTAGCATTTAAATTGGAGATACCGTAATGATTGTGCAGATGGTTAATCGCCCTTTAGGAGTCTAACTCTTCTTTGGTAACTTCCTTTTTGGTCACTACTCATTCTTTCTCCCCTTACATGTACATGAGAGTTTTCGTTCTCGTAATAAGTAGATTTCTCAATAAAACACACGTGACCAACTTAAAAAAGTAATTGCATGCTCGAAACACATGCGTGAAAATCGGTTCGTTCGATGAAAGCTTAATAATGTATATTAAATGAGCAATTACACCATCTCATGACATTATTGTTAGTTTTAGAATGGATAGGTTGGAATCTTGAATTTACCTTGTTAAAACTGTTTCTAAATTTTTAAAACCCGAAACCTGCCCTGTTTGCCCTGGAACCGATTTTGGAACTTACCTATTTTTTTGATGAGGTTTCGATGTCTATTCAAGAACCTATTTTTTTTTTTTGGTTGGTTATACAACAAAATAATACGAGATACAAAATGGCTCAAAGTAAAAGATGAACGAGGGTGAGCCTGCGAGCAAGCGAGGAGGAGGACGAGTCTCGAGAGGGAGAGAGAGTTGCAAAGTGTTTGAGTGAGGTCCAAAAGGACGGAAAAAGGGAAAAATTACGAAACCGTTGCTAAATTTGGTCCGCTTCCCAAACGGTTCTTCACTCGAAATTGGGACAGGTTTTCGGAGCGGTCCAATCTGATTCCTGAATAGAACCGGCACGGTTGGACGGGCCCCCAGCTGCTGTATCCCACCCGTGTTCAAGACGGGGACGCTCTGCTCCTTCAAGCACGAAAGGAACGTGCAGCGACTCGCCGTTTCAGGTACAGTCGCTTTCCGAATTCGAAACGCGTTTGGAAACGGGGGAGGGAGGGAGAGAGGGGGAGAGAGGGAGCGGAAGGAAGCGACGGCGGCTCGCGGGGGTGGACGCACGCGCACGGGTAGCGCGAGTCGAGGAGGAAAGCGTAGCCAAGTATGTTCAGACAAGTCGTTCGTTGGAACCACATGGATATAACATACCCCCGCGCCCACCACCACCACCACCACCACCACCACCACCCGGCTCTGCAGCGCCGGCCGGTCGGTCCGGATGGGTCTGGTGCCAATTCCATGCGACTTTCCAGAGAGAGAGATCATGCGTTAATGTAATGAATTCGCTTGGGGGCACGGATGGAGAGAGGGAGAGAACAGAAACGAGAAAGGAAAATATAAGTTAAAAACGAAAGGGAAAAAAATTGACGCGGCTGCTCTGTACGCCAAAACCAGAGAGACCCTTTCTCTCTCTCTCTCTCTCTCTCTCTCTCTCCTGTCTGTCTGTCTCTCTTTCTCTCTCTCTCTCTCTCTCTCTCTCTCTCTGTGTAAGCTAATTCGATTCTTACCCGCGTTGAGAATTGTAGATCACGCCATAGCGATCTGCACAGTGGAACTGGGGAGCATCTTCTCGAGCGGTCAATTGGTCAATTAGTGCGGAGTTTCGGTTGTGGGGGTTCTTCTGATTGAAGCAATTGGAGTTTTTTCTTTCTTCTCTCTCTCTTTCTCTCTTTTTGGGGGAGGGGAGGGGAGGGAGGGGGTGGCCGGGTTGGCGTTCTCGATCGGGTTCGGGTATTGATCGAGGCCGAGAAATCCCCAGCTGGGTTTCGCTTGTTTCTCCGAGCTGGATAATAGGTCGAAGGGTTCTTGTTGTTCAGGAGAGAGAGCTTTCGGTTCTTGAGCAGCTTGTTTGATTTTTCTTTTGTCTAGTTTTTTTTCGTTTGGGCACCCTGATGATTACCGCGAGAAACAGAGATGCAAGAAAAAGTTTAGCTCTAGGATCTTTTGGAGGAGACAGAAAGATGGAGGATACGGAGCTCGAGGAGGGCGAGGCTTATTCTGACCATGACAACGATCATGGTTTTGATAACGGCACCGACCCTGATGTTTCTCTATCTTACATTGTAAGGTCTTCTTGTTTGTTTTGGTTACGTTCTCTGCACTAGTTCGTTTGTTCTCGTGCGTTTCTTGTGCTTAACAAGTGCTGGATTTTAAGGATTTGACTTGCCATATTTGGTCCACTTTACCTCCCATTCGTGGGCTGTAGACACTATATAGGTGGATATGTTTAAATGTCTCTGTATGGCACAGAGATTTGTTTTTGCTACGGGGTTTGGATGCTATTGGACTGAGTTTCTTGTTCACAAAACCTGTTCTAAGCTTTTTTTTTCTGAGGCTAAGTCTCGAGAATCTGGAGTTAAAGAGCAACAGGTTGATGCAATCATCTAATTTGAGAAGGAGAAAGAAATGTTGGCACGGTATATTGTCTAGCTGTTGTCGGCGTTCCGTTTTTCATTCCCAGCAGTTTTATGTATGCAGGGAAAGGTATTTAGCTGGAAAGGGGCTTTTACTTTTGTCTAAGTTTCCGATCTTAGAAAAATTCTTAGTATGAAGAGAGGAAGAATGGTGGATAGAATTAGGAAGTAATCTTTTCCTTCTTCACGTAACTTTTTGGTACAGTAGCGGCTATATCTCTGTATAAACCGATACTCTTTGTCTCCTTCATTCTTTTGGTCATTTGTCTAAAGTGTCTTCAGGATTGGATTCCTATACATCCTTGTCCCCTTTGTCGTGTAATTATAGGGAAGTGGTTGATGTTACTGTTTCAATTTTGAAGGGGGAGAAACTTCAGCATGTGCTTGGACACTTCCGTAAAGATTTTGAAGGAGGGGTATCAGCTGAGAACTTGGGTAACTGAAACAGTTAAAGATGATACTTATTTGTGATCCAAGAGTGACGGATGTGTATAACCTTAAGTTTTTGGGAATATGTATTCCACAGGGGCAAAATTTGGTGGTTACGGTTCGTTTTTACCAGCTGACCGGCGGTCTCCTGTTTGGTCCCATTCAAAATCTCCACCAAGAGGTCAGAATTATGGTACACCACGGTCGACGTGTGCATCGAATGTGGAGGTAGAGAGTGTTTTCCTTAGAGGGATACCTGTATTTCAATTTGGTTTTACTTTTATTACTGGATTTAGCACTTAAAGAATTCTGCTTTTACTCAGGATTTGCACCATGATTCTTCAGTTTCCTTGCCCGCCACCCATATGAATAGAGATCGATCTGTTTCTTCTGTTACCATATCACACCCTTCAAGGAAGAAAACGAATGTGGAAAATTCAGTTAAGCAAGATGGGTGCATGCCACCTCTCCAGGCTGTAGAGTATACTGACAGTAAGTCTGCCAATTTGTCTGATCAGAAAACGCTGAAGGTTAGAATCAAAGTGGGTGCGGATAACTTGTCGACACAGAAAAGGGCTGCGATTTACAGTGGTCTTGGCCTTGATGTCTCACCGACCTCATCATTGGAGGACAGCCCCTCTGAAAGTGAAGGAATGAGTCATGGAGCCCATTACACGTCATTTGAGTCTCCCACCAGTATTTTAAGGGTGAATAATTTTTGACCATTTTTTGAATGTAACAGTTTTTCAATTGCCGTTTTGAGGTTAGTTGTAATATCTTTATTGATTCTGTGGATCAGATGATGACTTCGTATCCGGTGCATGGAAATTTGCTGCTGTCGCCACTTGCGGACGATCTTGTTTTTTTAACCATTAAAGAGAAGCGTCTATCTGATCATAGGACTGGGCCTGCTTTGAGTGCTGATCCAGCAAACTCTGGCATGCGGGCAAATGGAATTAATTGTCTGAAGGATCGGAAAAAGGTGATCGGCAAAAAGAAATTGGAGTCATTAAGAAATACTGAGGATTTGAAGGAGGCAAAAGACGGTAAGGACTCTCGGATCAGTGCTGATACTGCACCCAAGAAGGAATTGGACATTGACATGCTGGTATGTGACGAGCTAGTTTCGAAGACTTTGAAGCTTCCAATCTTATCTAACATAGGCACTCCGGGTGACATGGTGAAAAGCACATGGGGGGAATCTTATGGTGCCCATGAAGCCAGCACTGTAGCATTGGACAATATCCTTTCCGATCAAGCTGCAGAAGAAACTACACAACCACCGTTTAGTCAAGAACTGGGTTCGCTTGACAAGCCCAAGGCCCGTGGTGCTGGGAAACTTGCTAGAGATAAAAGAGGAGCTGCCATTGATGATATTGCCGTTCACTCCAGGAAAGAAGGCATCAGTGCAGAAGAAAATTTTCGGGAATCAAAACCTGACTTATGTATTCTGAGGGGAAAGAATGGTTCAGCTGAACGAGTGGTTCAGACGGTTAGTCTTTGCGAAATTACTGCTAAAAAAGGTTCTTATATGGACAAAGATGGGTTGACTTTACCTTCTGGAAAGGATAATCCACCTTCTAACGGGAAAGAAAATGTGAAAGTTAAAAATGAAGGTGCAGCAGTTGCTGATGCATCCAAAGAGAGCTTGAGTGGTTCAACTTCTGTGACCAAGAATAACAAGAGCCATAGTACAGGCAATTCTAAGTCTAGAAGTGGTCGTGAGGACGCTAAATTGGCCAAAAAACCCGGAAAAGGAAGGGAGAGATACAAAGAATTTTTTGGGGATATAGATGGAGAAGAAGAAAGTCAAAATCAGCTGATGAAAATGGCCCCTGAAGAAAGGCGGAAGGACTCTAGTGCAATTGAGAAAGGCATATCAGAATATGATGTGAAAAAGGAGAGATTAAGTAGCAAGAGAACTGACATGGCGTCCACATCAGAAGCAGATTATAATACAACTTCACATTTAGGGTCTGCCTCCGGAAATAACCCAACTGTTGATGCGGCTCCTTCTACTGCAGCTCCTGTCCTAATAGAAGAAAACTGGGTGGGTTGCGATAAGTGCCGAAAATGGCGGCTTCTACCATTCGGAAAAAATCCCCATGACCTGCCTGAGAAGTGGGTCTGTAGCATGCTTGATTGGCTGTAAGTACCTTTCAAGTGGAATCTTTCTTCTTGTGATTTAAACCAGTAGTTATAGAAAAAGAAGGTGCTTGATATGTGAGCTTATGACTTTTGCTTAATTTGTAATAAATGAGGTAGTTAAGGTGTACATTGCTTCCACGATCTATCCAATCTTGATCTACTTCTACAACTAATTTGCTCGTTCTACTTGTTTAGGTCTGGCATGAACCGATGTAGTGTAAGCGAGGAGGAAACTACAAGTGCGATATATGAAATGTTCCATCTTCCTGTTCCTGATGCTCAAAAAAGCGCACCTCTTACTTCTGATGTGATGGGCATAAACTTTGCTTCCTACCAGGATTCAAATAAGAATTTGGGAAGTTGTAGTCCTCAAGCTCTATCTCTATCATCTGGTGAAAAGAAGAAACATGGAATAAAAGAGCCATCTTTTCCAAGGAACAAAGATGGTCCTGCACAAACTTCAGACTCCGAGAAAAAGCTCATTGCATCATCTAACAGTAGAAGCTTAAATGATGTAAGCAGGACTTCTCTGGAGAATGAAGCTGATGTTTGGCGGCTAAGTAAGAGTCATGACCTAGAAGCAGAAAAACACAGCCATAAGCATAAAATACGCGAGCGACATTCCAGTGGAGGTATTTATTTTAATTTAGAAATTGGAATTTTTTTTCGGAAATATTTCTGGTCAAAACTCCATTACTTATGCAGTAGTATAATGACCAGGTGATGGGAATCATCTGAAGTCCAGTAGAAAGAGGGAAACCGAGCCAGATTACCTTAAGGCTTCAAAGAAAGTCAAGAATGAAGGAGTGTCGCATGCTAAAGAGGATTGGAGGTCAGACGATGGTAGTTTTACAAGGAAGGTTGGTCATAGCTCCAGTAGTGGATCTCCTGCTTTTGTGGGGAAAAATCAGCAATCGGATGATCAAACTTCTTTGAAGGTTTCAAAATCCAACACAGCTGAGATAATTCAAGTCTCTGCCAAGTATCCAAGAGACAAAGTGCGGGATTCTTCAGACAGTGGGTGCTTTGAAGCTGGGAATTCCAATGAAGGAGAGCTAGCTACGAAAAAGAGGAAGAAAAGGGATATTCATGGTTCCCAGACTCGTTCAGAATCTCTACCAATTATGGATTATGAACATCATGACAGTGAGCTTCCAGTCAGAGAGATCGATCGTGAGAAAGAAAAAAAGCTTAAAACTTCCAGATCTGAAGGAAAAGAATCTGATCTATGCAAGGGAAGCAGTAGATCTGACAAAGGGGGCAGTAAGATGAGGAACCAGCAACTTGAACATGATCTGGCTGGTGTGGACACAGATCCTGTGAAAAAGAAAGCAAAATCTTCACAACCTGTTGCGGCCACGTCAAGCTCTTCTAAGGTTTGTGGTTCCCGTAAAAGCAGAGGAAGTCTCCAGGATACAAGAGGCTCTCCAGCAGAATCAGTTTCTTCATCTCCTATAAGAAGTTCAAAGTCTGGCAAGCTTGCATCGGTGAGTAAAAAGCTCAAGGAGAAGTATGATTCTCAAGATGCCACTTTGCCTCCCATCGGTAGCCCGAGAAGGTGCTCTGATGTTGAAAATGGAGGTGAAAGCTATGCCATTCGAAATGATTTCTCTGCTGGCAATGCAAAAATACAGTCTCTGCCTTCTCCAGAAGTCACCGATCACAAAATTATTAAAGATGGAGTTGATTATGGTCAAGATACTCCTTGTCCAAGTAAAAAACAGGATTCGGACCAGTGGAGTAATGAAAGAGAGAATGGGGACCTGTATCCTGCTAGTGGGTCTCATTCTCAGAAATCCGGAAAGGACTCTTTTTCACGAGTCAAGGACAAAACCAGGAGTTCCAAATACCGAAGTGATACTGAGACTACTGAGATCTCTTTTGATGACTGCCAAGAGACTGTGTCTTTAAAGGAAGCAAAGTTCAGGGATTACAATATAGATCTTCGGGAGAATGAGCATAAAGAGCTCAAGAAGAAGGATTCTACTGGGGAATCAAGAGGGAGGACCTCAAGAGGAAGTCAATCGAATCTGAGAGGGCACGAGGATCGAGATGTGAAATCAGATGGTGGGCATACGCGGGATGTACCTTTTAATTCAAATTGGGATGAAGAAAAATCATCCACAGGGTTAGCTTCTTATAAAGCTGATCAAGCAGGGAATTTATCTCAAAGAGGGAAGCCACTTCCAGTACCACCATCAGGAGCAGGTCATACTGAGATGATGAGATCTCGCTCTGCAGTCGTTCCAGTGCCACTTAAGGGAAGTGAAGCAGGAGTTGCAAAAGCAGATGCCGTTGAAGGTAATGGTGGATCAAAGGCGCAGATGAAAATGGCCGAGGCAGAAAAGGAAAATGGTAGTCAGCATCAGAGTTCGAGACATCTCACCTCCAATGGAAATGGTGTTCGTCATATCGATGCCCAGAGTCCAGTTAGAAGAGATTTGTCAAGCCAGGCTGCAACAAAGGCTTTGAAAGAGGCGAAAGATTTGAAACATCTTGCTGATCGTCTTAAGGTACTTGTATTTCTTCTCTTAAAAAGGTACTTTCTACCCCTATCTTCTTGTGTCTTAGCTACATTTCCATTTTTGCAGTCCTCTGGAGAAAGAACTGTTCTTTACTTCCAGGCGGCCCTCAAGTTTCTTCATGCAGCCTCTTTGTTGGAATCTAGCAAGAGTGACAGTACGAAGCATGGGGAGATGATTCAGTCAGTACAAATGTATGGCAGCACTGCAAAATTGTGCGAGTAAGTATCTAGTGTTGACCCCTAGTCTCTGCAGCACATGTGCTTCTTTTCCATGTTGAGAAATGATATGAATATTGGAGCTTTTCCACAATTTTTAATGTGACTCACCCACTGGTTCTTGTTTTATCCTTTCTTATGGATACTTGTACCTGAATAAATGGCACATAACTTAATGACAGTGGTTTAATTTGTTGTAATGAGGTTTCAATTTGTGTATCTGACAATGGGGTGTTCAGTGCTCTTTGAGCACTCGGCTAATATCCGTTGTGCATCTCCAGTGCCATGCACACCGGTTTAATTGAATCGCACCTGCCCACTCGACTTGGGTGGCATCAAGAACAGTGGCAACTTGTGGTGGTAGAGACCTAGGCCTTAAGAAGAAAAGAAAACATGCTTACCTCTTAAGCAACCAGTTGGGGTTCAGTATAAGGCTTCACTGGTTACCCTACTTGACAGCCTATCATGAGTCATGTACTTCTTTTTCAGTTTTAGAAGCTCTGATTGCTACACTACATCCTTGTACTATCCTTTATTTATCCAAATTTGGTTTTGTGTTGCTTTTCCTTTCTGGTTTAAAGCAATTCAGATCCAAAAGCATTTATCACATGGGGCAATGGCATGTATAGTTGAACAGTCATTTTATCTAAGGTGTATATGACTTTCATGAATCTGGATTGATATCTCTTCTTGGTTTTTTAAGTCTACATAGATTGTTCTAATACTAGGGTAGCATTTAGAATCAGAATCCTGTCATTTAGGGTGTCCTATTTCATTTCTGGGCTATTTTTTGGTACACCTAGATTGTTGTGGCTTCTTTCCTCATCTTTTGATAAGGTAGTCTCTGTGGAATCCTTAGGTTTTGTGCCCATGAATACGAGAAGACTAAAGATATGGCCTCTGCTGCTTTGGCCTACAAATGCATGGAAGTAGCATATTTGAAAGTAGTTTATTCATGCAACTCTACTGCAAGCAGAGATCGGCTTGAGTTGCTGCCAGCATTCAAATTAAATCCTCCAGGTATTGAGAATGATATCCTCATCCTGATAGTGGATTGCTTTTGTGTGTTGGATTATGCTCGTTTCTCTGTATGTCGCATGTGTGTGTGAAATCCTGGTTTCCTTTTCATTCATGTGTGGTTTAGGTTATTCCAGTTGCTTTCCTGTTACTTTGTTGCATGGCTCTTGTACTTTGTAAATCCTTGTGCAGTGAGGACTTCATTGCTTGCCTATGAAAACTATTCATCTGTTCTATTTCTTTTTTATTTCTTCTTTTGGGGTCAGACTTTGACATGTTGACTTTCTGTAGTATGATACCTCTCCAAGTAATCACATTATATGGTTTCCTTTTTATTTTCAATGCATCGTGGTTTCAAACTGTGATTTTGTTTTATTAAATAAAGAACAAACTAGATATTGCAATGCCTTTGATGCAACTTGTTGCTTATTGACCATTTTATCAGGCGAGTCTCCTTCTTCTTCTGCATCAGATGTAGATAATGTGAACAACTCAGCAACAGCAGATAAAGTTGCCCAGCCCAAGGGTGTGAGCTCTCCTCAAGTTCTTGGAAATAACTTTATTTCCGTGCAGACCAGGCAAAACTTTACGCGGTTACTCAATTTTGTAAGTGATCATATTAAGATTGAGATACCATGTCAAATTTCCTACCTTGGTATTTTGGAAAATTCTAAAGCTAAACTATATAGCTAAATATATCGTGCTTCCTTGGCTTCTTTTAGGACTGTCGTACTTTTACAGTTTCAATGTTAAGATCTTTAAATATATATCTTTGCAGGCGCAGGATGTGAACAATGCAATGGAGGCTTCTAGAAAATCACGCGTTGCTTTTAGTGCTGCTAAAGCTGCAGCAGGGGATGCTCAGTCCAAGGACGGTATTTTGGGCATTAAGAAGGCTCTTGATTTTAACTTCCAAGATGTAGAGGGACTGCTGGGGCTCGTGCGCCTCGCAACGGAGGCTATAAGCCGATAAAAGGGGTCAGTAATTGTGGAAATGATTTCAAAATTATGATGACATGCCGCTTGGTGCTTGTATCAATTGGTGTTGAGCTTGAGGGGAATGAAAAGGAGGCCGGTCTTTGATCCAGTTCCTGAACTAAATGGTTAAATCTGCACAAAGCATGCCACTGTTCAGTGACCTCCCTTCAAATTCCAAGATATGGACGTGCAGAATGTACGGATTAATGGTTCTTAATGCATGTGCTGCTCCTCACCTGATTGTCAGTGGTGAAGAATCCGGTATTGTCATCTCGAGGTGCATTGAGGATTTATCGGTGATTTTGAAGGTTCATATCAGAGTCACAATCGATGAAGCATCATTATTATGCGTATACATAGTTTTGCGGGAATAAGCTTTCAGCCTGCCGATTTATCATGGTTAAATAAAGCAACTCAAGTTCGAGAAGCTGCCGGCATGTATATAATGTCTCTGTACAGACTATTTCCAGCACGCAATTCCTTACCCGTGTATTAACTAAACATAGACAACTCCGTTTTTTTTGGTAAGTTCTGCTTCTGTAAAGCTAATGCTTGCTCTCTCTCTCTGAGTGTTTGGTCGTTTTATTGACTATATGTCCAATTTTGTGCAGGTCACTTTTAGACTTTTCAGTACAGCATGAGCAATTTTCACCAATTGTTGATATCAATAAGATGAATAAAGAGAAGGCGAGATCTCTATGTGATGTCAAGAGATTGTACAGTAACTGTGAATGCAAAGCTCCCATTCTCCCCTCCTAGTTGTACTATTGGGAGGTCCACGTAGTTGAACTTTTTGAAGAATTTGCTTGGACATTTTTCATGCGTTGAAATCAAAATGCTCATCCTGTCCTTGTTTCCTTCGGCAGAGTCTCATGCAAAGGAACATCTTTAGCTGAAGAGGGAGGAAACTGTTAAATAGGTATTTGTCCAAACATTCTAGTTCTTTGAGGAGCCACAATGAGAAGCCAGATCTTTGGGGAGGCTGTTGGGTGAACTATTCTCTCCCCAATTTGTAAGACAAGGTAACTTTATGATAGGTATGATGTACACATAGTTGTAACCACGTCTCTTTGATTGCAACATAGTTTTTCATTTGATTGGTCTGGCATCTGTAAACAGTAGAAACAGATATGGGAAGTTCTCTATTTAACCAATTCAAGAATGTGATGTCTTGATTAGTTTCTGTCGTGCACTCTCAGCTAATGCTTGTGCAAATTAGATTGCGGTGTCCCCTGAAAATTTTTGGGTGCATAAAAATGTTGCAGAAGTAGAAATGAGAGCGTCTGAAGTTTTTTGACAGTTGTTTTGGTTTTATTATATCTGTTACTGTGGGCATATGAGGTTTTGGGATCATGTTAAGGGTGTAGCAATCTGAGAACCAAATCTGATTCTTTCCCAGATAAATTGTCCGAACCTTTCTTTCCTCCTGAGGTTCTAAACGGAGTCAACACTCCAGAGTTTGAGACTTATTTTCTGGTGTGAAAAGATGATCACATCGCATCAGCCAGAGTGGAGAACCAGTACGACATGATCTGGCCAAGATGTGTTTGTTTGGCAGCGAAAAAGTATTGTCCACAGTGTACCATCTGTGTTTGTGTGCAGTTTACGCTGAAGACTGTTTCAGCATCAAGCACTACAAATTCTTCACTCTTCGTTTTTCAACACGATTATAGGACTAATAAATACAGGAATTGCCTGATAAAGAGTTCAATCTTGAAATTTGTTTGCTGATTTGGTTTCTTGAATAGAAGAACACACAAGAAGTACCAGGTTGAGTGATGGTCTGGCGACCCTCAGCGGGCTCTCTCTATCTGCTGCTATTCTCTTTTTTGGTGTATGGCGATGTGTCGCTTTGACACCGGGCCACATCATCATTTGGCTTGTTGAGATCTCGACCGAATTGCATCAGCTGCGTGTAACGTGAAATCAATTTGCTCCAGTGATACTAACCACAATTCAAACTTCCAAATGAAAGTGACCCAAACGGTACAATTAACATCATCTCAGCAGAACAAAAAAAATTTTGGTCTCCGGGGCGACCGGAAAACCCTAAATTGAACAACAAAAACAAACAGAGATATGATGATATTTGGTTATATTCTAAACTGGGTTTGATCGCATGAACTTGAGTTATCAGGTAAATTTATGAAGCGAAGACCGGTCTACCTGAAACAAGTTCAACCATGGCTGCACAACCCTAGTTCAATTTAGAGCTTCATATCATCTGGAGATCCCTCTCCCAAGAAGAGATTTTCGCTGTTTTCTTTTTTTTATCCGGCCAAGAAGAGATTTGCTTCATATTTTACAAGAACTCAGATATGTCGTCATTTTCTTGAGTGAATGACACCCACATATTTTTGGCACTCGTGACATGTCTTGTTAGTTTCATGCCAATATCAGATACATTGGCTCACTTTATAATCAGGCGAATAAGCATTGTCCCGATCCCGCGTCTCATTTCCGCCGTCCTGTTGTTGGAATTCCAGCTCGAGTTCATTCCCATCAACATATGTTTGACGTTTTAGGCAGGGGGAAAAGAAAACAAGCCAAAGACTAATGCAATGACAGGAAAACAATCAATGGATCGTTAGACGGGAGGTAATTGAAGGATTTGATTACACAAATTTGACAAGTTAGAAGGCTTTATTGTACTTTTTAAAAGTTATAGGACTCAATTACATATTTGTGATAAGTTTTAAAACTTCAAATATATTTATCATTTTTTTTAAAATTCTAGCTTTCTGTGTTTTTTTCCCAAAAAGATGCAACTTTTGCGACATGGCGCCATACCAATACCACGTAAATGCAATATAATATTATATATATATATATAATTTTTATTTGTGTGAAGATTTACTTATAATTCATAAATTATATACAGAGAGACTTCTCCCCGCTTCCCATTCCCATGGAAAGAGCAATCATCGGCAAAAGACGTTAATCCGACAACCATGGGCTTCAGATTTTGCAACCTCCGCACCGTCTGCAGGGCCTCCATCTCGAGAACATCACCGGACGCCGCCGACAAGATCCTCCGTCGCGGTCGCGTGATCCGACAGCACTTCGTTCCCCACCTCCGAGACCCATCTCTCGGCGGCGGCGGCGGCGGCGGCGGCGGCGGCGGCTGCTGCCATGTCCCCAGAAGGTGGAACTTGGGCCGCTCTCACCACGATCGCGATCGCGATCACGACCACCGCCGGTTCTCCGCCGGAGAGGAGGGCGAGCGTATTTTCCGGATGGGCCTCGCCGCCGACGTCTGCTTGGCCGCGGGAAAGGCCGTGACGGGCTATCTGTCGGGGAGCACCGCCATCATTGCCGACGCTGCGCATTCTGCCTCCGACGTGGTATGGTCGATTAGCTTTCTTCATCACTTGGTTGTTCATTTTCTTTTGGCTGTTCCTAGTCTTCGATCTTTGGATTGAGAAGTAGAATCTTTTCTTCTTCGGGGTTACGTCAGATCACCTCGGGTTGTTTTAGTTCTTTTGCCCTGGGAAGTAAACTTAATAGCTTATTCACTAAGAACCTCGTTGGATAGTTCTAACGTAAAGACATTAAGTACCAAAGAATCTAGAGGAGCTCTTGAATGTGTAAACAAAGTCTATGTATTTCCATTGATGAGAGTGGGCTATGATGGACATGAATTCTCCACGGATTGGTCAAGGCAAAACAAAGAAAATTTGTGATGGTTGTCCTCCTATTGTAAAATAAAATGTGGGAACTTTGAAAATACATATGAAAAAGATGAACCGTTTGAGAACATCGTATCATCTTGAAAACGTAGACAGTTTGAGTTATCTTAGAAATTCAATGGGGCAACCAATAAAAGCCCATCCTTAGCTTAAAAGCATATCCCGTTTTCCTCGTCGCTGTACTTCTCTTCTTTCAATGGAACTATTTGGTGTATTCGGGGAGCAAAGTAAAAGGCTGGTTTTGTGCTTAGTCACATATGGATAGTTTTACATGGCATAGTCAAACATCCATTTTTGTGCTTGACAGCTAGCTTTCTTCTTTCAAGGTTTCTAAGGGGGGGGGGGGGTTGCTCGTGGATGTTATTTCAACTGTTCTAAATCTCTCTTTAATTCCTTGCTTTGCTTTGTCCTTATTTCTTCTATCCATCACTTTTTCCCTGACTGCAGGTTCTTAGTGGCGTTGCATTATGGTCATATAAAGCTGCAAATGTTCCTAAAGACAAAGATCACCCCTACGGTAATCTCTTCAAACGCATACCCTCACTAGTCTGACTAAAATAAGTTTTATTCTTGTCTTGATCTCTGCCTGTATGCTACACGAATTGAAATCGACGCGAAGGAGCAACAGTGTAGAAACCTTCAGGGATCTTGAAGAATGGTATCGATGTTTCTGAAATTGCATGGCCTTGGCAACTTAACCTTTGTGTCTGTCTTTTTGGATAGCTTAAATGCTATGGACATCTACATGTACCCTTTCCTTATGGATCACATGTAATGGTCCAGTTTTAAAAGTTATCTCTTCTTTCGAGTCTCTATTACCTGATGCATGGTGGTTCATGTCTTGCCAGGCCTTATGTTGAATCCAATTTGTGTATGACGATGACATTTATTCTCTATCTCATGCGAATGCTCGTGTTGTTTACTTTCACTCGACATTGGGTTGAAAACAAATAATTAGATGACAGGACGTGTCATGGTGCTCTAGAGGAGAAATCTCTGACACATAGTAGATATGCATATTAGTATTGACTATTCGTCGTTGATGAGGTTTGCTGTGACTTGATCTTGTTTTAGTGCTGTTTATGTCAAGATGCTAAGCTAAAGCAACCGTATTTGCTTGCTCAAGGCTTCACTTTCTTTTGCTGCAGGACATGGTAAATTTGAGACTTTAGGAGCACTAGGAATCTCTTGTATGCTTTTGGCTACAGCTGGTGGTATTGCCTGGCATGCTCTAGATCTTTTACTTGTATGATATGTTTCTAACTCATTCTCCGTCTTGAAGAATATGTGTTATCGGAAAAAGTAGCGGTTCCCTAACCCGTTCCTTGCATTAAATATTCTCAGATGATTGAGTGAATTACATCTCCATGATTGATAATGTGATACATTCATCTTAGCTGTAAGGCTGCTTTTATTTCCTTGCAGGGTTTGTTGTCTACCACACCTGAAATAGTCAACCATTTCGTCCTAAATGAACATGCTCATAGTCATCATCACGGTGGTCATCACCATGGAATTGACATGGAGCACCCCATCCTTGCTCTCAGTGTGATAATCATATCAATATCTACTAAAGAAGGGTGGGTTTATCAGTTTTCTCTGCCAACCTAATTAAATAGGTTTTTTGGCTGTGGAGATTGCATAGAAAGGGAAAATACCAATTTTTAGTGTATATGGCGTATACAAAAACAATACTCAGTTCTTTCCTTGTTGCATGCCATACGATTTGTTAATGTTGTTTAAGTGGGTCTTCTCACCTCTATGCTTTGACAAACATGTAACTTCACATTTCACCAATCTTTGGATCTGTCAATTAATCAATATGTTCATGCACATCTTGTTTGTACCACAGTCTATACTGGATAACAAAACGAGCTGGTGAAAGGCTAAGCAGTGGACTAATGAAAGCAAATGCATGGCATCATCGTGCAGATGCAATTTCATCAGTGGTTGCTCTTATCGGTGTAGGTAAGAAAATTTACATGCATTGCATAGATTTAACGGTAGTTCAATAAAACTTTTAGTTCGACTCACGAGGCATTGTCGATGAACTTTTTGGTTTCTAATTGACAAATGCTCATACAGTGTCATTTGTCCTAATTCAGGAGGCTCTATCCTGGGAATAAAGTTTCTGGATCCCCTAGCAGGACTTGTTGTCTCAGGCATGATCTTTAAGGCTGGACTTGAAGCTGGTTACCAAAGGTTTTGTTCCTTTCTGAAAATTTACCTCGCATTTTTTTTGGATAATTAACAAGACAATCATAGTAATTGCAAGACCTAATTTCAGTGCTTTCCATTTGTACTATAACATGATTTCTTAGTTGTATTATACTAAATTTCGATACCATTATATGATCACTTGCTCCTCCCTTCATCTTGGGCTTGAAAATTTGTTTTTATTTCTTACGAAGAATCTCAGTCACTCCTTATTAGCTAAAGGCACTCAGGTAAGTTAGCTGAGAAGAACTGCATGTTCAAATGTACTTGTAATGAGGAAGTCGTAATAATGATTGTTTTGTTCACATAGAAGTTTCACGTTGTATCTATGATCCAAAGAACTAACATGTTTTCCACTTTGTCCTATTCTCTACATTAAACTCAAATTTTCTCTTTTCTTTCTTTCAGCTGTTAAAGTATCCATGGTCATTACTATGTTTTTAGTGCCTAAGCTTGGATGGACTATCGTGGCGTTCTGACTAACCTCTTCATTCTGACATCTCTTTTGTGTCCACAATTTAGCATCTTGGAACTGGTGGATGCTGCAATTCCAGCTGAAGAACTAGATCCGATAAAAGAAACAATACTTAAAGTTGAAGGAGTTAAGGTACGTGTAAATTTTTTTGCAACGGTAGTTAGATCTTGAGGAACTCATTCTACAACTTCCTATACTTTGAACAAAGCCCTTGTGCAAAGTAGACGTTAAGTGCATTCTAAATTTGCATTTGGTACAAACCATATGTAGACTGTAGAGAATCATATTGTAAGAGAATTCAAGCATTTGATTGGAGGTGTTTAACACTTGATCATTTGTAGCCCTTCAATCATTATAATTAATCCTTGGTTAGGTGATGAACTATTTCTGGTAGATTTGTCCCTTAATGAGTAAACATTCTCAAATTCAATATAAATTATGGAATGCTACATAAAGCACTTGGACAACATGACAATTGGATACTCTTCTAGGGATGTCATCGATTGCGGGGAAGGAGAGCTGGTTCATCTCTTTATCTTGATGTGCATATTGAGGTGAGTTTTTATTCTAATAATTTCAAAGTTCAGTTCAAGTAGTGAGGATTGAGAATTCACAGGAAGCGGCTGGAACTTTCAAATTTTCATGCATGATGTGACTGAAACTGCAGGACTGGTTTTGCTTAACAATTTCTTTTACTTATGTACCGCAGGTTGATCCTTTTGTTAGTGTTAGTGCAGCACATGGAGTTGGTGAAACTGTTCGTCATCAAATTCATGAGTCCCACCCTGAAGTTACAGAAGTTTTCATACACATAGGTATCATCCTTCCTTGTCAATTCCAGATTTATATTTGTTTTTGTGGACATCCTAGTATCTTTGATGATGTTTTATTCAGTCAAATGGATGAAACTGGTGAGTCTTGGTTTGCTCTTCTTTACTGGCATGAAGAGATCAAATATAGATCAAGCTAATCATAATAGCCTTGGGTTCGGGTGTATCTTTTTTTTTTTATTCCTCATAACTTTGCGAAAAGAATCTCATGGTAGACATGAAGTTTCTAGAAAATAGGAAAAATCAAGCAATTGGAGCACGTCTCCTGTTATTTGTCCAGATCCAAGAAATTTGAGAGGGTAAAACTTCATGAGTGCTTGTCTCATCACTTCGGCATCTTACTTTTTTTTTTTATTCCGTATAACTTTTTGAGAGAAATCTCATGGAGAATTGCTAGTAACAAAGATTTACACTATGGTAAATCTTTCTGATCCAATCCACAAGATCAGATGAGTTGATAATTATTGCAACATTGAGATTATTGGCGTGTTTTATTAATGGGATCAAGATTTCTCTACTAGTCAAGTTAGTTGTCCTTTTTTGCGTGACTTGGAAGTGTATTAGTATCTTGACAATTTCCTCAACCTCCCTATAATATGGCTTTTGATGATGTTATGTAGTTCACCTCTTAAGTGCAATGCTTAGGAAGCTTTAGGTATGAAGCCAGAAGGAAGTTGCTATTCTTAGGTATTCACTGCAACTTCCAATAAAATTTCATCATTCAAAATTTAAAGTTTAATCCAGATCGGGCTCGCTCCTTTGACACTCATCAATCTTACATCAGTTTTGGGCTCTGATGAATGTCAAAATGAATATGTAGGAACTAGAATTTCATCTTCGTACTTTTACAAACTGTAAACTCGATGCAAAGTGAATAAACTCTTGTGAACATAGATGTTATTTTCCCTCAACTTCAACTACTTCTCATAAATAAACCTCTGAAGAAATTGCAGCATTTTCATTCAACTTGCTAAATCTAATTGTTTGTCAAATATCTGTAGACCCTTCGACTTCTCTGTTTTCTCCAACAAAAGTGGATGAACAAAAACTCTCAAAGGGATTGGTTTTTCCGAACAGAAACAGTTGTCTGGATGACAAGGCAATTGAAGCTGTTGTTCGTAATGCTGTCTTATCAAAGCTTTTGAAGGTATTTGTTAGTTCTTTTCACGTTGAATTCGAGATATGCACGGACAATTTAATTAATTATTATGATTGTTACATTTGTTGAGAACATCTGACCCTATCAGATTAGGACTGAAGAACTTGCATCCTTGTGCACGGAAATCTGTTTGTGCATGCATTCCAGATGTGTGATACCTTTCCTGAAGCCAACTGGAGCCAACTGGTGTGCCTTGCAATTAGTGTTGCTAAGAACGAATCTGTAGTTTCAGCTTTCACCTTTGATGCATATGGTCCAAATAAAGCATATTGTGGCCACACGAAAACATACAATTAGGCCATACTGGTGCTTAGGTGTTTCTGGAACTTAGCATTATGTGCATGGCCTTTGCATATGGCTTAAGCTTCTTTTTTTTGTAGTTACGTGCCATATTCCACCATAGTGTCACCTCATAGCATTGGCTTCCGAACTTTCCATTGCAACTGCATATAATATGACAGTCTCCAGCTTGTTTCAGCAAATGGTTGTGGAGCGCATAACACACCACGTGTTGCAAGGCAAAGTCCTACTCGAGGTTGAGGTCTCCATGCCTCCAGAGATGTTAATACGGTAGATATTCTCCCCCTATTGCGGCTTTGTTCTTTGCTAAAATATGAACTTGTTCCCGGTCATTTGATGTTGTTCCTATTCCTCGTTCCAGGAATGCAATGGAGGTAGTGAAAGAAGCTGAAGAGGAGGTTTTGAAGACTGACCCTAACATAGTTCACGTCAGCTTTCAACTAAGGTTAGGGCGTCCAATACCCCGTTCCGATGATGATTTCGAAGAAAGGAATTGGGAGGATAAGTAGTAATCGAGTTTAGAGGCTTGTAAAGTCATTGGAGATTTCTACCGTGGAGCACAAACATATGCCATTTAGGTTAGAAAGTATATGTAGAATAAAAATCTGTTCCACCCCTTCTAGTATGTGGGATGGATCAGACTCCTCTACTGATTAGGTCTACGTGAAGTCTCGTTTCCCCCGACGAGGCTAAAGTTCTGGAGAGCCTGGTACTTTAAAGTACAATCTTTTTGAACTGTTATGAACCGTTCTATCTGATCTTTTCTTTTTTGGCTAGATTTTTCCCCTAAAACCAGTTATTACTGATATTTTCTACTAGGTTTCCTTCTTCTCCCTACCTGATCTCGGAGAAAGAGAAATTGAAAGAATATTGGTGTCAGAAATAGGATGATGTAGATTTATTGGCCAACTATTGGAGGGTACTCAACAAATGAGTGTAACAAGAAATAGTATACGATTGATTATATCTCTATTGATGTTCCTTTTTTGAGACAATGCTATCTTGATCTTCCCAAATTGATTGATCCAGCAAAAACCTTATTGCACCACAATATTTGGTTCACAGGAATGCCAAGCCCTTCTTGAAATTTTAAAAAATATCTGGTTGTGCCATAATCAAGGACAAAAAAATCTGAAGCATAAAATAATTTCGTATACAAAGAGAGAAGAAAAATCTCACGGGTCATTGTTGTATACTTTGACAATTTTACAAGATCGCAAGAATGCTAAAACCCTTCTTGAAATTCCACCAATATTTGATTCATAGCTCTAGACAAGGACGGAAAATCTCGAAGCATAAGATTACCATAGAAAACAAGCAACATATACAAAAAGAGGGAAGAGACAGAAAACAGGATCGGACGAGAAAAGTAGGAACGGAATTCAAGGAACCATTGATCAGATAATTGTAGTCTGATAATTTTTGAGTCGACATCTGTGTGTTTCGGAGAAGGTTATCATCACATCAATGGCTCTCTGCTTCAGGAGCTCCCAAAGAGCAAAATAGAGGAGGGCAAAAGAGAAAGCAAGAAAACAAGAAGCATAAATCAAAGATCGATCCATGACCCCAAAAAAAAAAATCGCAACTTTATCACGAGCCGAATCGAATTCATCGAGACGAGGAAAAGGGTAGAAGAGGAGGCGAGGGAGAGAGGCTCAGAAGGATCCATTGGTAAGTTTTGTAATCACTGAGATTTCCCTCAGAAAATAGGTAGTTCTCAGCATCATCGCCTCCTCCTCCTCCTCCTCCTCACATTTCCTTACACACTATCAACACGGCATCAAAACACAGACACGGAGAACAAAGAGAGAATGGGGTTCCGCTGCGATGGAGGTCGAAGCGGCGTCTTCTTCTTCTTCTTCTTCTTCTTCAGATACATATATATATATATACACACGAAGAGAACCCCCATGGGGGGTGGGAAGCCGCAGCGCAGGTTTTGAAATTAGGGTTAGGGTTTTTGTAGTGCGGAAGAGAGGCGCGGAGGCCGGATAGGAATGGGCCATTGTGGGCTGAATGTGGTTCGTGAACTTGGACTCCAATGACACAAGACTTTGGAAATGGGCCAAAAAAGATAGAATTTTTGAATTTGAGGGCTAATGTATTCCCAAAATTAAGGGTGAGCAAGAACCGGACCGAACCGATTCCCGTGGAAATCGATCCAGTTTCCAATTCCTAAAATTTGGAACCGGTGAATATCGGTTCGGTTCTCAATTCCAGATGTGAACAGGAACCAATTTTCTTTTTTTATTCTTATTATTCCAAATTTCTAGATCCCTAATTCTCATTCTTTTCTCGTTCGGATTCAATCACACAAGCTCGTCGCTCATGCATTTCACTCTCGCTTCTCTCGGTCTCAGTCATGCAACGCTCGCGTCTTCCTCGCGACTTGACGCCTCTCAGACTTGGTTCTCAATGATCATTATAGCTTTGTTCATGGAGATGATCATCGTGTTTAGCTTATCATGATATCACGAGCTTGTTTTATTAACATCGCTTGTATAAGAGTTTAGATTATGTGCCAACACTTGTAGTCTTGTAGAGAATAAGAAGAAAAAAAAAGGAGATACAGCCGGTTTTTGGATCCACCCAAAAAATAGACCAAACTGGCCGTCCGATTCAAGGGTGAAAAACGGTCTACCCTAAAACCAATCACCCCCTAGACTTTAGCCATTTTTCATTTGTACCACTAGGAATTTTGTATTGCATCGGGGGACAGATTGTTGACATCTATCTATATCTCGATGTACAGAATAATTAAATAGAGCATCATACATCATCAATGATTAGAATCCGACATATTTGAGATGCAAAGCTAACAAACCTCCTCAACTTGGCAGAGTTCGTTTTCATATTCTCTTGTTAAAAGTCATCCAAATAAATCTCGAATGGGGGGGTACACTCATGGTGCACGAAGGAACTAGCCATTCGAATTTTGGTGTGCACCCCCTAAATTGGCGGCATACCCTCAAATCTATCTTGGCGAAGTAGCTGCGGTAATAACGACTCGCGCAATTTTGCGGGTTAAAGAAAACATAGGAGATGGAAGAAATGGCTTCCTCCACACCTTGTTAAAAGTGTCTAAAGGGAGAATGCATCTGTCCTCGAAACACAATGTCGACGACATTAACTCAAAAATTTCGCAGGCTTATAGAATGATGTTGATGATAAAGAAGCGGTCCTAAAATCCCCATGGACATCAATCATCATATTCTTGTTCAGAAAATTTGTTGCTCACCTTTGAAAACTACTGACCATATTGAAAATCAATAGAAGCTAAAATTGTCGAGCTTATTTTGTTCCATGAAAGTTACTATCCACATCGAGAATTTACTAACTATAAGGTGGTCGAAAATTGCTTTTCGGAATTCAGAGTTACTTATCACACAACTAATCACAAAGAATCGCATTCCTTCGAATATAAAAGAAGAAACCATCAACTACAGTGCAAAGGTTACTCTGTACAATTTCTTATTATTCTATCATGTAGAGAAGTTACTAACCAATTCAAGTGGCTGGAAATTTCTGATATGTGAAAGTTACTTCATGAAATGTACGAATCTGCTGTAAATTGCAATATCTAGAACCCTCAGGAAATAACAATATGTTACGGGCAACTAAGGTTTTTTGAGGAGGGATTTATTATGTGGCTGATTTCGCGACCAAACGATTACGGTTTGCAGTAAAGTACGGTGACCACGAATGAAACATACCAGTTTCTATTGCCATCCAAGAATGTATAAAAGATGATGCGAAGCCTAAACCATAAAGAATGAAAGCTATCCAACAACTTATGATAAATCCTCTGTACTTTAAAAATCCAAACCCATCTCACCTTCCTCAGCTTTTCAGGAAGAAGATCCGGTTCATCCAAGTTTTTGACATTTCTCCCATAAGTCATTCACTTGACCGGTCATTGTCTCGTCCCGAGATTTTGTGAATTCAGACTATTCATGTATATGATAGTACAAACATCAAATTCACAGCTCCCTCTATATTCGGACAACCCATTGAAAAGGAACTAAAGCTATCTAAGATAAGACGAGCAATGAGCTCTGAGCAGTACGACCACCTATCGATTCAAGAAACAAGCGCAAGACTAACCAACCACATCGCATTTACCATTAATGTCCGTTTTGGGGCCTCCCTACTTGATTTATAGGGTGTGCAACACTGTGTCCTGGACCGTCGTTGAATGTTGGACTCACACTCGCTGTCACGGGCATTTGATGGGGAAAATTCTGTGCTGAAACATCTTTTGAAGCCTTTGCACCTTTCCTCTTCCTCTTTGTGTTGAAAAACCCACATTCCATAGATTCCAATGCTTTTCTCGTCAATGGCCGGTTCCTAGTACTTTGCCTGCAGCTGTTCTTATTATGCTGTTGCTCTATGTTGGGAGCGCCATGGGATGGATTTGACGGCTCTGTCTGCTGATCCGACCCAGAGGACGGATGTGATGATTTGGCAGAACTTGTTTGATCATGACTTTGCACTACTTTCTGGGTCAAGGATTCATGAGTTCCAGTATCGGTTGATACTTGCTGGAGATTCAAGTTGATCGATGCATGGGAATTTTTCTTGTCCAATGATGGGAATCCATTCTTACAACTTTCAGACTTGTGCTCGTCCGGACTGATTTCAACAAAGGAACATGCAACCGAAAATTCTGGAGATGAACCTCCCTGCAAGACTATGCTCTTGTTCTTAACAGGCGAAAGAAAATGAAACTCATTCTTGTATAATTCTCTCTGTGCAGAGAGATTTCCGATGCAACTGTTCGACGATCCACAAGCAAGAGGACTTAAATCTCGCTGTTGTGTGGTGGAACCCTTGCAATCTGGGTGGCCAGCCTTCATTCCCAAGTCAAATCGACATTTCTTAAGCAAGATTGGCTGTGTATTATCAATAGCTCTTGTTGCATCACCTGATTTATGAGAGCCTGCTCTATCATCAGTTGCATCATCTTTGTCTCCAGACACTTCAGAAGTATTTTTTTCAATTTGCCCAGAATGAGTAGATGCACAGGTCGTCTCACTTGGTAAAAGTCTCACCTCTCTCATCTTAGCCTGTCCTTTACAAACCGAACTAGTATCCACTATCATGAAGCTGGCTGAAGCTGGACTGGGTTTTGAATTCTGGGGCTGCATATACCTTTGGTGGCATTTCCTATTTACAACGTCATCCGAGTCACACTTTGAAGATGTTTCCTGCCAGCTTTCTTCCTTACGACTAATTTCTTTTACTGCTCCAAGTTCGAGCTCGATAAGCTCGGGCTCCAATTTAACTTTACTCAAGATATCGCTAATAGAGTCGAAGTAGTGGTTTCCTTTCACAAGATGCCCTTTTGTAAACTTTTTGATGCCTGGTGTGAGGAAAACCAAAGAATGCTTTGACCCAGAATGACTGTAATCCTCAGGCTGCTCAGAGTGCCATCCTCTAGCTAAAAGGCGGGGCCAAATAGCTTCCCAGAAAATATCCCTCGACCTAGCTTTACTTAACCTAAAGTCTCCCGTTAGAAGCTTGATTATTTCAGCGGGCGGAAGTAAAGAGCAAGATTTTCCAGTTGGAATCGCTGGAACCTTGCTTTTCTTTTTTGTTGACTCATCAACCACACGGGTGAGATCTCTCTTTCCTTTGCCGATTCCTACTGCTTCGACTAGATGGCCAAGACCGACCGCATCCTTTACAGTGAACACATACTCTTCAAATGAAGTTCTTCCCTCTTCCATTTGCTGAGAAACCTGCAGCCACAATATCTAGATCAGCATGATGTGATGCTTTCCTCACTAAAACAGATGCAACTTACAATAGAAGGATACAGATTGAGTAACAAATGTAACGCGTTGCGCCAGCAGATATAGCATTCACAGAAACTGATGTGTTCTAAAGATTGGAATGAATTGGCTGACACGAAAATAGTTTGTGAATTCAGAGTATTAGTCCTAAGACAAGAAGCAAAAAAATAATGAGGCAAATTTAAGGTAACATTTTTAGATGCTCCTCTCTGATGCTGCAGCCAAATTATTAGAGAAACAGAACAGATCCTCAGCCTTAGGGCCTTCACAGTTTAACACGGAAGAAAGGTTAGGCAAATTCAGTGACTTAACAATTTTCAATATTGTGAAATTTAAAGGGGATGAAGGGATGATTTAATTTCCTAGATTCCTTTCAACCTTATCAAGCTGCTATGGATATTAATCTAGCAGCTGTGAGCCAATAATTGTGGGAACTTACTCCTAGCATCCATAGTGAAATAAATTACATAGCCCAATGAGGAGAGAAACCAGAAAATACTCAAATATAAAAAATAACCGGTGCTCGCTCAAAGGAAAAACCATAAATCCCAAGATATAACCCACTTCACTCAACTTCCAAGCCATGGCCTCACTGGCCATGTTAATTGCCCAAATAGTGTTTAACACTGACAGCGTGGAAAGAAACACACTTCTCACTGATGCGACAGGGATGTTCAAATCTACAGATCTAAATGGTCAAATATCAACTTTCCATTGTTCTAAAGTGCCATGGCATTACAATAGAGTCCAGTATTGAACTTGTTTATTTTACCATTCATCGTCTATAGAGTTGAAGTTTCTTGTAGTTTCATAGCATTTAAAATAAGATGTTTATCATGGGAATGTCAGTGTTCTTTAAGTGTTTGAGCAAATATCACCGGAAAATAAAACAGACTGTAATATATTTATGAGAATAGTGATCATAAAGGCCAAACATAATGCTGAAAGTAATCTTAGCGAACACCAGAAACATCAGCTGCCAAACCAGAATTACTAGTATGCTGATCATGTGCTGGCACATTGTTCAGGGGAAAAAGGGGCAGTGAGTCTGTGACATTCAAGTCAAAAAATCAAAATATGAGGGTTGTAATGCATGTTCAATTATTTATCTGTCCGACTGGGATGAATAAGCATGAACAAACCTCAATAATAAGCTTTTGGCAATCCTCTGAGATACGAGAAACTAATCGAGATAGTAATTCCTGGTGCCTCCATCCAGTGAATATCTTCTTCCCAGAAACACGCCTCCTCCGTAACTTCTTACAGTCCAACCATCTGTGATATCCCCACGAACCATAAAACTTCCCGTAGTAAAAGCGCAGTATATCCCCCATCGGTTTACTTTCAACAAACCTCTTAACAAGGATAAGATTCTTCCCAAAGATATACAGACCGAGGGTAAAGCCGTCGCATTCAGACTTAGTCCAAGCTTCGCTGGATGAGTCAGGCAGATTGTAGATGCCAACATCTAGATCCATGTTAGTTTTCGGTTCCTCCACTAAAGAATGCACATCCATCTTATCAGCTCCATCTGCTTCACCAAGTCGTTCAAGATCTTTCGCATCTTCTCCATTAGCAAACATTGTATTTGGAGTCATCAGATTCTCTCCTTTGCCAACAAACTGGGCACCGATTAATTTATTTGAGTTCTGCATAGGATCATTCTCCACAACTATCGAAGGAATTTCAGCTTGGTACTGATCTCCGACCCGTGGAAGGACCTTTGGATCTCCAAAACCATCATTTGTCCTGGATAAACAACTAGAAAGTACATGGTCTGCAGATTTCTCTTCAGTGCCTTCCATCTTGCTGTGAACGATAAAGAAAGTCCGTCACTAAGATAATTTAAATCAATACATTTCAGAAATATCAAAGCATAAAGATCTTGCTAGTCAAAGAATAAGCTTATATAACATCTGAGAACGGACTTGTTATGGGACTCAGACTAAAGTAAGTTGACTGTGACCATGTTTAGCCATTCATTTTAACAGAGAGTCAATTTGTTCCCATCTCGTGCGACCCGTGTCACGAAAAGCATGGACTGATGCCTTCATTTAGGACCAGTTACAAAGTTATTTTTGAATAATCAATCTTATTATAATAAATGTCATCAGCCTTTTCAAGTATATGATCAAACTATAAATATTCTACACTGACAAAGGGGATATAAACCTATTACTAGATGCCTCAGTTTTCACTTCAACCCACTAGCAAACCCCACAATCTATGACTTCTGGTTCGATATTAATACCATATATGAGACTGCATCAGAGTGATATGGCACCTCCGAGCCAATTGGAATACCACCCGGTTCTCCTATTGTATCAAAATCACCCAATGACATGAAGAATGTGCTAAAGTTGAGACTTTTACTAACATATCTATCTTCCACAAATGTTCAGTCATTTGCCTACCTAGGATATTAAATCCTGCATTCCAGCCCAAAAAGGAAGATGGGTGCTTTTGAAATTAGAAAATGAGCAACGAACAATCGCAATAAGTTGACAAAACGACTTGCTAATAAGTAAATCAGCAGACATCATAAGCGAATAAATCGTGTTAAAGCCCAGCATTGATGAATTGACAAGCAAATGGTTTCTGAGCAGAAGAATGTCATTCCTGAATCGATCACCAAGCAAACAAAACTGCATTTAAAGTTCCCGATCACGAATAACAAGAACACATTATATGATCTGCGTTAGAACCCAAAAGCAATATACGAATAAAGCTACCACGAAAATAAACCTATCGAGCTACAAGCAGCAATCGTTGAGACATCTCCAAATTCAGAAGATGCCCCCAACCTATAACGTCACATTAAATAAATAGACATCAAAGTTAAAAGGAATAGCATTCGAGTGAAGGAATCGTAGAATCACCATGTCAACCGCAATCAGTTAAAGCTATGCATAAACCCATATAATTCCAAAACACATTTAACTGATAAAACAACGAAAGAACGAGGAGACACATCCAAATGGATATAACTAACAAAGCTGAGCATGCAAAGAATGATCGAAAGAAAAAAAAGTGATGTAACCATTGGAGAAAGAACTCACACGTCAACAAGCCACGCCCTCAAATGAACAACAGAGCAGGTGGGTCTTTGCGCTGATACTTGATCGCCACCTTTCGGTCGTGAAAAATTAAGGAGGAAGCAGGAGGCAAAGCAAACAGGAAACAGAGGGTATAAGACAAATAGTCATGTTGGAGGGAGGGAGAAAGAGAGAGAGAGAGACAGAGGAGATATATATACTGAAGGTCGAGGGAAGTTAAATTCTTTAGGACTTTGCCAAAGAGAGAGAATGTAGAATTGGCAGAACGAAGTTGTAAGATTCAGAGAGAGAGAGAGAGAGGGATGCTGTCCGGTTTGATTTACCTGAGTGCGATGCCACTCGCGTTTCATGAGTTCAAGCCTCGGAGTGATCACGGTGCGATGCTATTTGTTTTGGACGGCAAACTAAACCTCGACAGTCTATAAGTGCATAATTTGGCTTTTACATGATTTTTTTCTTTTTGTAATTTCCTAAGTTTATTGTGAACAAACACATTTTTCACGTCTAGGTGTTCTTTTTCACAGGCGCCTCACGGAGCATTGCCCCGTTAGGAAATATATCAAAAGTAGTCATAAAATCTCGAGTTATCCTCGTTAGAATGGAACGTCATAAAAGAGGAGACTTGCCCGAAAAAACCTTACCAACTCCCTTACTCTTTTAGAAGGCCATATACTAGTTCACGTCTTTATGGGGCCGTAGTGACCCTGTAGCAGTTCGTATGCATAGGACACGTGACGACTTATTATTGGCCACTATTCTTATAAAGGGTTACAGCCTATCAACCATCAATCTTACTAAACTAGGCTATGCAATAAGATCGTGTCCATTAGTCGTCTTAATCCTCTCATTATAAATGCCCTGTAATTTTGTTTTTATCGTGGTTCAGGGCTTATCACCATTAGTGACTTTCTGAAAAGGGAGTAAGATGCTATTGGTTCAACATTTTGCAAAGCCCTTTGGAGCCCTAGAGCTCCTTGAGCAAGCAAATGCCTTTTGGCAAAATTTTTTGGTGCATTGGGGAGATGCAATTGCATCTGCAATCAGCGTGCCCGGCAAGCATCTGGCGTGCAATCGGCGAGCAGCCGGCGTGCCACCGACGAGCCATTGCCACCCTCACTTAGCAGTGGCTGAGTTTTGCCGACCAATAGTTTGAAATTTTGTATAAAAATGTTATCTAAAATCCTTCATAAAGCATAGTTTTTACTAAAGGGCCTTTATATCAAAATTATTTTCTAATGTGTTTTTAAAATACATTTTATCAAAAATTACTTACATTTCGAAAAAGTCCCTTTAGCCCAAAGGACTTTACAATTTTCCGAGCACATTTCCCTAGTGTCAGTAAAATGAACCCTTAGAATCTTGGTGTGCCCCTTGTTTCTGCTAGACTTTCTGACAGGGAATCCAAACCATGAGTGATACAATCACCTTAAGAATGGATGCTAGGACAGTTGAGCATTTGAAGATGCCGGAAGACTCCCAACTGATAATATCTGGCATTTTACAGCTTGACAATTTGAGTCTCAAGTGTTCTGTTTTCCTGAAGAAAATAGTGAAGGCTGTGGAAATGTGATGTGCTGCTTTCTTTGGAAAGAAAGGTGAGCTCGAGCATGAAAGTGGTCCAATGAGTCCTAAATTTATTATACGGATGTCAATTCAATCATAAACTTCAATCCTAAATTTTTTAATTTTGCCAATTTAATCTCAAACATTTACGCAGAGTTTCAATATAGTCCTTCCAGCTAATTTTCGCCAAAAATCGCTGACGTTGTGGTCCTCAGCGATTTTCGGTGAAAAATGGCCAAAAATATTACATTGAAATTTTGCACAGAGGTTTGAAGACTAAATTGACAAAATTGAAGTATTTATAGATTAACTGACATTTATACTATAGATTTAATATTGATTGGGTAATTTTCTCGAGCTCGAGCTAAGGGAACCTAGGAAGCATGGAGTGATGTCTGCATATCAAAATGTGAAGGTGGATTAGGGCAGCAGAACTTGGCTCTTTGGAATCTTGCCAGTATCTTGAAGAAACTTTAGCAACTATTTGATGCAATTTGGTTTGATCTAGGTTCCAGTGGTTAAATGACAGTTTTTATTTTGTAAATTATGTACTATTGAAATTCATTTTTCTTAAACTTGTAAATTATTTGAAATAGGCGGTTTATTACAAATTACGACTTATTCAAAAGACAATCTGTTTAAACTTTATTCAAGTTAATTTTTTTGAATCCACATATTCTAAGTAATTCAAGAAAATCCATTTAATTGAACATAAAGTTGACAAGGGAAAATGGCACAAATAGCCCCTAAACTTTGGCTCAATACGGAATGTCATCTCTAAACTTTTAATTCATTCAATGTGGTTCTTACAATTCTTTCTATATGGTTAATCTAGTCCTTTGACTTTTAATGTATGCAATCTAGCTCCTCAACTTTCCATAACAAAGTCAAATCTTTTCTTCGGTAGCGTTTACAAATTTTCATAATTAAAGTGTTGCCCAGATTTTTTAATACCTTTTCATTTCAATCCATTCCTTAAATCAACAAAAAACTATGTTATCTTTTTATTACATTTTACTTTTTTTGTACTTTGAAATATTACTATAGTTACATTTAAGTATATATACACTTACTAAAAATGAGTGTTTCCATAAAAGTATTTAACTAGACTGATAATTTATCTATAGATTTCCCATACTTATATTAATCTAAATCTTGTTCCTGATTATTTAGATAGATAAAGTTTTCAAGGTTTTGTGTTTTGTGTTCTCTTAATTAAATTTAGTTAAATCTATAAATTAAGAAATTAAAATAGTAGAAATATCAACCGCATACAACTCTAGGTGATATTGTACTTTTACCATTGTAGATATCATAACTCAAAATATACTTAACAAGGAACTATCGTAATGTTTACAAAGACTAAAAAGGTAAAAAAAAAAGTAATAAAAAGATGGTCACATTTTTTTGCTGATTTAGGAAATGGATTGAAAGGAAAATATTTTCCAAAATCCGGAAAGTAATAATGAGAACTTTTGATTTTTTTTATACGGAGTTAAGGGACTAATTGAACATATTGAAAGTTTAGGGACGTAGTTGAACATTTATGAATAATTCAAGAGTCGCATCAAACGAATTAAAATTTCATGGATGACATTGCACGTTTAGCCAAAACTTATGGACTATTTGTGCCATTTACCCAATCGAAAACAATCCCATTGAAAAGTATTCCTTTATCATTTTCCAATCATAAGTTCCCATAAATAAGTTTTGAGTTCAAACTTTTAATCGTTACTTGGCCCGTACTTTGCATGCGCATATCTACGGACATATTAATCTATGAAGAAATCCACTTAGCAAAAAAATAAAAACAAAAGCGAAACAAATTAAATACATATGCTCTTAATTAATAAACTATATGCAAATTATTTTTTTCCAAATAATTAAATGCATTGCACCAAGAGAATTACAATGATTAGAGAGATTAATTTAATATCTTAAGAATATGGATGAGAATAAAGTTCATGAACTTTGCTTTTTTCAATAAAATTTGTGTCCTTTTCATTTATATTCCAAATGTTATTGTTCGAGTCTAAAATTGAAAAAAAAATTAGATAAAGATAAAATACATTAAAAAATATTCTTGAGTATTAAAATTTTTTTTTGGTAAGGTGAGTATTAAATTTTAATTTTCAAAAAAAATTAAAATGGTAAAAATAAAAGAAAACCTCTAAATAAAAAAAAGTAGTAGACAAAACTAAATGCACGTGTTGTACCACTTATTTCATTTTAAAAAGGAATATGTTCACCGGAAGTCGTAAAATTTATTATTAAAGTGCAATTGAGTCCTAAAACTTGCTCGAGTCTTAAAACTTGTCAAATTGATTCAATCGAATCCTAAAATTAACATCGTCCAATTTGAATAACAAAAAATGCTAACTTGATTTTTTAATTATTTTTTATATCCCACGTGGCAATGACATGATTTTTTTAATCAATATTTTAATATTAATTGTTATTTAAATTAAATTTAAAAATAAGCTAAATTTAAAAAAAAAAAAATGAAGGAGAGCATGCTTGCCCTCGCTGCCGCCCCACCATCGCCGAGAGGGGCCGACGAGGGTGGGGGGACGATAAGCAAGGGTCGCCGGGCCCCAACCAAGGGCCAGGGACCCTCACCAATAGTAGGCTAGGGCTTGTGAGCCCTCCTCTAGATAGGGCGAGGGTCGCCGGCCCTTGCCCAAACCTGGTCGAGGGTCGCCAGTGGCGGCCAACCCTCACTAAATCTAGGAGAGGGCCACCACGGCGGGGGTCGGTCGCCAATGGCGACCCTCGGCTGAGTCTGGGTGAGGGCCGGCGACCCTCGACTAAGTCTGGGTGAGGGCCGGCGACCCTCACCCAATCTGGAGGAGGCCCTCACCTATTATCGACGAAGGTCACCAGCGACCCTTACCTGCTTCCCCCCACCCTTGCTTGCCCTTCCCGACAATGGTGAGGCAGCGGCGGCGGCAGGGAGAGCAAGCCTTCCTTCCCCGCCTATCCTTCTCCTCTTTTTCTTTTTAAATTTAAATAAAAGAAATATTAAAAATTAAATTTTGATCAAAACGACGTCGTTTTGGCCACATTATCGCCATGTAGGAAAGGGAAAATGTTAAAATAAGCCATGTCAGTGCCACGTCGGCATTTTTCATTAGTAAGTTTGACGGTATTAACTTTAGGGAAAATTTCGTTTTGGTACCCAAAGTGGACATAGTCTCAAATTGATACCCAAAGTGCCCATTCAGTCTCAATTTGGTACCCAAAGTGTCCATTCAGTCTCAATTTGGTACCAGGGTTCGCCAGCCGGTTAAATGCTCACCGGCCGATAAGAAATTTACTGTTCCGGCCACCGGAACAGTATTTTTTAAAACTTTTTTTTCTTTTCTTTTTCTGTTTTTTTCCTCTCTTTCCTCCGCCGGCCACCGTGGCCAGCGGAGGTCACCGGCGTCCAGCGAGGGCCGACCCTCGCCGGATTTGGCGAGGGTCGCTCTCGCCGGCGTTGGGCGAGGGCCAACCCTCTCCGGATCTGGCGAGGGTCGGCCCTCGCTCGCCCAGGCGAGGGCAGCGGAGGTCGCCGACGTCGGGCGAGGGCGACCCTCGCCTGCCCTGGCGATCCTCGCCCGACGCCGGCGACCTCCACCACCTTCGCCTGGGCGAGCGAGGGCCGACCCTCGCCAAATCCGGAGAGGGTTGGCCCTCGCCCGACGCCGGCGAGGGTTGGCCCTCGCTGGACGCCGGCAACCTCCGCCGGGCACAGTGGTCGGCGGAGGGAAGAGAGGAAAAAGAAAAGAAAAAAAAATTTTAAAAAATACTGTTCCGGTGGTCGGAACAGTAAATTTCTTGCCGACCGGTGAGCATTTAACCGCCCGGTGAACCCAGGTACTAAATTAAGACTGAATGGGCACTTTGGGTACCAAATTGAGACTGAATGGGCACTTTGAGTACCAATTTGAGACTATGTCCACTTTGGGTACCAAATTGAGAAAAAAGCCCCACTTTGGGTACCAAATTGAGACTGAATGGACACTTTTGGTACCAATTTGAGACTATGTCCACTTTGGGCACCAAATTGAGAAAAAGGCCCTACTTTGGGTACCAAAACGAAATTTTCCCTTAATTTTAGAACTCATTTGAATCAATTTGATAAGTTTTAGGATTCAATTATACTTTTTGTAAATTTTATGACATAATTGCACTTTGATAATAAGTTTTAGGACTTCTATTGAACATATCCTTTTTAATAATTAGATTCATAAACTCCTCCCAACTCCCTCTCTTCCAAGCAACTCGGCTCTCGAGCACCGCGCGACTCGGTGACTCGGTCGTCCAGACATCAAATTCCGGCGAAGCTGCGGCGACCTGAACCGAAAGAAATGCGGCGGCGGCGGAACATTTTCCCGGGAAATCCGGGCGCCTGCCGGAGCTTCTCAGGTGCCCTCGCGTCGCTCTTCGCCTCCGCAACTCTCTCTCTCTCTCCCTCTCGCCCTCTCTGTGTGTGACATTGTTGCGTTGAACCGGAACGATTTTGCAGCCGACGAGGAAGACATCGACGGCGACCTCTCGGATGACTGCGTCTCGTTGGGCGCGCGCGCCGGGAGGGAGGTTAGCGCTCCGCTCCGTGTTGGATCGCTGTTTGTTTTTTTTTTTGACGGATTGCGTTCGGCGTGATTTTGTGCTCGACCGCTTCTGGTTGCTCCGTCTGGAAACTACCGAATGAGCGTTCGTGCTTCTCGAATTCAACTCGGTTTTTTTGTAGATATCGAGAGCCGACTGAAGCATCGGAATGCGCAGGGATCGTCTGTTCTGACTGTATATTTTTGTGCTTGCGTAGGACGGACCGCAGATTCTGTCTCAGCTGGAAAAACTCAGAGGTACCTGTATTTCTGTTTCTTGTTCTTGAAATTCTCTTTTTCTCTTTTGAATCGATATGTTTGTCGGATGATCATTGTGAATTTGCAATTCGGTGCGAAGAATATCGATGTCGATATGTCCTTAATAATCGACGTATGATCTAGCAAGTGGCGCCGCTACTGCGACCCTAGCGTTCGTCGTGACTGTTTTTTTTTTTTTTCATCGCGGAATGTTCAAATATCTGCAATTTGATCAGATGCAGGAGAAACTTCTGCTGTTTGGAGCTCTGTTAAACCATTCGAGGTATGTGTTACTGGTTTTCCTAGATAATGTTTTCAGCTTGTTTTGCTTAGTATAATGATTTTTTTTTTGTTAATTGTGAAACTTGTTCGATTAGGAGCGAGCTGAGTTCCCTCTGGAGGATGAGGTTGAAGTTCCTGATTTTGGCAATGACTGTCGCTTCAGCTGCTCCCCGAAGAGTGAATTCACGCGCTGCGCTGCAGATGACGACGAAATGATATCCGATGATGAGGTACATCGAGAAATAGGTCAGCCCTTTACTTGGCTATGGCGTACCCGTCCTTGGATATTGTCATACATTATCTAAGCCGCATTTGTTTTATTATACCTTGCGCAGGAAAGTAGCTTGCTTGCTAAACTCTCCGCTCTGTCGAGTCATAGAAAGATTCAGGAAGTTGGCTTTCATGCCTCTGAAACGAAAGAGAAGGAATTGCCAACACTCTCTGCGGTAGTCAAAGATGCCGGAGAATCAGTCCAGTCTATTCAAAGTGCTTCATGTTCGTTGAGACATGCCACCCACTCTAGAGCAAACCGCTGTTCTAAAGGTTACATAACTTCGAAGGTTTTAAATGTACATTTTTTTTTCCGTTATTGTGCGTCCCTGACATTTCCTTCCATAGCTGTATGTTGCCATCAGGCAACTACAAAATTTCTTCATTAGAGTTTAGAATTTCTATATCCGATGGAAAGCAGCTTATAACATCTCAGTTCTTTAAAGTTTCGACTTGGAGACGGAGAGTTTTCTATGCTTATGGAACTAAGGTAGATTTGATGTCACAATAATTGTGTAGTTTGTTACAGAGAGTTCAATTCCTGATGAAACAAATGGTATGCTGATTCAAGAAAACCATCTTGGTGATTTATTCTGAGGTTGAAATTGACTGAGTACATAATTGTGTGTCATATTTTTGTTGGGATTGTGCGCATTTTCCTGTACTCTTCTGTGACTTTGACCTTACAATATAGTTGATGTAGATTTTATACCTAGTCTATCTCTCTATCCGAGAGTTTGCGGTGATTAAACCGAATTTCTTACTTTTCACGTAAATATTTAAATTGAATCTTGCAATATAATAATTTACAGCTTGCCTATCTCACGATTTATATTTCTCTGTAAGTTCTTTGTTTTCCTTCCTCTAATCACCAAACTTTGTCCTTGAAAACTGAGAATCAGCAATATTGGATTTGGCCATTGATTTTTTTAAGTGACATTAGGTAGCTAGCTTTATTTCTCGGAGACTAAACTTCGTTTGGATTGGTTGTGTATCTATTTATAATCCAAGCCTAATTTCGGCACTTGGGTTTAATTACTTTTGAAACTTCACATTTACTCGTCTAGGGGATTGCCTATGATGACTGGTTTCGTACTTTTGATCGACTCTTTCCTTCTTGAATTTCTGGCTTGGTTCCGTTGCATCCTATAGCATGATTTCTACTTCTCACCCATTATCACCTCTCTGAACTCTGATGTATTTTTGTCCATGGTTCTGCATGGTACGATCTGCGGTTGAATATGTCAACTAACTGCAACAACTTCCAAAGGCAAAGCCAAGGCAAAATTTTCATTTGGTTTTCACCGAAAGGATGAACACTGGTCCTGTATTTCGAGTGATGAAATTGGGGGGTCACAAAAGGTATGTGAACAGCCGGAAACACATGAAGATGTAAAGGGAATAGATCCGGGCCATCAAGCTATAGATGCCCCTTATGATTTCGATCAAGAAGAAAGTGAAGATTCAGAAGTCATGCCGTCCAATGCTCTAGTTCTTGGACATGGATATGCTACGCATTCTATGGCTGACCTTCTAGATGGACTCCATGACAGCAGTAGCCTTCCAAATGTAACGGTTTGCCTTTTCCTTTGTTGAAATTTTTTTACCAGTCAGGACATGGGATTCACTTTTTGATTTACTTTATGATGAAGTCTGGTAGAAAAAGACGGCCTAGGATGGGCTTTGCAAACAGGAGAAGTACATTTACTGCGGGACAAGGAATGCCGGACGATGAAGGGGAGCTCGAGGCAGTGGATAGTAGATCACCTAGTGAAGATGAGGTATTCATTGACCTTGACTATTTTCTTCTTTTTGTGCTTTTTACTTGCGTACACTTGAAACTGTTTGTATTTTTCCGTCCAGAACTACTTTGATGAGCTGAAGCTTCCTGCAGTATACTTTAAACAACAAAGCATGGCAGATTGCATTCAGCAAGTTTTAGATTGTACTCCTTTGGACAGTGGAAGTGCTCTTATCACAGTTCCAAAGTCATTGGGGTAGTCTTTGGGGACTAAATTTTTGTTCACACAATTATGGTGGTAAAAGGAGGTGGTAGTTCTGACCGCACTTGCCTATCATCCTGCAGCTTTGGACTATTTGGAAGATTGCAACAGGTCATGCAGATTGAAAAGGAGAGCGAGCAGGAATTCTTGAAGAACCTGCAGGCTGGTGCCAGCGCAAGTTGTGATCTTGTCACTTTGTTTTTCCGGAAAACAGCATCTCCTCTGAAATAGAATGAAAAAATTAGGCTTAATTGAACAGAAAGATTGGGAAAATTACCGATGGAAAAAGGCATTGCTAAAATGGATTTTTCCTGTCTAAGAAAAGTTGCTTTTTTATTTCCGTTGCCTAATTTTGATTATTTTTCATTTTTCCTCAGGTAGATCAGGCTTCATTGATGTAATGATCCTGTCGAGAAACTTGGATGCAAAGCTCACTGTTTGTCTTTGCTCTCTGGAACAGAACCAAGAGGTCAAATTTTGATTAAAATCAATTTTAAGGAATATATTTATCATTCTCATAACTTGCACATCAGTCTAAGAGATTTAGAAGGAACCTACATACATGCTTAACTGAAAAGCCAGGCTATTAAGTTTCTCCTTTTTAATAGTAATTATTCAGATTTTATGCTGTCTTGTGTATACTAATTTTAAGTGCAAGAGCTGTTGTCAACATGTATATTTTTGCTCTGACTTGGAAAATCATAAATAGATTACGAGGGAAGTTTTCGTTTGTTACTCTGAAAATTTGAATCCTTTCAAGTTGGAAGAATATGAATTACGGGACTGTAATTGCTTATTTACTTGAAACCGTCTTGCTCTTCCCTTTTTGTGTAACTAATGATAGTGACGCTATTTTTTTCTATTTTGCGTATACATTCGTGTATGTAAGAATGTGTGCTCAGCAGGATGTGAATGTTCATTTCTGTGTCTGCAGGGAACCCCGCCCTCACATTGTGGTCAGGCAGATTTAACAGGAAGAATGAGGACTGTGATTTTTAACCCGAGAATTTGCAACAATGTTGATCTCGAAATTGGAAACCTGATTCGCATTTATTCCCCTTGGTAGGTATAGTTGGTTTGAAGTACTGTTCTTCTAACGACTGTTCGCCAAAATTCACAGAAAAATATTGCTCCGAGATTTCTTTACATCTGGAAATGTTCATCAGTTATTGTAGTTTTGAACCAGAATTTCCCTCACAAGTTGTGCCAGATTACACGGATTTATGGTCATTCAGTTACCTCGTATCCTGTAAATATACCTTTGTTTCTTGAAATTTTTGATGGAAAATCACATTCAAATGCTGTTGTCATTTGAAGTTCGATGTGGGCATGATCTGTGACAGTGGTAAGCGTCCGTCTGTGTTGCTGAAAGTTAGAAACTGACCCCAAGTACATTGCAGGAAGGAGGTTCAAGTCATGGGCTATGAGAAGAGCATAATTCTGTCGACGCACTTTTCTCACGTCTCAGTTTGAATTCAAGTTCCACCAAGGAGGTGACAGCATACCTTCCCCGGGTAGTTCATTTGATTTATCAGTCAACACTTTCTGTTCATCTTTAAGAAGTTGAGGCACAATCAAATGCGAAATCTGTGGTTGCGTAATCCCTTGTACTAGTTTTTTTTTTTTTCCACATCCTCTTTTTTTTTCCCGTTTTCTATTTTTCTTTGTTAAGTCAAGTCTGTCACATGATGTGGTGGCAACTACCAGATAAGTATTAGATAATGCAATAGATCTGGAGTAAAGTCTTACATGGGGTCTATAATTTACATCTAACGTAAATGAAAATTGTGTTCGTTTGAAGAGATTGGTCTCTGGACTGAAGAATTCTCACTAGGACGAGTAGTTTACATGAACTTTTTGGATTTCTTTTTCAAATAGGGTGATTATGGTCTGTTTGACACCGATTTATTTGCTAGTGCTTAGAAATTGCCTTTTATGTGTGTTGGAAATTTATATGCTTTTTGGGTTTTGCTTCAGTGCATCAATTTGTTAAATTCTGCCTCTATCAAATAATTGTCATATCACGTGATTTTGTTAACGTGACCTCGCCTACTTAGCAAAATCCAAGCATAGTTGATGACATGGCTCGGTTACTTAGCACAAATTGTGTTGTCTCCATCTCAGCACTGGGTGATCCGGAGAGGGAGAGATTTTAGTATCATCATCTCGGGAAGACACATTGGACATTAATTTAACGGTTAATGACTATTTAACGGTGTTATCAGTCAAGTGGGAAGCTTCCATCCGCGATTTTAACTAGTGCCTCTTATTGACTCAAATTTATAAGGTCGAGATACTTGATTTAACAAAAAATAAAATTCGAGTGCTCGACTGCAAACCATTAGGCACTTGTGGTGTTCTTATCTTCGATCAATTGAACAATGGGCGAATGGCAATGAAACCTATATAGATTTATAGGAAAAATTACCAAAAAATTCCTAAATTCATTGCACTTGTGTCAATTAAGTTCTCAATCTTTCAAGTTTGACTAATTTAGTTGTAAATCTGTTGACAATTTGTCAATCTTGTTCATCCAGTCAATTTTGGCTGGAAATTGTTGACGTAGACACTGGGTGTGCCTGTGTTAATGTAGATAATTTTTGCAATTTTTTTAATATATAATTTTGAATATTTTTCTTTTTTTTTTGCATTCTTCTTCGCCGGTTGCGAGCCTCGGCAATGACCAGCCACGGGTGAGGGTCGGCAAGGCTCGTCCTAGTTGAATCTAACAAGAGGTCATCATTCGCCAACCTCGAGCAACTTTTCCCCGGCAACGGTCAGTGTCACTGACCTTGAGTGAGGCTCAACTTCGCTCGTTTGAGGGTGAGCCTCGCTGGCCCTCGCCTGTGGTTGGTCGTCGAGCATCACCGGCCATTGAGGAGGTCCGGCAACCGGTAGAGGAAGAAGGAAAAAAGAAGAAGAAAGGATTAACAAAAGAAAACAAAAAATTATTCACGGCAATGCTTCATGCCACGAAAGACGGCCGCGTCTACATTAGTGATTTCCAAAAAACAATTGGCCGATGGACTACATTGATAAATTGTCAAAATGTTTGTGACTAAATTGATCAATTACGACTGAATTAACACAAGTGTAATAGGTTTAGGATTTTTTATAATTTCACCCCATATTTATAGGTGGCATCGTTTGAAGATCACGTATTATGGACAAATAACTAGCGGAATGCCGTCTATGAGTGGGCTTTTGCTACTTGTGTGGCTAAAACATGTGCAACAATCGCTGCAGAATTGGTTCAATGTGCTAATCCCTCGTTTCCTTGTTCATCCAGCGACCCCACCTTGCAAGCAACGGATTGCCCCGTCGGAATGAGTTCCATCCTTGAACTTCGGAATTAGCATGCCCTGGCATTCTCTGGTCGTTGCACTATCTTTCTTCTCTGCTTCCCTTTGAGTGACGTCTTGTACTTCACTCTTACTCGATCCATGAATTATATCTTTCATCAAAACGATCAAGGAAAAACAAGATCAGGATACTTATTAAAAAGATCCTAAACATATTGCATTTATGCCGATAAGTCATAAACCTCTTAATTGTGCTAATTTAATTTTAAACATTTGATGATTTGCCAATATAATCCTAATTATTTTGTCAATTTGCCTCGCCAAATAAATAGGTTTAGGATTGAATTGACCAAATTGAAAAGTTTAAAACTGAATTGGCACAAGTATAATAGAATTACGACTTTCTTGGTAATTTATCCAAACATGATCCGTGACCCCTTGCGCTTCACTTCTACATTCGCCATGGAAGTTACCTCTTCTGGTTCGTGCGTCCATGGTGCAGGATCCGATGCCGTGTCTTGCTGTCCCCACCAACGCTGTCCCATGTCTGTTTCACCGTGAAAAAGGGGCGGGATCTTCATAGAATTCGAATGTGAATGCGAATGCGAATGCGATACGTGGGGTTGACATTGGAGACGATGGCAGTAAAACAACGGAGCACGCTTAGAAGCCAAGATCTCGAGTGGGGCATTAAGTTGGGACACCTTCTCACGTCTCCGGACTCTGACCGAGTGAGGAGGGTTGATTCGGCTGTACCGCACTTGGCATGTGTCGTTCATCGGTTTTCGTCGCCATTCAATGCTGTAAGGTCGTTCTCCCATGTGTCTTCTTATCAGAATAAGCATCTCATCGAGATACTCGCCAGCCCAAATAAGCTCCCTGCTAAAATTTTCTTTCCATGATGCATTCCCTTCTCTCCCAAACATCATCCGTCGCTTTTTCGAGATCGAATATTTCTTATTAGGTATACTTTTACGTGGGGCTTGGTACGATCTTTAGAGACAATGCTCTCGGAGCAAATCATCTCCTTCCATTTTTATGATTATTTAAACCACTAATATTTAATCTCAACTGGCAAGGAACGAACGCACCCCATTGCCTATACTCGAATCGTGGGAGCTCGTCTCATATAAATCATCAAATCATGTGAATTCCATACGAGGCTCGCTTCATACAACTAACGATGGTTGTGAATTGGATCATGTGATCCGAATTCAGGTGGTAACTTTCCCTCAGATCTACGGGGCAACATTTGTTTCCAACGAAAAGCGGCAGTCCAGTCCCAACCACCTCGGTCGATCCGAAATTCATGACTATGGTGTTGCTTGGAAAGGTGTGAACAAAAACTCGCTCTAGCTAAGCTAAGGATTAGCCTTTATTCTTAATGATTGTTTCCAAGTGAGTTTCCTTTTTATATTTCTCTTTGGGGGGCCATAAGGGATTTCGTGATTATGCATGACTGATTCCGAATCATTACTCTAAATACTTTTATCTGACTCGATGTCGCGAAAATACATAATGGTGCCACTAGTCTATATTTACTCACTCGCGATTTGACCACTAACTCCTAGCTGAAATTACAGCCAAAAATAAAATTTAAAAAGAAGAAAAAAAAAACAATTCCAACTGAAAATGAGTGAGAACAATAAAACAAGAAATCTTTCGTGGGTCTACCTTGAATCCTTGGTGGTAGTTACCGAGGGTATCTGACCAAAGCGGAGGAAATCTAAACTTTCAACTAGGGTCGGCCCGCTTGTCTAAGTGCAAACTAAGGGTGTGAAAAGGAGCCGGGAACCGCAGAGACCAAACCGGAATCAGCGGTTCTCGGTTTCAATTTACTAGAATCGATGAGTACCGATATGGTGCCTGGTTCTAGGCGTAGGACTGCCTACTCATCCATCGGATCGGACTAGTAATATATATATACATATATATATAATTTTTAACACAATTTTCCAACAAAAAAAAGAAAATATTTTAAGAAAAATGAAATCCCTCAAATCCCTAATCTAAAGTTCAACGTCTATTGCTAAGTGCTCGTCTCGTCTTACTCTCACTTTGTTTAAGTCGTTTTTTTATTTCCTATTCATGATCTCGACTCGTAAGCTCATCACCCATTGACTTACGGCCTCGATTCTCAACTCCCATTAATTCACAGTCACGCCTCCGGCCGTTCATTACCTCCCTCTTTCACTCTCGGTCACCTTCATTTGCATGAAGATTGGTGGGATCGGTTCCATAGACCCACTCAGGAATCAGACTGGAATGGTAATCTAGTTCTCGAGTGGATCCATGGAACCAATAGATGGTTCTCGATTCTAATTTTTCGGAACCGGTCTTTATTGGGCATTTTCGGTTCTATGGTGGGAACTGCCCAATCGAACCATGCTCACCCTAGTGTAAACACCAAGCATGCTGATAGGACTATGTTCCTTATTTTAACGCGCCGGTACCCCACGCCCCAACCCCTCAATTGGTGAGGATATTTTTCCCTCTCTCCAACGAATACCCTTAAATTTAACATCGTAAAGTTCAAACGAAGTAATTTAAGGACTTACTTAGGTCAAAGACTCGCAATAATAAATACAATAGAAAAAATGGTTAATATCATGAAAAGTCCCAAATTGATATCGGTTGTGACAAATTTACCTCAAACTAATTTTTTGACCATAAAAAATTTTAAACTGGTATACCTGTGATGGATTTACCCTAAATTAACTTTTTGATCATAAAAAATTTAAAATTAATATATTTATAATAAATATATTTTTTATTTTTTTGATAAAGATAAATTTATTTTTCGTTAAAATGGATTAAATCACGAAAAATCATAAAATGGTTAAACGGCAAAGTGGCTTGCCGACAAACTTTCACGGAATTGGATTAAATCACGCTAAACGGCGCGTCGTGGAAGTGCGGGCGACGACGACAAACTTTGCTTGGTGCGGAAGCGAACGACACGCGCTGCCTCGCTTCCTTCCCCGCGACGCGGTGTCTCTCCTAATCAACGAATCTTCAATCCAATCAAAATTCCCAAATTCATCCCGCCATTTTCCAGCGAAATCCCCAAACTCTCCCCCGCCACCCGCCCCTTCCCCCCCGAACGTCCGCCGGGACAAGACCGTCAATCCGCCGAGCGAATTTTAAAAAGGAAATCTAAATTGCTCCTTTTGAAAAAATTGCCAACCCCCCCCCCCCCCCATCCCCCCCAATTCTTTAAAACTCAGACCACCACCACCACCGTCGCCGTCGTCGCCGCCGTCGCCGCCGCCTCCATGGCCACTCTCTCCGCCGTCTCCTCCCCGCCGTGGCCGAATCACCCTCGGCCGGCCCCCAATTCCGACGACTTCATCCCCCAACCCGACCCCTCCGATCTCTCCCAGACCGTAGATTCCCTCTCTCTGATCCCCGACGACGACGACCCCCACCGCCGGAACCCTAGCCCCGACCCCGCCGCCTCCGCCCCGGCCAATCCCGCCCCCTCTCCGGCCTCCCCGCCCGCCCCTCCTCCCAAGCCCCTCCACCTGTCCTTCAACCAGGACCACACCTGCTTCGCCGCCGGCACCAGCCACGGCTTCCGCATCTACAACTGCGAGCCGTTCCGCGAGATCTTCCGCCGCGACTTCGGTGCGGGCGGCGGCATCGGAGTGGCGGAGATGCTCTTCCGCTGCAACATCCTCGCCCTCGTCGGCGGCGGGCCGGCCCCTCAGTACGCGCCCACCAAGGTCATGATCTGGGACGACCACCAGTCGCGGTGCATAGGCGACCTCACGTTCCGGGCCGAGGTGCGGTCGGTGCGGCTGCGGCGGGACCGGATAGTGGTGGTCCTGGAGCAGACGGTGTTCGTGTACAACTTCGCGGACATGAAGCTGTTGCACCAGATTGAGACGATCGCCAACCCCAAGGGGCTCTGCGTCGTGTCACAGACCGCAGGGTCGCTCGTGCTGGTCTGCCCGGGGCTCCAGAAGGGGCAGGTCAGGATCGAGCATTACGCCTCGAAGAGGACCAAATTCATCATGGCGCACGATTCACGGATCGCGTGCTTCGCGCTCTCTCAGGACGGCAAGTTCCTGGCTACGGCAAGCACGAAAGGGACTCTCATCAGGGTCTTTAATGCGGTTGATGGCACTCTGTTGAAGGAGGTAAGTTGTCTTGATTGAGGAATTAGTCTATTTGGAACTGGAATGTGGCTTGTGCATTTAATTTCGGCTGAATTGAGGTGTCCAATGCCCTTTGTTGAGCTGAGAAACGAGTGAGTTGGAAGAACATTTGAATTGTCAAATGACCTTCTCCTGTTAGGAGAAAATATTACAGCAAAAGATGGGTTTGAAATCTGGAAAATGACTATGATGAATAAAACCATTAGAGGGTGTCATGACCAATTGTATCCGGGTTATGCGGTGAGTAGTGTTTTGTTTTGTAGGAGCTGGTTACTTGTAAATAACATCTACCATATTTTGTAAACGTTTATTTCTAGTTGTATTTGCTTGATTTGGTTGGACTACGTTATGTAGCTCATAGTTCCATTAGTCTCATACTGTTGCTGATGCCGATTATAGTTTATTATCGTCAATCCTGTTCCGTGTGGATGATTTTATCCTGGACCTTTTTATTTGATAGTTGGGTTGGAACATTTGGTTTTATGATGCTGACTGGTAAGTTACATCAGTTTTGAGTCCACCATGTTGAGACACCTTGAGTATTGAGGCAAATCAGTTGTTTCTGGTAAGATTTAGTGTTACATATGTGCTGTTCCTACCATTGACAGCCATGGACTGTAGTTGATCTTCATTTGTTTCCCTTACGGGCAGTTGGCTCTAGGTTCAGTCCTTGTTATGTCTGATATCGCATTGGTCAAATTAAAGAATGTTCAGTTCCATTTAGAAAGTTTCCGTTGGCTCAATTTTTTGAATCATGGACCAATCCATACGGAAGTTTAGTGTGTGAAGCCTCTGGACTCCCTTTCAAAGCTTTGCATTATAGAAAAAGGCGCGAGCGTTTTTGACACAATTGCACTTGTTGGCAATTTCATTTTGGCCATCACTTGTTGGCATTTCACAGATAGAAACTGGGTTGATGTTGTGACTGCTAATTTTAATTTTCTTTGAGTGAGCTTCTGGATTTTGATGCTTTGTGTATGACGGCGTAAGTTGTCTAAGTTGTCCTAGTATGGTTTCCATCCAGCATCAGAATTTTCATAATGCTGACAATTCATTATATCGAGATATAAACTTATATTCATATAGCATGTTCTGTTGGGCTTCTTTTACATTTTTCTGAGTTAGTTTGATTATTCTTCTGAAAGATTTGAATGAATACCATTGTAATTAATTTGTGTCATGATTCTGAAACATGTTGATGATTCCAATCAACAAAAACATATGCAGATGAGAAGAGGTGCAGATAGAGCGGAAATCTATAGCTTGGCTTTCTCATCAACTGCACAGTGGCTAGCAGTTTCAAGTGACAAGGGTACTGTCCATGTTTTTGGCCTTAAAGTCAACTCAGGATCCACAGGCAATGATGCTTCTGGAAGTGCATCCGATTCTAGTTCTGCTGTTATATCGTCAAATTCATCTCTCTCGTTTATCAGAGGTAAAATGCCTCCTGTTGACGACCAACCTGTGTGCTATCACTAAGTTTTAATTTCATGGTGAATAATCAAGCAAATTGCTACTTTTTCATTTCTGATGGTTTTGGATGTTCATATAGCATTCTTGATAAGTATGTTTGAGCCGAACTAGTGAAACTTGTCCTCCAGAAGAAGCCGGCACCATTTATCGATGATCATCATACTTGCAATCTGCTTTGCTCCTGCTTCAACATAGATTGTTGTTGAATGTCTTCTGATGCAGAAATAATCGACATTCTATCACCTTTCTAGGGTCACGGATGTCATAGAAACTTTGATATTGCCAGAGAATTACTTGCAATAAGTTGGCTTAACTTTGATGCTATTTTAGGATATGTTTTCGCTGCTAATGTTTCTTGCTAAGGTTTATGTAAAAATGAAATTCAATCAATACATCCCATGTGTCATGACATGGAGCAAAAAGATACTCCTCATTTACAGCATAATGAAGATTCTCTCAGGCTCAGCTTGTGCTGGAAAGCATAAAAGCATTTTAGATACTCAATTCACCTGCAGGCTTAAATCTAGTTGTCATCTGGAGGACTCTGACCAAATAGAATGGAACTATGAGATATACAATATATGGTCTCAACCCATCATTTCTGTATATCCTGAGAGTCTTCAGTAAACAGCAATGTGTAGTTTTGAGAGCCGTAGGTATAGTGTATTAGGCAATCAGATTAGTGTCATGTCGTTGTTCGTCTACTAATAATAACTTTGCTTCTTACTGCATTTCAACCGAGTTAGTTTTAAATGTGAATTTTCTTGTGCAGGAGTTTTGCCTAAATATTTCCGCTCACAGTGGTCTGTGGCTCAGTATCACTTGCATGAAGGGTCTCCATATATTGTTGCTTTCGGTCACGAGAAGAACACGATTGTCATTCTTGGAATGGATGGAAGGTATTTCCATATTACTGTATAATCTACAGCCTTGCATGAAGAGATGTCATATATTGATGAAAAAGTCTGCGCGCTTGGTTTTGATCTCCATGTTCGTACCCCAGTTTGTAGCTTTTCGTCTCTCTGATGCTGCTTTCTATTGAAAAGTGGCAAAGCGCTGCTAGATGACATTAAGCATACGACTACCTACTTTCTTTCATCCATCATCATCATCTCTCTCTGTCTCTCTCTGTCTCTCTGAACTTTATGTGTAAGGCCATATATGGAATTGGCTCTTAATCAACCTTGGGCTGAATTTGTTTGCAGCTTTTATCGATGTCAATTTGATCAAGTAACTGGTGGAGAGATGACCCAGCTGGAGTACCACAACTTTCTGGAATCCCAAGCGTCGTGATGACTCCTTCCCGTACTTTCTCTGCTCTATATCGTGTAAGTTTTTTAAATGTGTCCCTATATAGAACTTTCTTTTACCTTATGTAGATTCCAGAGTATTGTGTAAAGTTGGCATGTGATCTCCCTTTGGCTGGAGAGAAACAATGTAAAGACCGAAAAAAGAAAAAGAAAAAGAAAAAAGAAGTGCGACGCATCCTCGATTTCTTCCCTACTCAAGCAATTCCAGCTGAACAATACGAAACAATAGCGTAATCATCCGCAACATCGTCGCCCAATTCTGGAGAACATTAGTTCCTGGGGCTTGTGTCGAAGTTGATTGTTTGAAGTGCTCGCGAACAAAAGGAAGAGCAGGATTTGCGAAATCTGCATCCTCCCCCTTTTGACGTGCGAAAGATGGACACATGCGGGGGACAGATGCGTACTGGGTTTTGAATTATGGATTTGCTTTTGAATTATTCAGAAAGATGCCCGCCGACATCTTTTGTCATCCTGAGCACATGTGGTCCAAGCTTAGAAATTTGAAAGATAGGGAGATTTTTCAATCCAAAAAAAGAAAGAAAGAAAGATAGGGAGATTCAGGCTGCGCATGATAACTTGCCAAATAGTATTTGATTTTGTTCTTTTGTTCCCAGAATCAGTTTGGGAATAGAAATGCGTTTGTTTAATTTTTTGGTTCTGGGCACAATTCTATCAAGAATTGTTCCCAGAATCAGTTTTGGAGCAGAATCAAGAATAAAAAAAAAGTAGCTTCTTAATTCTGGGAACAATTTTGAGAATCAATTTTTTTTTTCTTCCTTTTTTTGGTTTTTAATGTAACTTCTAATGTCCGACCCGAGGACTGCCCTCACCGAATCTAATGAGAATAAAATATTTTAATAAAAAATATTATTAAAATAAAAATATTTTACTTGTCATGGCCAATCGACGGTCATGGCCAAAAGAATAAAAATATATTTTTAATAAAAAATATTATTAAAATAAAAAATATTTTACCAGCCATGGCCAGTCGCCGGCCATGGCCAAAAGAATAAAAATATATTTTTAATAAAAATATTTTAATAAAAAATATTACTAAAATAAAAAATATTTTACCGGACATGGCTGGCGACTAGGCCATGGCCAAAAAAAATAAAAACATATTTTTAATAAAAATATTTTAATAAAAAAAATATTTTACCGGCCATGGCCAGCGACCAGGCCGTGGCCAAAAAATAAAAATAAAAATGTATATTTTTAATAAAAATATTATTAATAAAAAAAATATTTTATAGGCCATGGTCGGCGATCGGGCCATGGCCAAAAAAAGAAAAATATATATTTTTAATAAAAATATTTTAATAAAAAAATATTTTACCAGCCATAGTTGGCGACCAAGCCATGGCCAAAAAAATAAAAATATATATTTTTAATAAAAAAATATTTTACCGGCCATGGCCGGCAACCAGGCCATGGCCCAAAAAAATAAAAATGTATATTTTTAATAAAAATAATTTAATAAAAAATATTATTAATAAAAAAGATATTTTACCGGTCATGGCCGGCAACAAGGCCATGGCAAAAAAAAGAAAAAATACTTTTAATAAAAATATTATTAATAAATAAATATTTTCCCGGTCATGGCCGGCGAGCAGGCCATGGTTAAGAAGGAAAAGAAAAAAAGAAAGAAATATTAAAATATTTAAAAATATTATTAATAAAAAGAAATTTTGAGTCGTTACTAAACGCATTTCTGTTCTTTTTCTATTCCAGGGATGGAATTTTGGGCCGTTAACAAATGCCTTAAAATACTTAGAATCAATTCCGGGCACAGAATAAAAAAGAATCATTTCTGAGCAGAATCTGTTCCTGGGCACAGAATCGTTGTCATGCGCAGCCTCAGAATGTCGCTCCTCCTCGAGCATTTTCTTCGATTTCATTTAACTATCTACAAGACTTTTACACCAGCATTCAAATCTAGGATCCCCGCGAATCGAATCGTGCGGACATATGTTATTGAGGGTCTACGGGTCTAGTCTAGTAACGATTTCGTGTTGGAATCAAGCCCCTAGGCTTGCTACATCTACAAGGGACTCAGGGGACCATCCCTCGCTTCCTGTTGCCCCTGGTAACTAAGAGCGAGTGAATTCAATCTTTCCCCAATCTTTACATTGATGAGGACAGCTCGTTTTGACTATGGTTAAAATTGCCATCTTCGACGCCAACCACCCTCGAATGTACTCGCGAGCAATAGGAGAATCGGTGTTGCTGCTGACGAAACGACTCTATCGAGATCTTCTTCTCGCTCGACTAAAACTACTCTTCTTTTCGTTTTACTCCACATTTCAAAGCCCCGTTTCATTTTTCTTACTCCAATTTTTTTGGGCCCAAGACAAGGTACCCTTTCAATGTACATACATACATACATACATACATATTAAAAAAGAAGGCTTGATTCCTTTAAAAACCTCCTAACTTTAGGTTAAATCCCAAATTTATGATGAACTTTTTTTTGTCTTAGGAAAAACTCAAAACTTTAGGTTCAGTCCTAAATCTGCCCCAAACTTTTTTTGTAAAAAAAAAACCTCAAACTTTAAGTGAAATCCTAAATTTGCCTCAAATTTTACTTTGTGTAAAAAAAATTAACAAAATTCAATTTATTTTCAAAAATATACTCATGTGATCCGATCTCAACTTGACGTGGCACTTCCACATTGATAACAAATTTATATCAACAAAGTAATGCTGCTTTTTTTAGACAAAGAAAAGTTCGGGGAAATTTTGGATTGAACCTAAAAATTGAGTTTTTTTAAAATTAAAAAAATTAGGTCGGATTTGTTATCGTCTCTAACTTTCATATCCTAGAACGGTTTTATTTTGAATAATTTCAACAATTTTTATTAGGTTTGATTTTGTTATCCAAATAAAAATGCGACGTCGATCTGTACCTATCACCACATTACTTTGTTGATGTGAATTTATTATCGATGTGGAACTATCACGTTAAGTTGGGACTGGATTAAGGGAATATATTTTTAAAAATAAATTAAAATTTACTGATTTTTTTACACAAAATAAATTTTAGGGTAGATTTGAAATTAAACTTAAAGTTTGGAATTTTTCTTAGATAAAAAAAAGTTCATGATAAATTTGAGATTTGAAACTTCATCTGAAGTTGGGATTTTTTAGAAAAGTCACCCAAAAAGAAGAGGGCAAACTATAAAAAAAATCTGAGGGTTCATTCAGACACGTCCCATGCCATGCACAAATACCTGCGGCTGTATTACGTGACGTTACATATCGCAGACGTGGGTGCCGTGTACGCATTCTGAGGCAAAGGCGATGTCGGATCTCAAAGACGATTCGTGAAAAGTTTCTAAAAACATCAGATCGCTGCACTGAAATTTGGGGTTTGATTTGACCGATTGTTATTTACTCGCCCTTTTCCGTAGAAAAACACAAAACGAGAAAAAAAATAGTTATGATTAAATTATGCAGCGGACTTGCGGACAGCCTCGGCTCCCTCCATCAATCGAGACTCTGAAAATTATCTCCTCGTCCGAGAAAAATTGAAGTACGAAAAAAGGAAAAAGAAAAATAGAGGAAATTATTTACCAAAGAGAGTGGTCCAACATCTTTATTTTCCTATTGCAGTGTATCTAACTTAGGAACGACGCCGGCCCGCACAATAGGTTGATGTCAGAAACTGCATCGACAAACCAAAGGCTTCATTAGCAACCTAGTTAAAGTTAATTCCCACAACTTAATTACTATTCATACAATCATAAGAGTTTCACATGTAAAACTTTGCGCTCGTGGCCTCAGAAATTCTATACCCTTCAATATTTCGTGGTCGAAATAAGTAACATGAAGTTTTCTTGATACGTATAATTTAATAAAGCGGTTACTCATATAAGCTCTTATCTTTTAGCTATAGAGATCAACATGAGGCATTCGCTGATTCAGGTTGGTCAGGTCACTCTAATGCGAGCAATGTGGAGTCCCCCTTTATGGGTCTTCAAAGACACCTTGATTGTGTCTTTCAAGGAGCGTAACAAGCACGAACACCGACGGTGGAGCTAGGGTTAATAACTTAGTGAGCAAGCTCGATTTGTGAAGTAATTACGACTACATATATATACTTACATGGTTAAATTTTAATCTCATACGAGGGACAGTTTCTCTAGTAAGAAATAAACAAAAAGATCGAAATCAAATAAATGGAACAATCTAGACCTGTTATAGGCTGGGTTGTTATATGGATTAGTTATATGCAATAAATGGGTTTAAACTCAACTCAATGGGTCATAAAAGGGTATTAAATAGATTCACAATATATTTGGACCCAACCCACCTCTATGACTTTCTTTTGCTCTCACTTGAGTTCAGACTCGCTTACTCCATGCTTTCACTTTAATTTGGGTATAAGTTTTCCTAAACTAGGTTAAATATATAAGTATTTTAGTAATATGAGGTAGGTCGGATACGAGTCATTAGATTTGTATTACACCGAAACGAGTCAAAACGGATTCAATTGGTCCATTTAGATCATATCATTTTCGACTCCATCCAGGTCAAGAACAATCTCTTTGAGTCAATGCATATGGCGATGGGAGGCTAATCTACATTTAACCGCTCCATTAAAGACCAAGCTTAGACGAAACCACAAGTCAACTAGCTTAAACCCTAGAAATGAAAAGGAACCAATCGTGATTATCTGTAGTTATACTTTTGTCCATCGCTGCATTGGTAGCGCCATTTGTTCTCTGGGTCTGACAGTCATTAACTTTCACGGTCTTTGACCGTTCCACGAGCAAATCGACCCCATTCACCAACTATAGAGATCAAGGGCTGCATGGAGGCCTTTTTTATATTGGGATTGTGCTCTTAATCCAAGGTAGATTATGAATTCCGAAGTTCCATCCGAGCATTGGGATTCAGAGCGAAGCATGTGATGGACTGAAATTGAAACTGCGCTGTATACTTTAATAATTTCCATATCTGTGAAATTCAAAAGCTGCATATATGTTATAAGCTTTGCCAAACAAATATTAAAGAAAAAGACTGTACCATATGATACAAGCGGTCCTCCAAAAAGTTTTGCATTCTAAATTAATGCTTCGTAATTAGCGAACGGCGCAGGTATAAAGAAAGAGGATTATTCAGAAACTTGGACCTCCAAGTTTTGATTAACCCAATGGAGCCGGTTGAAGCACCAGAACTTGCTGACCACGAGTCCAATAATTCACTATTTAATCTCTTGTCTTCGTCAAGGGAAAAATTCCACAGTGTCCCTTTTCATGCCTTCTTTCTCGACTTTGTTTCGTTGTGTAGCTTTCGTGTGATTTGACCATACATTTTTGTTGTCGCGGGAGAAGATCAACATGCTGTTAAAGAAAAGAGAAAGAGAAAAGGAAAAAAAAGGACGAGCAAGCTAGAGATTGCTTTGAAAGCAACATGCTTTTGTAAAATCGAAAAATCAATACAGTGATGTAAATTCGGTTCTAAACTTTTTGATTTGCCTATATAGTTTTAAATATTTGTATAGAATTTCAATACAATTCTTCCAATCAATTGCCATCGGAAATCGTTAACGTGACGAATCACAAGTTGTCCATATCAACATGCCACATAGGAGGCTCAACAATGACGGGAAGCCACATCGGTGATATGCGGCGGTAATTGATGGGAAGGACTGCACCAAAATTTTGTGCAAAACTTGCCAATGGAACCAGTTGAAGCAAAACTTGCAAATGGAACCTTCAAGGGAACTGGTTGAAGCACCAGAACTTGCTGACCACGAGTCCAATAATTCACTATTTAATCTCTCGTCTTTTTCTAAGGAAAAAATTCCACCGTATCCCTTGCAACGCCTTCTTTGGCGGCTTTCGTGTAATTGACCAAACATTATAGTTGCTGCAGTAGAAGCCAAACATGTTGTTAAAAAAAGAAAAAGAAAAAAAAAAGACAAGAAAAATGAAACTAAAGATTGCTTAGAAAGCAACATGCTTTCGTAAATATAGAAAAATTAACGATTTAATCCTAAACTTACTATTGTGATGTCAATCCAGTTCTAAATTTTTTAATTTTTTCAATATAGTCATAAATCTTTATATGAAACTCCAATATAGCCCTTCCGGCTAATGCGTTGATCCACAAGTTGTCAATGTCAGCTTGCCACAGAGGAGGGTCGTCTATGACGGGAAGCCACGTTGAGAAAGATGCTTTCGATTCACAATAAAAATTAACTCTAATTGCATTTCGAGATGCAAAATTCTATGCTTAATCGATAGTACTTTCTAAGTCCACGAAAAGTTTAAGATTGAAATGGTATCTGCACAATAAGATTGTGACTAATTGGGTAACCACCCCTTCGTAAACATCTTGTGCTAATCTACTCACTCTTATGAGAGCTCTTTCACAGCTCTTGACAGTTGAGCAGAAGGATCCCTAGTTGGCTGTTTTTCAAAAATAAGAAAAGAAGTGGGACTCTTTCGTGAAAAAGGACAAAGATGGGTACTTCAGTTTCGAATAAAGATAATTCATCAAGAATGTCGGCCTAATTCAAAAAAAAAACACAAACTTTAGGTCGAATGAAAATTTTGATCCCAACTTTTTTTTGTCTCGTAAAAACGCACAAATTTTCACTTAAATCCCAAATCTGACCCCCATTGACTTAGAACCACTGAATATTCAACTTCACTATCCCACCTCAGCAATAATTTCACGTGGCTTGTCAACTTGATTTAAAGCAATATTAATTGTCTTATTCTCTGAGCTACAGCTTGAAGAATAACAGTAAAAATGTTCGTATCATTTACTTCACCGGCAAGTAAAAAACATCTCCAGATTGAATCTATCTGGCGATACTTCATCATTTTGTCATAATTTGAAGTTATAGACCACAGTCCGTTGACAAACACCATGGATAAGATTTGCTAAGCTCACCACCATAACTTTTTTTTCTCAAACAAGAGTTACTTTAGATAAAGAGTCAATCGAGGAGTCAGATTTGGGATAAGAGTAAAAGTTAGTGATTTTTTATGAGACGAAAAAAAATTGGGCCTAGAATTGTCACTCGACCTAAAGTTGATGCTTTTTTATGAGACAAACAAAAGTTGGGGCCAAAATTATCTCTCGACCTAAATTTTGTACTTTTTTTTTTGAATTAGCCCCAAAAACATCTACATGGCACAAACTACAAAACGGGGGTTGGGGTTTTAGGGAAAATGAAAGGGCAACGTTGTAAATTTGAACTCTAATTTGGGCAAGTGCCAAAAATTGATTAAGCTTGGGTAGTTCCTGGTTCAATTTTTTAGAGCAGGTCCTTAGTGGATGGACCTCAATTCCATGGTGGGAACCGTTCATCCGGACCATGCTTGCCTCTACTAATCTCCATTAGAGAGACCAAGAGTAATTTGTGAAGCCATCACTTTTATCATCATCGCATTGAGTGGTAGGTTTAAAAACAACATGCAACTCCTATCTACCAAACCCTCTCCGTCTGCCCACTTATTTTCCATCTAACTTAATGAACCTATTAAATATCATGGGCTTTGTCAATCACTTCTAGTCTAGAAAATAAGCTCAAGACAAGGCAAAGGCCGTACTCGCTTTCGGGCCTGCTTTCGATCTGCCCACTAATGAGAACAGCAAACAAATAAATTATTTTCGTGACCAATAATACAAATGTACCCGAACTTTTTAATTTGCTTAATGTGATCCTTGAACCGATGGTAAAATATTTAATACAGTCCTTCCGTTTGCTATTTTTATTTATTGCCCAGCAAAACAAAGCCAATATCAGTTTATATGGAAACTTTGGTGTACCCATATGCGTGCCATTCATCCGATAAACCCAGAAGAAACATCTGTAAGTTGAGTTTCGACGAAGCATACATCATGTAAAAAGGAAGGACGACGATCGGTCCAATCCTTGTCACAGTCAGAAAGTTTTCGGTACGAAATACAATGCTGCATGTGTGCACTGTGAAAAGTCCAGCTCTTCACATGCACCATGTCTGTGTAGTTAGCGTCTATGAGGCACTCAGAATCCAACCACTCCCCCAAAGACTTTTTCACGAGTATAAAAGGGCTCCTCGCCCTCTTCGCTCTTCACCCTTCTTCATGCTCTTCGCTCTTAAATCAACTCTCTCTGTGTCTCTCTCTCTCTCTCGCGAAGTGTGAGAAATGGGAGTGAAGCTGTATGGACACCCGATGTCGTCGTGCACGGTGAGGGTGATGGCGTGCCTCTACGAGAAAGGGGTCGATTTCGAGCTCGTCCGGGTCAAAATGTTCGCCGGCGAGCAGAAGATGCCGGATTTCCTCGCCAAGAATGTACAGAAAAAGACTTGGCCATTCCTATCGACTCTCTTACTGTGCTGTTGTTCAGTGTGTATGACCTCTTTTCTGGGTTGTCTCTGTTAATCATTGCTCTTCTTCTACTGTGATTGCAGCCTTTCGGGAAGTTTCCGGTCCTAGAAGATGGCGATCTTACCATTTTCGGTCAGTTTTTCATGCTCGTGTTCATTGTATAGAATGCTTTGACGACCCTCTCTCATTTCTCTTGTTTTCTGGAATATGAAATAATGGTATCAGAATCAAGAGCAATTACGGAGTACATATCCAAGAAGTACAAATCCCCCGGCACTGAAGACCTCCTCCGCTCCGACAGCCCCGAAGAGTCCGTCACCGTCCGCGTCTGGCTCGAGGTGGAGTCCCACCACTTCCAGCCGGTGATGACGCCGATCATCTTCCAGCACTTCCTGGTCCCGCTCCAGGGCAAGGCGCCGGACCAGGCCCTCATCGACGACCACCTCGCGAAGCTCGCCGGGGTCCTCGACGTGTACGAGGCGAGGCTGGCCAAGACCAAGTTCCTCGCCGGCGACTTCTTCTCCCTCGCCGACCTCCACCACTTCCCCTACATGTTCTACTTCATGAAGACGCCGTGGGCTGCGGCGGTCACCGACCGCCCCCGCGTGAAGGCGTGGTGGGAGGAGATGTCCGGGCGGCCGGCGTTCAAGAAGGTGGACGAGGGCATGAAGTTTGGTGAGGATAAGAAGTGAGTGAAGCGAAGCGGAGAAGACCAAAAGAAAAATGAATGTCGTGCGAATGTTTTGCTTTTGATTCAGTGTTAGTGTAATGTGTTGGAACCAAAAGAATAATAATAAACTTTGGAAACTTGGAATAAGAGCACAAATAATTATTGGAGGGAAAACTTTTGTTTGAAATGCTTTGTCTTTGTGGCTTTGTGTTTGGCTTGATTTACAACTCACGACTTCATCCCTTTATATAGGAATTGAAGTTCACGAACTCCAATGATTACATTTAATAAAGAAACGTAACAATCCACAATCACTAAGAAAGACAATAAAACAGCTTAATCTATTGAAGAAAACCGAAGCTACGTTGAAGTTTTTATGACTCTTCTTTAACGCTTGTAGCTTCCAGCAACCGACGTGCTCAATCACACCGCTTCTTTGGTGGCCAGAAGATGTAGCGACTACATATCGACTTCTCGCGATCTAGAGACCGTTTTCTTGTTTCTGTTACGATTTGTGGGTCGCAAACTCCCACTGCTCGCTTGCATAGAAGGCCACCTGATCGGAGATGCCACGGACACGACATGCGCATGCGCACAAAGACATTGAGAACCGCGATGCATATGGAGGGAAAGATAAGTGATGTGGGGTCCCCTTTTGGAACCTGTTTGTTTCCCACATTTTAGAAAATGATGGTCGACTATCGCATGAAAATAAGAGAAAAAAGTTTGCCTTAAAATAATGTAATTTATTTTAATCATTTTTCGATCAAAAAAAATAAAATAATGTAATCATTCTCGCCACAGCCGGATCGAATCTGGCCGTCTCGTGGCCATTGGCCGGCGCCGCGCTAGATCTGAGCTCACGGCCACGGCCCGAATCCCGGCGTCTCATGGCGAGGGGAGCGGTGGACGGCGGCGGTGGAGAGGCGAGTCAGATTGGAGAGAAGGCCGTGGCGCGGCGGACGGCGGACGGCGACTTCGGACGGCGGTGTGTGGTGGAGGGTAGGCCGCTAGGCCCATTACTGATTATATCTGTACCCGCAGGGCCCACGAACGGCCCGGCCCATTTCCAATCTCTCGCTCTCTTTACCAAACGACCTCAGCTGGCCAGAGCAGAGCAACGGAGAAAACCGCCCCACCCAGCGACGGCGCCGGCGAGCGCTCCCGACCAGGTTCGTCGTCATCCCCGCGACGCCACCGGCAGCGCCGGACGCCACCAGTTTCGTGCCTACCCGTCTCCCTCGGCCGCGCCGGCGCGTCCACCGCCGTTGCTGTTGGCGACTTGAATGCGTGGCCCGAGTCTTCTCCTTCCAGACCTTTGAACTTACGGGTGATTCTGATTCCTTTCGCTTTGTTTTCCCCTTTTTTCCTGGTTTGGTTGTATCCGATTCAGATACGCTTTGTAATCCCTCATACCTTGCAGTTTCCAGCTTAACATTAGGAAAAAAGATCGTCCCTTTGATAGTTTGAGATACTGTGGGGGCGAAACCCCCGAAGATTTGATGTTGGTTTTGCAAAATTCTGTTTAGAATGCGAAAATTTTGTTGATGCCTTCTCGGTTAACGATAACTTATTGTTTTCTTGGTTGAATTTGACACATAAGTTGGAGATAAATGTCCTGCTCTTTTGACAGAAATTCGATGACCGCGTTCAGATCACGTTCAGAGAGCCAAAAATTTTTCTGATTTTGCTTTGATTTTGGGACTTCGAAGTAATTGGTGAATATACTGATGAAATCGACGATATCGCGAGAATCTTCCGTGGAAATTTAGAGAGCAATGAGTAATTTAGACTCCAGATGCTGCTCAAATATGAGTTTTGAAGCTGTAATTGAAGCAGCTCAAGTTAGCACTGATAACATCCTCGTTTTTTTTTTTTCACCCATTATAACATAGAGCGGTTGCGGTGAAATGAGCTATTTCCGTGTTCTTGCTACCACATCATGGCAGCTCCTATTCTGTTATTATCCCGCATTTAAGTCTGTGTGTCTGCGTTATATTGGTCTGCTGATTGCCAAGAAATATATGGAAAATCAAAGCTTTTTGGTTTAGATGAATGCGCAAAAAAATGCTGTGTTGATGATTCTTATCAAAAGTCATATTCAATGTTTGTCTTCGCCGACCTAACTGACTTGTTGTTTCTGAGATTAATTGTACGTAGAGGTTGTACCATTTAAGGTTTACATGTAGATGCTGATTTTGGTAACGAACATGTAGATGCTGATTTTGGTAATGAAGCGAGAATGACGGATATACCTTGTTTTCTGGTTTATAGTAGACAGATCGCGTCCGCACTTTTCAGAGTGTTTGATCTGATAACTAGAAGTAAAACAAGAAGAATGAGGATAGTCGGTCTGACCGGTGGAATTGCATCAGGGAAGAGTACAGTCTCCAACCATTTCAAGGCCCATGGTGTCCCTGTCGTTGATGCCGACATTGTTGCTCGTGTATGTTTTCCTTGATATTGCTTAAGTTATGATTATTGGTCCTATTGATTTTTTTGCCTAGTTACAATTCACTTTATATTCCCCAAGAATGTTCCTTTATTCTGGTCTGTTACAATCAATGATCTTTGAAAAGGATGTTTTGAGAGTTTTCCTGAAGTTGATGACTGTAAATCAATCACGATATGTACATCAAATTCTGTCTAGAAATATGACAGCAAGGGGATGGTAGATGGTTTATTTTATATTCATCGGGTATGTTTCCTATCGATTTCTTTCCTTTTTTAAGAGATATATGAATAACAAGGGGACGTTCCAGAAGTTGGAATCTCCAACAAGGAGAAACATTGTGCAAATTTCGAGAATGCTATTCTTTGAAAGATCTCACTTTCTCGTTTGACTGGTTCAATGATTCTTTTGTTGTTGGCTAAACAGTTTCCATGTAAAGGAGCTTTGCATTTTGTTTTTCAGAGTCTCTCCTACTTTAAGCTTCCATAAATATCTGTATACTGATGATTTATGAGACGATAGAGTATGGCAACCTTAAACTGTGTCATGTAAAAACGCGCGGATAGTTTCACTTAAGAGTACATGTGAAATACTGCAGGGAGTTGTTCTTGTTCTGGCAAGTTTCAATGATTGTGTGGCTCCATGTAGTGAGGATGGCATCTTGCCACCTGACAGGACTTGAAGAGTATATTTTCCTTCTTGGAATTCTTAAATTCCTTCTTGTGCTTGCAGGATGTATTAAAGAAAGGGACTCGTGGATGGAAAAAAGTTGTTGCTGCATTTGGGGAGGAGATTCTACAAGCTAATGGAGAAGTTGATAGGCCAAAGTTGGGCCAAATTGTCTTTTCTGATCCTGTAAAGCGTCAAGTTTTGAATAGGTAATGGTAAATCTGAACTAAACTTGCAGTACTAGTTCTAGCTTCAAAATGGCGATCAAAGCATGCTGGACACAACAGCAAATTTTGCCTTTCATAAGTGCAGATGCATAAGTTTCTGCTTGACTAGGAAGATTTCTTGCTCTGATGAAACAGGGGACAAATTCTAATTTTTAGTTCGTTTACACCTGTCATGGATGTAGTTGCTGTCTGTAATTTGTGATGTCGGTCTGAAATTTTTTCACCTTTGAGTTCTGAATTGTCTTGGTCATAGCTGAGTTATTCATTCTGAAGCCAGTGGCCATGTGCTTTTACTGACGCACCTTGGATTTTTTCATGTTTGTTTGAATGATGCATTAACAGTTGCATAGATCTTCGAGATAAGAAATCTTCCAATCTTCTAATTTCCTGAAGCTTTCTGTGCTTACTTATGTTTAGGCTGCTGTCTCCTTACATATCATCTGGCATCTTCCGAGAAATTTTGAAACTTTGGTTGAAAGGACATAAGGTTATTGTCCTTGATATCCCTTTATTGTTTGAGGCAAAGATGGATAAGTGGACAAAGCCCATTGTTGTTGTCTGGGTCGATCCAGAAACTCAGCTTCGACGGCTTATGGCAAGAGACAGAACAAACGAGGAAGATGCTAGGAACAGGATAAATGCTCAGATGCTGTTGGATTTGAAAAGGTCTAAGGCAGACATAGTAATTGACAACACTGGATCATTAGAGGACTTAAATGAGCAGTTCCAGAAGGCTTAGAGGATGCGGATTTGCGAAATCTGCATCCTCCCCCTTTTGACGTGCGAAAGATGGACACATGCGGGGGACAGATGCGTACTGGGTTTTGAATTATGGATTTGCTTTTGAATTATTCGGAAAGATGCCCGCCGACATCTTTTGTCGTCCTGAGCACATGTGGTCCAAGCTTAGAAATTTGAAAGATAGGGAGATTTTTCGATCGAAAAAAAAAAAAAGAAAGATAGGGAGATTCAGAATGTCGCTCCTCCTCGAGCATTTTCTTCGATTTCATTTAACCATCTACAAGACTTTTACACCAGCATTCAATCTAGGATCCCGGCGAATCGAATCGTGCGGACATATGTTATTGAGGGTCTACGGGTCTAGTCTAGTAACGATTTCGTGTTGGAATCAAGCCCCTAGGCTTGCTACATCTACAAGGGACTCAGGGGACCATCCCTCACTTCCTGTTGCCCCTGGTAATTAAGAACGAGTGAATTCAATCTTTCCCCAATCTTTACATTGATGAGGACAGCTCGTTTTGACTATGGTTAAAATTGCCATCTTCGACGCCAACCACCCTCGAATGTACTCGCGAGCAATAGGAGAATCGGTGTTGCTGCCGACGAAACGACTCTATCGAGATCTTCTTCTCGCTCGACTAAAACTACTCTTCTTTTCGTTTTACTCCACATTTCAAAGCCCCGTTTCATTTTTCTTACTCCAATTTTTTTTGGCCCAAGAAAAGGTGACCTTTCAATGTATATATACATATATATTAAAAAAGAAGGCCTCATTCCTTTAAAAACCTCCCAACTTTAGATTAAGTCCCAAATTTATCATGAACTCTTCTTTGTCTTAGAAAAAACTCAAAACTTTAGGTTTAGTCCTAAATCTGCCCTAAACTTTTTTTGTAAAAAAAAAAACCCTTAAACTTTAAGGCAAATCCTAAATTTGCCTCAAATTTTACTTTGTGTAAAAAAAATTAACAAAATTCAATTTATTTTAAAAAATATACTCATGTGATCCGGTCTTCAAGGAAATTTTGGACTGAACCTAAAAATTGGGTTTTTTTTAAATTAAAAAAATTAGGGTAGATTTGTTATCGTCCCTAACTTTCATATCCTAGAACGGTTTTATTTTGAAGAATTTCAACAATTTTTATTGGGTTTGATTTTGTTATCGAAATAGAACCTATCACCACATTATTTTGTTGATGTGGATTTGTTATCGATGTGGAAGTATCACGTTAAGTTGGGACTGGATTAAGAGAGTATTTTTTTTAAATAAATTGAAATTTGCTAATTTTTTTTTTACAAAAAATAAAATTTAGGGTAAATTTGGAACTAAACTTAAAGTTTGAAATTTTTTTAGACAAAAAAAAGTTCATAGCAGATTTGAGACTAGTCCAAAATTTGAGATTTTTTTCGCGACAAAAAAAAATTCGAAACGGATTTGAAACTTGACCTGAAGTTGAGAGTTTTTAGGAAATTCACCCAAAAAGAAGAGGGCAAAACTATAAAAAAAAATCCGAGGGTTCATTCAGACACGTCCCATGCCATGCACAAATACCCTGCGGCTGTATTACGTGACGTTACATATCGCAGACGTGGGTGCCGTGTACGCATTCTGAGGCAAAGGCGATGTCGGATCTCAAAGACGATTCGTGAAAAGTTTCTAAAAACATCAGATCGCTGCACTGAAATTTGGGGTTTGATTTGACCGATTGTTATTTACTCGCCCTTTTCCGTAGAAAAACACAAAACGAGAAAAAAAATAGTTATGATTAAATTATGCAGCGGACTTGCGGACAGCCTCGGCTCCCTCCATCAATCGAGACTCTGAAAATTATCTCCTCGTCCGAGAAAAATTGAAGTACGAAAAAAGGAAAAAGAAAAATAGAGGAAATTATTTACCAAAGAGAGTGGTCCAACATCTCTATTTTCCTATTGCGGTGTATTTAACTTAGGAACGACGCCGGCCCGCACAATAGGTTGATGTCAGAAACTGCATCGACAAACCAAAGGCTTCATTAGCAACCTAGTTAAAGTTAATTCCCACAACTTAATTACTATTCATACAATCATAAGAGTTTCACATGTAAAACTTTGCGCTCGTGGCCTCAGAAATTCTATACCCTTCAATATTTCGTGGTCGAAATAAGTAACATGAAGTTTTCTTGATACGTATAATTTAATAAAGCGGTTACTCATATAAGCTCTTATCTTTTAGCTATAGAGATCAACATGAGGCATTCGCTGATTCAGGTTGGTCAGGTCACTCTAATGCGAGCAATGTGGAGTCCCCCTTTATGGGTCTTCAAAGACACCTTGATTGTGTCTTTCAAGGAGCGTAACAAGCACGAACACCGACGGTGGAGCTAGGGTTAATAACTTAGTGAGCAAGCTCGATTTGTGAAGTAATTACGACTACATATATATACTTACATGGTTAAATTTTAATCTCGTACGAGGGACAGTTTCTCTAGTAAGAAATAAACAAAAAGATCGAAATCAAATAAATGGAACAATCTAGACCTGTTATAGGCTGGGTTGTTATATGGATTAGTTATATGCAATAAATGGGTTTAAACTCAACTCAATGGGTCATAAAAGGGTATTAAATAGATTCACAATATATTTGGACCCAACCCACCTCTATGACTTTCTTTTGCTCTCACTTGAGTTCAGACTCGCTTACTCCATGCTTTCACTTTAATTTGGGTATAAGTTTTCCTAAACTAGGTTAAATATATAAGTATTTTAGTAATATGACGTAGGTCGGATACGAGTCATTAGATTTGTATTACACCGAAACGAGTCAAAACGGATTCAATTGGTCCATTTAGATCATATCATTTTCGACTCCATCCAGGTCAAGAACAATCTCTTTGAGTCAATGCATATGGCGATGGGAGGCTAATCTACATTTAACCGCTCCATTAAAGACCAAGCTTAGACGAAACCACGAGTCAACTAGCTTAAACCCTAGAAATGAAAAGGAACCAATCGTGATTATCTGTAGTTATACTTTTGTCCATCGCTGCATTGGTAGCGCCATTTGTTCTCTGGGTCTGACAGTCATTAACTTTCACGGTCTTTGACCGTTCCACGAGCAAATCGACCCCATTCACCAACTATAGAGATCAAGGGCTGCATGGAGGCCTTTTTTATATTGGGATTGTGCTCTTAATCCAAGGTAGATTATGAATTCCGAAGTTCCATCCGAGCATTGGGATTCAGAGCGAAGCATGTGATGGACTGAAATTGAAACTGCGCTGTATACTTTAATAATTTCCATATCTGTGAAATTCAAAAGCTGCATATATGTTATAAGCTTTGCCAAACAAATATTAAAGAAAAAGACTGTACCATGATACAAGCGGTCCTCCAAAAAGTTTTGCATTCTAAATTAATGCTTCGTAATTAGCGAACGGCGCAGGTATAAAGAAAGAGGATTATTCAGAAACTTGGACCTCCAAGTTTTGATTAACCCAATGGAGCCGGTTGAAGCACCAGAACTTGCTGACCACGAGTCCAATAATTCACTATTTAATCTCGTCTTCGTCAAGGGAAAAATTCCACAGTGTCCCTTTTCATGCCTTCTTTCTCGACTTTGTTTCGTTGTGTAGCTTTCGTGTGATTTGACCATACATTTTTGTTGTCGCGGGAGAAGATCAACATGCTGTTAAAGAAAAGAGAAAGAGAAAAGGAAAAAAAAGGACGAGCAAGCTAGAGATTGCTTCGAAAGCAACATGCTTTTGTAAAATCGAAAAATCAATACAGTGATGTAAATTCGGTTCTAAACTTTTTGATTTGCCTATATAGTTTTAAATATTTGTATAGAATTTCAATACAATTCTTCCAATCAATTGCCATCGGAAATCGTTAACGTGACGAATCACAAGTTGTCCATATCAACATGCCACATAGGAGGCTCAGCAATGACGGGAAGCCACGTCGGTGATATGCGGCGGTAATTGATGGGAAGGACTGCACCAAAATTTTGTGCAAAACTTGCCAATGGAACCAGTTGAAGCAAAACTTGCAAATGGAACCTTCAAGGGAACTGGTTGAAGCACCAGAACTTACTGACCACGAGTCCAATAATTCACTATTTAATCTCTCGTCTTTTTCTAAGGAAAAAATTCCACCGTATCCCTTGTCGCGCCTTCTTTGGCGGCTTTCGTGTAATTGACCAAACATTATAGTTGCTGCAGTAGAAGCCAAACATGTTGTTAAAAAAAGAAAGAGAAAAAAAAAGACAAGAAAAATGAAACTAAAGATTGCTTAGAAAGCAACATGCTTTCGTAAATATAGAAAAATTAACGATTTAATCCTAAACTTACTATTGTGATGTCAATCCAGTTCTAAATTTTTTAATTTTGTCAATATAGTCATAAATCTTTATATGAAACTCCAATATAGCCCTTCCGGCTAATGCGTTGATCCACAAGTTGTCAATGTCAGCTTGCCACAGAGGAGGGTCGTCTATGACGGGAAGCCACGTTGAGAAAGATGCTTTCGATTCACAATAAAAATTAACTCTAATTGCATTTCGAGATGCAAAATTCTATGCTTAATCGATAGTACTTTCTAAGTCCACGAAAAGTTTAAGATTGAAATGGTATCTGCACAATAAGATTGTGACTAATTGGGTAACCACCCCTTCGTAAACATCTTGTGCTAATCTACTCACTCTTATGAGAGCTCTTTCACACCTCTTGACAGTTGAGCAGAAGGATCCCTAGTTGGCTGTTTTTCAAAAATAAGAAAAGAAGTGGGACTCTTTCGTGAAAAAGGACAAAAATGGGTACTTCAGTTTCGAATAAAGATAATTCATCAAGAATGTCGGCCTAATTCAAAAAAAAAACACAAACTTTAGGTCGAATGAAAATTTTGATCCCAACTTTTTTTTGTCTCGTAAAAACGCATAAATTTTCACGTAAATCCCAAATCTGACCCCCATTGACTTAGAACTATTAAATATTCAACTTGACTATCCTACCTCAGCAATAATTTCACGTGACTTGTCGACTTGATTTAAAGCAATATTAATTGTCTTATTCTTTGAGCTACAGCTTGAAGAATAACAGTAAAAATGTTCGTATTATTTACTTCACCGGCAAGTAAAAAACATCTCCAAATTGAATCTATCTAGCCGTACTTCATCATTTTGTCGTAATTTGAAGTTGTAGACCACAGTCTGTTGACAGACACCATGGATAAGATTTGCTAAGCTCACCACCATAACCTTTTTTTCTCAAACAAGGGTTACTTCAAACAAAGAGTCAATCGAGCAATGAGATTTGGGATAAGAGTAAAAGTTAGTGATTTTTTATGAAACAAAAAAAATTTGGGACTAGAATTGTCACTCGACCTAAAGTTGATGTTTTTTTATGAGACAAACAAAAGTTGGGGCCAAAATTATCTCTCGACCTAAATTTTGTACTTTTTTTTTTAATTAGCCCAAAAAACATCTACATGGCACAAACTACAAAATGGGGGTTGGGGTTTTAGGGAAAACGAAAGGACAACGTTGTAAATTTGAACTCTAATTTGGGCAAGTGCGAAAAATTGATTAAGCTTGGGTAGTTCCTGGTTCAATTTTTTAGAACAGGTCCTTAGTGGATGGATCCCAATTCCATGATGGGAACCGTTCATCCGGACCATGCTTGCCTCTACTAATCTTCATTAGAGAGACCAAGAGTAATTTGTGAAGCCATCACTTTTATCATCATCGCATTGAGTGGTAGGTTTAAAAACAACATGCAACTCCTATCTACCAAACCCTCTCCCTCTGCCCACTTATTTTCCATCTAACTTAATGAACCTATTAAATATCATGGGGTTTGTCAATCACTTCTAGTCTAGAAAATAAGCTCAAGACAAGGCAAAGGCCGTACTCGTTTTCGGGCCCGCTTTCGGTGTGCTCGCTAATGAGAACAGCAAACAAATAAATTATTTTCGTGACTAATAATACAAATGTATCCGAACTTTTTAATTTGCTTAATGCGATCCTTGAACCAATGGTAAAATATTTAATACAGTCCTTCCGTTTGCTATTTTTATTTATTGCCGAGCAAAACAAAGCTAATATCAGTTTATATGGAAACTTTGGTGTACCCACATGCGTGCCATTCATCCGATAAACCCAGAAGAAACATCTTTAAGTTGAGTTTCGACGAAGCATACATCATGTAAAAAGGAAGGACGACGATCGGTCCAATCCTTGTCACAGTCAGAAAGTTTTCGGTACGAAATACAATGCTGCATGTGTGCACTGTGAAAAGTCCAGCTCTTCACATGCACCATGTCTGTGTAGTTAGCGTCTATGAGGCACTCAGAATCCAACCACTCCCCCAAAGACTTTTTCACGAGTATAAAAGGGCTCCTCGCCCTCTTCGCTCTTCACCCTTCTTCATGCTCTTCGCTCTTAAATCAACTCTCTCTGTGTCTCTCTCTCTCTCTCTCGCGAAGTGTGAGAAATGGGAGTGAAGCTGTATGGACACCCGATGTCGTCGTGCACGGTGAGGGTGATGGCGTGCCTCTACGAGAAAGGGGTCGATTTCGAGCTCGTCCCGGTCAACATGTTCGCCGGCGAGCAGAAGATGCCGGATTTCCTCGCCAAGAATGTACAGAAAAAGACTTGGCCATTCCTATCGACTCTCTTACTGTGCTGTTGTTCAGTGTGTATGACCTCTTTTCTGGGTTGTCTCTGTTAATCATTGCTCTTCTTCTACTTTGATTGCAGCCTTTCGGGAAGGTTCCGGTCCTAGAAGATGGCGATCTTACCATTTTCGGTCAGTTTTTCATGCTCATGTTCATTGTATAGAATGCTTTGACAACCCTCTCTCATTTCTCTTGTTTTCTGGAATATGAAATAATGGTATCAGAATCAAGAGCAATTACGGAGTACATATCCAAGAAGTACAAATCCCCCGGCACTGAAGACCTCCTCCGCTCCGACAGCCCCGAAGAGTCCGTCACCGTCCGCGTCTGGCTCGAGGTGGAGTCCCACCACTTCCAGCCGGTGATGTCGCCGATCATCTTCCAGCACTTCGTGGTCCCGCTCCAGGGCAAGGCGCCGGACCAGGCCCTCATCGACGACTACCTCGCGAAGCTCGCCGGGGTCCTCGACGTGTACGAGGCGAGGCTGGCCAAGACCAAGTTCCTCGCTGGCGACTTCTTCTCCCTCGCCGACCTCCACCACTTCCCCTACATGTTCTACTTCATGAAGACGCCGTGGGCTGCGGCGGTCACCGACCGCCCCCGCGTGAAGGCGTGGTGGGAGGAGATGTCCGGGCGGCCGGCGTTCAAGAAGGTGGACGAGGGCATGAAGTTTGGTGAGGATAAGAAGTGAGTGAAGCGAAGCGGAGAAGACCAAAAGAAAAATGAATGTCGTGCGAATGTTTTGCTTTTGATTCAGTGCTAGTGTAGTGCGCGTTCTGCGTGAATTGTGATGGGGGTTCATAGGCTAGTCAGAAGGTGTTTTGTCTGCTGAACTATTGCGAAATCCATTTTTTAGCGAAGTTATCTCTTAACGATCACGATCAAGCTTTGCAAACGTCGGTTGCCAAAACTGACCTAGGGCAACCCTCTCAAATCTCAATCCCTTTCGACAACAAGAACATGAAAATTTGGTCGCTATAACTTCTCTCGGCCAAAACTTTGGTGGTCAGAAGATGTAGCGACTACATATCGACTTCTCGCGATCTAGAGACCGTTTTCTTGTTTCTGTTACGATTTGTGGGTCGCAAACTCCCACTGCTCGCTTGCATAGAAGGCCACCTGATCGGAGATGCCACGGACACGACATGCGCATGCGCACAAAGACATTGAGAACCGCGATGAAAGGGCGACGTCGGTGACGGCAGTTGTAGGCGCGTCGATGAGGGTTAGCCGCAGCAGCAGCACTTCACTGCGGTGTTATCGGAAAGAAGACGGCGGCGAAAAGAGCAAAAGAGGAAAGGGAAGAAGAAGAAGAAGAAGAGTACATCATAGCGGCTGTCGAAATCAAATGCGTTGCGTTGATATGTCATTCTCTCGACGAAAGCAAATAAGACCATGCCGACAAATCCCCCAGTCTGAAAAAATCCACACAACCCTTTCGTTCCACCCCAAGTCATCATCTCTCTTGGTCGCTCTCTCTCTCTCTCACACTCTGTCTCTGTCCATCCTTTTGTCTCTGTTAGGTGCCATGGCCGCATTATCAGCTGCAAAGCTTTATATTTGCAAAGTCACAGAAAGCAACAGTTCAGTTGACCGTACTAGTGAAAAACAGGGAAAAAAGAAGAACAGGAAAAAAAGGGAAAAATCTGTATGTGCAGCAGCAAACTCTGCGCTGCACGTGTTATAGTGCTTGCCAGTCAAAGCTGCAGAACAGCAATTGAAAATCTTCTGATCATTTCACTCGAAGATCAATTTTCACACGTTGAAAAGAACTAAACAGGGAAAATATGATAAATGATACCTGAATTTTGGCCCGACGTGTAATGTGATCTTTAAATTTTTAATTTTTTCAATATAATTATTGAATAATTGATAAACATCCGACATAATCCTTTCAGTTGTTCAAACGACTAATCAGACGTTATTTGATGACGTGAATGATTATATCAAGAGTTGGGTTTTTGAAAACCGCGAGTCAACGTATCCATTTCTTCATCCATTAGCTTTATAAAGTTTATAAAAAAAAATTAAGGTGCTAACATGTCCATCGTTATTGGATCATTATATCCTAGACTAGGATGTATGTCGAATGTGAATAATTCGCGTGTAACTTTTCTTTTGCCCACTGTTCAAACAATATATATTGGAGGTCACATCAGTAGATTTCGTTAAACTTGAATTAATGACAAGATGGTATTTAATATTGCTATATATTTTAGGGATCAGATTAGACGTTTATCAACATTTCATTGACCACAGTGAACAAATTAAAAGTTTTAAGATGACATTACACATTAAACAGAAGTTCATAGATCATTTGAGTCATTTTTCCGACTAAGAACTAGTTTTTCTCTTTTCAATTGATCCGCAAAGTTATTTTTACAATTGCTTATGGGAAAATGGAAAAGAGAATTTTATAATCCTTTTCTGCAAAAAATCACGTGACGGTCCATTTCTTTTTTATAATCCGACAGATGCATATGGAGGGAAAGATAAGTGATGTGGGGTGCCCTTTTGGAACCTGTTTGTTGCCCACATTTTAGAAAGTGATCGTCGACTATTGCATGAAAATAAGAGAAAAAAGTTTGCCTTAAAATAATGTAATTTATTTTAATCATTTTTCGACCAAAAAAAATAAAATAATGTAATCATTCTCCCCATAGCCGGATCGAATCTGGCCGTCTCGTGGCCATTGGCCGGCGCCGCGCTAGATCTGAGCTCACGGCCACGGCCCGAATCCCGGCGTCTCACGGCGAGGGGAGCGGTGGACGGCGGCGGTGGAGAGGCGAGTCAGATTGGAGAGAAGGCCGTGGCGCGGCGGACGGCGGACGGCGACGTCGGACGGCGGTGTGTGGTGGAGGGGAGGCCGCTAGGTCCTTACTGCTTATATCTGTACCCGCAGGGCCCACGAACGGCCCGGCCCATTTCCAATCTCTCGCTCTCTTTACCAAACGACCTCAGCCGGCCAGAGCAGAGCAACGGAGAAAACCACCCCACCCATCGACGGCGCCGGCGAGCCCTCGCGACCAGGTCAGTCGTCATCCACCGGCGGCGCCGGCCGCCACCAGTTTCGTGCCTACCCGTCTCCCTCGGTCGCGCCGGCGCGTCCACCGCCGTCGCTGTCGGCGAATTTGAATGCGTGGCCCGAGTCTTCTCCTTCGAGACCTTTGAACTTACGGGTGATTCTGATTCCTTTCGCTTTGTTTTCCCCTTTTTTCCTGGTTTGGTTGTATCCGATTCAGATACGCTTTGTAATCCCTCATAACTTGCAGTTTCCAGCTTAACATTAGGAAAAAAGATCGTCCCTTTGATAGTTTGAGATACTGTGGGGGCGAAACTCCCGAAGATTTGATGTTGGTTTTGCAAAATTCTGTTTAGAATGCGAAAATTTTGTTGATGCTTTCTCGGTTAACGATAACTTGTTGTTTTCTTGGTTGAATTTGACACATAAGTTGGAGATAAATGTCCTGCTCTTTTGACAGAAATTCGATGACCGCGTTCAGATCACGTTCAGAGAGCCAAAAAGTTTTCTGATTTTGCTTTGATTTTGGGACTTTGAAGTAATTGGTGAATATACTGATGAAATCGACGATATCGCGAGAATCTTCCGTGGAAATTTAGAGAGCAATGAGTAATTTAGACTCCAGATGCTGCTCAAATATGAGTTTTGAAGCTGTAATTGAAGCAGCTCAAGTTAGCACTGATAACATCCTCGTTTTTTTTTTTTCACCCATTATAACATAGAGCGGTTGCGGTGAAATGAGCTATTTCCGTGTTCTTGCTACCACATCATGGCAGCTCCTATTCTGTTATTATCCCGCATTTAAGTCTGTGTGTCTGCGTTATATTGGTCTGCTGATTGCCAAGAAATATATGGAAAATCAAAGCTTTTTGGTTTAGATGAATGTGCAAAAAAATGCTGTGTTGATGATTCTTATCAAAAGTCATATTCAATGTTTGTCTTCGCCGACCTAACTGACTTGTTGTTTCTGAGATTAATTGTATGTAGAGGTTGTACCATTTAAGGTTTACATGTAGATGCTGATTTTGGTAATGAAGCGAGAATGACGGATATACCTTGTTTTCTGGTTTATAGTAGACAGATCGCGTCCGCACTTTTCAGAGTGTTTGATCTGATAACTAGAAGTAAAACAAGAAGAATGAGGATAGTCGGTCTGACCGGTGGAATTGCATCAGGGAAGAGTACAGTCTCCAACCATTTCAAGGCCCATGGTGTCCCTGTCGTTGATGCCGACATTGTTGCTCGTGTATGTTTTCCTTGATATTGCTTAAGTTATGATTATTGGTCCTATTGATTTTTTTGCCTAGTTACAATTCACTTTATATTCCCCAAGAATGTTCCCTTATTCTGGTCTGTTACAATCAATGATCTTTGAAAAGGATGTTTTGAGAGTTTTCCTGAAGTTGATGACTGTAAATCAATCACGATATGTACATCAAATTCTGTCTAGAAATATGACAGCAAGGGGATGGTAGATGGTTTATTTTATATTCATCGGGTATGTTTCCTATCGATTTCTTTCCTTTTTTAAGAGATATATGAATAACAAGGGGACGTTCCAGAAGTTGGAATCTCCAACAAGGAGAAACATTGTGCAAATTTCGAGAATGCTATTCTTTGAAAGATCTCACTTTCTCGTTGGACTGGTTCAATGATTCTTTTGTTGTTGGCTAAACAGTTTCCATGTAAAGGAGCTTTGCATTTTGTTTTTCAGTGTCTCTCCTACTTTAAGCTTCCATAAATATCTGTATACTCATGATTTATGAGACGATAGAGTATGGCAACCTTAAACTGTGTCATGTAAAAACGTGCGCATAGTTTCACTTAAGAGTACATGTGAAATACTGCAGGGAGTTGTTCTTGTTCTGGCAAGTTTCAATAATTGTGTGGCTCCATGTAGTGAGGATGGCATCTTGCCACCTGACAGGACTTGAAGAGTATATTTTCCTTCTTGGAATTCTTAAATTCCTTCTTGTGCTTGCAGGATGTATTAAAGAAAGGGACTCGTGGATGGAAAAAAGTTGTTGCTGCATTTGGGGAGGAGATTCTACAAGCTAATGGAGAAGTTGATAGGCCAAAGTTGGGCCAAATTGTCTTTTCTGATCCTGTAAAGCATCAAGTTTTGAATAGGTAATGGTAAATCTGAACTAAACTTGCAGTACTAGTTCTAGCTTCAAAATGGCGATCAAAGCATGCTGGACACAACAGCAAATTTTGCCTTTCATAAGTGCAGATGCATAAGTTTCTGCTTGACTAGGAAGATTTCTTGCTCTGATGAAACAGGGGACAAATTCTAATTTTTAGTTCGTTTACACCTGTCATGGATGTAGTTGCTGTCTGTAATTTGTGATGTCGGTCTGAAATTTTTTCACCTTTGAGTTCTGAATTGTCTTGGTCATAGCTGAGTTATTCATTCTGAAGCCAGTGGCCATGTGCTTTTACTGACGCACCTTGGATTTTTTCATGTTTGTTTGAATGATGCATTAACAGTTGCATAGATCTTCGAGATAAGAAATCTTCCAATCTTCTAATTTCCTGAAGCTTTCTGTGCTTACTTATGTTTAGGCTGCTGTCTCCTTACATATCATCTGGCATCTTCCGAGAAATTTTGAAACTTTGGTTGAAAGGACATAAGGTTATTGTCCTTGATATCCCTTTATTGTTTGAGGCAAAGATGGATAAGTGGACAAAGCCCATTGTTGTTGTCTGGGTCGATCCAGAAACTCAGCTTCGACGGCTTATGGCAAGAGACAGAACAAACGAGGAAGATGCTAGGAACAGGATAAATGCTCAGATGCTGTTGGATTTGAAAAGGTCTAAGGCAGACATAGTAATTGACAACACTGGATCATTAGAGGACTTAAATGAGCAGTTCCAGAAGGCTTTGTTCCAAGTCACAAGGCCCTTGACATGGACAGAATTTGCACTTTCTAGACAAGGAGCTTTGTTGGCTCTTTTCTCGATCACCATTGGTGTTCTGGCATTCAGAAAAGCATCCTCGTAAAGGTGATTGCTATTCAAGCTACAATACAATGTCCAATTCGTCAATCGCTATTTAATATCAGAAATTTGTTGCAAATGTTTTTGGTGCTAAAGCAAATAACTCAATAATAAAATGACGCATTTACAGTTAAACTTTTTCAGGAGTTCCCATCAGTATTGCTTCTCGTTATGTTTGATGATATCTCATCTTCGTTATGAACAGGATGCACATGTTATCTGTGAGCACATCAGCATACACACATTAATACGCAGATATATTTGACTAATATCTGATAGTTCTTGCGTCTTGCTTATTGTTGTCCAGTGAGTTTCTTGTCAGGAAATAATCACAGACATAGCTCATAAATATAAACACTGTTGCCTCTGATCAATCTACTCAAGTTTACATCTCCATTTTGTTCATAAGTTTCACTTGTTGCTGGATTCTATTATTGAACTCATAGAGTTGTGTCAATCCCTTGAGTGGGCATATCATTGCTTGATTTGTGTTCTGTTGGAGGTACTGATTAAGTCACCATGAATGTTGCGGCTCCAAACCTCTAACAGATTGATGGCTTTATCTACCAGGCGTTTCATGAAACTAGAATTTTGTGTAAGAATTTGATCAACTCCCAGAAATAAACTTATCTGCGGCTTTAAAAGTAAAATAGTCTGTTTGAAGTAGGTGTTATTGTTTCCTTGAGTCTTTGTTGATTGTCAAAAAGATGTATATGCGTTCATTGTTTATTTGAAGCTTTTTCTTGACTGAGGAAATTATTTAGGAATGGTTCATCACCACGATTAGACTCAAGTCCACATCAGTGAGTATTTGGATTGCACTAATATCCCTATATCTTTTCATTTAATCGAGATGATTAATGTCTATCTCTATTCAGTGAAAAAGTAAAATTAACCCATTATTTTAATATTAAAAGTTTGCTTTAGATAAGTTCAACTGCAATAACTCCTTTTTATATTAGTTACCATATTATATTGCTTTGTTAGTCCCACTAAAAGTGAAAAACAGAGTAGTTTAATTATTTTGAATCAGTGACAATCTTTGTCTTTTCCATTCTCAAATGCGTTCGTTGTCTTCTTTGTCTGTGTTCATGCTTTTAGTTTTCTCTCCAGGATAGCTTGTCCTGGCAACCACAACCAGAGTTTTGTTCTTTGTTAGAAGAAAGCATTCTTGTTTATTATAGTAGTGTAAAATAAACTTGGTCTTATAAAGTAACGTAGATTAATTACACTCGTATGATTCTGCATATAATTTTAAGCCCATCATTTAAGTCAAATCAGTTATTTTCCAGTACGTTAGGTGTGGGATTTTATTTCAATTAGCACTTTTCCCCCTGAAGTGTTATCGGGTTGCCTCAATGGTAATTTGTTTCGGAAATGTTAAGAGCTAATTACCCTTGTCCAAATTATCTCACTTCCTAAGTTCTACCTTTTTCATGATTTTGGTTACATTTTACTTGTTCATTTGTTACTTCTTGGACTCTCTTCTCCGTCCAGAGCAGAAGGATCACACGAGTGATGACAATAGAGAGAGTGAAATTGAAGGAGATGAAACTTTATTCTCTTAGTGCAGTCGTAATCTTCTATCTCTTGCACTTTTCATTAGGTTCATTGATTAGTGAAAGTATAAAAGCCTATTTACATGGAGAAATCGTTTGCTCCAACCACATCGGCTATTCATTCAATTGCGCCATCTATTGTATGCTGTTGTTTACGTCATTAGTAAACCTAACAAAGAAAACCCTATTTTTCAGTAGGTCATGCAGCATTCTGATTGTGCAATTACCTTGTTTGGTTGGATGATGTTTTACTTTCTAAGGAACTAAAAAGCATGGTCCTCTCAAGATTCAAGAATAGAGACATATGTGGTTACATTGTCATCATGTGTCAATGCTCAGTCCTTGAACAAATTCCTTAATTCATAAGAAAAAGACCCGTGAGTGGCTTTGGATTTCCTAACAAGTTGATGTCCTTTTATCTTTGAAAGTGGGAGCAAAAAGATCATTATTACATATCTTCATTTCCTCTTTTCATTTCATGCACGTACTGATTTTTTTTGGCTTCATGTGATAATTGTACTTAAGATTTCTGGTGCCAGATCTCATCAAGAAAGTGAAGCCAAAGCAAATGGGCCACTCACCTAAAGACATCATTTTTATGTTCAATGGCTGAAAAAATACAGAAGAAAAGACTTGCAACAGCACTCACCAGGCTATTTCAATCGAAATATGTGAGAGATCAGTACTGGCTGACGTATATTTCTAAAGCTGTAAAGTAGAGATCTTTCGGCTATGTTTTAACTGAGTGCACGCAGTCTTGACCAATCGTTTTGCTCTCAGAACCTTCTAGTTCTTGAGACCATCTCTGTTAATTTGACAGGTACGATTAAGAATCATAAGAATTCTGCAAGTTCTTAGACTCACGGTAAGGAATGATTGCTTTGGATTATTCAAGAAGTATGCGAGAATATTCCATCAAAATACCATAATGCAGAGTATGATATGTATATCTTCTCTTTCTACTTCAAAAGAAAAGTCATATCGATTTCAATGCCTCCCCCCAAAAAACAATTGTTTCGATCCGAGTTCACTTGTCAATTTCACAAGCAATTGTTCGAAAGTTCTTACCTAGATTTCAGTCTATATAGATCAGCATCATTATAGTCGTTTGATTATGTGGGTTAACGTCCACACATTCGATGATTATGATCATGTTGGTCTATGTCGATAGAGTCGGTCTAACTCATTGCAATGTTGTGTACTTAATCAAACTGCTATTAGCTCGACTTCAGCATGAAAGCACTGTTAAACGATGTTACAATCATCTCACATAGGTCGACAGAACCACAGAAAAGATACAAATCAAATAAACTCTCTTCCCATTCGTAGAATTGGCATCTCCACTCCTTTTTCCAAAAAAAAAAAAATTTGACATTCAAAACAATTCCAGGAAGAAAATTACCGGAAAGCAGGTCAAGGTCAAGGGACAAAAATTCGTCTAGTTTAGCTCGATGCGGACCATATACAACCGCTTTATCAAAAGAAATTACAAACAAGAGGCTGACACGTGAAATCGATTCACCTATTTATTCGAAAGAAGAAAAGAAGATCTATTGTGCATCAGTTCTGGTAATAACCTAAGGAGTTGTATTAGTGTCAAGAGAATCTCTTGCGGTCTTACTTGTTGCATCCGCAATTATGTATTGCATGATATCTTAATGTGCGCCCACATGAGTTGTCGAGATGCATATGCAAATCGTGTCAGAAAAGTTTTGCATCAAAGAATTGATGTGATACAGGAGTAATTGATATTGATAAGAGATTTTGCCTCGAATGGATCTGAATTTATACTATTCAATGCGACAGGTTCACCCAAAAACTTTTTCTCGCTCTCTGGTTTTTTTCCCCGAGACCAAACAAACAAAGTGGTATGTCCGGAATGTCGTCAGTTGCTCTTGTGGTATATGCCACATTATACATCTTTTTCTTCAACCTTTTTCTGGATATTTAAGAAGTATTTCTCAGGCAGCCCCTGTCCCCCTTCTCTTTTTAATTGCCTCCTCACAGTTTTCTTCTTAAGGGTGTAGAACTCACCCCTCTCTCTCTCCCTCTCTATCTCTCTCCACACGTGCAAATCCATAACACAAGCACAGAAGATGGCAGCAAAAGGAGGAGATGGCATGCCAGGAGTCTTAAAATACCAGGTACTGTATCTCTCCTACGTACTGCAATCCGTTTGTTAATTCATTTTTCGAAACATATTTTCGTCGAAACTTCTTAGCTTGGACCTCTCTATGTCTATCGGTTTGATACAGACATGGACGTTGAAGGTCCCAATCCACTGTGAAGGCTGCAGTAGAAAAGTCAAGAGAGTTCTTCACAGCATCGATGGTATAGTGTGTTGCTTACTGTTTCTAGTTTCTGCTTCCATTTACTTCATCAACCACTTGCACAAAGAGCTCGCACCATGTGGTTCATTTTTGCCTGACCATGCATATATCAAGCTCCTCATAATGTTTTTTTTTTTGGTAAGGAGCTCCTCATAATGTTTTTTTTTTTTGGTAAGAAGCTCCTCATAATGTTGATGAGTACATATTGATGAGTACATATAGTGATTTTTTTTTTTTGGTAAAGTACATATAGTGATTTATTTTCCACTTTTATCACTAATCAAGCAAGTCACGCGATTAAGCACCTGGCGATGTTCGTAACCGATTCCTATGGCGTCCTATGGATCAAAGTTTCGATTGTAAATCCCGAACTTCTTCATTCGTAACTCTGTATATCAATCCCAAATCACTATAGTTCTTCCATCTGATTTTCAGATTTCGATCGACTTCCTCACTTTCACTTATGAAAAGACTATCTGAAGAAAATGTCTCAACACAACTTTAGTTTGAGATTTTCCGTGAATTGATGATCGCTAAACATATGAGTTTCCTTTCCCTCAGGTGTATTTACGACAAACATTGATTCACAACTGCACAAGGTCGAGGTGACTGGTGATGTCGATTCCGAGACACTGATCAAGAAGCTGACCAAATCAGGAAAACAGGCTGAGCTCTGGCCCGATCAGAAGGAGAAAAAATCCGGGAAGGCCAAGAACAAGGACAACAAGCAAGAAAACCCCAAAGATTCCGCAGACGCCGGTGAAGAGGCTTCCAAAGATGCAAATGGAGTTGAAAGCGACGACGACGGCGACGACGACGACAAAGGGGGAGAGAACCATGGATCGGAAAACAAGGATGCGGGCGGCGCGACCAAGGAGGCCGGCGCTGCCGGAACAGGCGGCAAGAAGAAGAAGAAAAAGAAGAAAGGGAAAAAAAAGAACGATGGCGGCACCGGCGATGGGGCAGGCCCGGGCAACACTCCAGGGACGAGCTCGGGATTCAGTCCACCGATTACGGGCTCGATGAGCATGAACCCGTATCCGCCAATCTCCTATTCACCGCAAGTTATGAGCTACAATGCGGCGTACCCTAGCCCCAGCACCTCCTACTACGGCGCCTCTCCGATGCATGCATATTTGTACTCTCATCCAGGGCAGGCATACGCTTTCCCTCCAGCGTCTGATCCTATCAGAAGCTACGCCGACGATGATCATGATTACGACCACGAAGACCGCGGGTGCTCAATCATGTGAAGTGATTAACCTGTGAACTTTGCTAGGTTTTGTTTGAGGGAAACGCGTGTCGTTGTAGAAGTTTATAATACGTATAGTAGGGGGTTGCTTGAAGAATAATGAAATATGGAGACAGAAATTAAGGGTTTTATGGATGTGCTTTGCATTTTAAGGTAGGAACTCTTCAGTTCAAAAGTCTTACTTTCTTCTCTTTTTGATTAAGGTTTTGCTTAGTTTCGAACAAAAATAAATTAAGGTTTGCTTAGGGAGGTCAATGTTATGTAATGCGTGCATGCTTTGCAGGAATACTGCTGGGTTTTCTTCTCATCTCTTTCAATTATTCCCGAGTACTTCCCAAAACTTACCCTTCAAACTAAGCAAACAGGAAGATTATTAGATGCTCTCGGGTGGCCGTCCACCTAATGCAAGATATGGAGCATCGAGAGCTATGAACTTTAATCGCAAATAATTTGGGCAGACCGTCGCGTGATACTTCGAAAGCATTTTATAAAAATTTTCGAGATAAACGAAATGCTCTATAAATACATCGAACTCAAGTACTTTAGCAGCCGTAACATTTTCTTGGGAATGTTGTGGAAAATTTATTTTTTTCCTCTCTTTATTATCTATCATGTTTTGAAAAATAAAATAAAAAGAGAAAGGGAGGGATAATCGATTGCTAAAGTGACCCTCAACAAAAAAAAAGAGCTGATTTCATTGGCCAGGACAAGCTGTACATGCCTTTTTCCCTTTGGCCCCAAAAAGCAAAGAAATCTTCGTTGGTGCCCACCGAATTGGTTTTCGAAAGCTACTCCAAAATGCTTTGTGACTGCTATATATGTTCCTGATTTCACCTTTTATTTCAAATCTGCCACCTTTACACGAGGAAACCCTAAAAGCTGGGACCAGCGAGAAATCATTCTCTAGCTTATTTCCAACAAGAATCTCTAATGAGTTATGTAATCGACCATACGTAATTGGACTGATTAACAAACAAATCGTCCGACAAAAATGATTAGGAATTATGCCATACACTTCCGATGAGGGTCTATACATACATGTTTATACGAACAGCCGCGGAATGAAAATAGCGATCTATTTATAATGTGAATTTGTAGTTGTCACCTTTTAAACTATTGCTTGTGGAGATTGAACTTGTGCATTATTAGTTAGTGTAGAAAATAAAAGTGGGAATTTATTATCCGAAGAGAAAAAGTAGACAAATCTGTATGAAATATCCACAAGGACCACACGACCACCTCTTGCGCGCGCGCGCTTTATCCGGAGAGTAATTTGCAGAATATTCACCATCCATTATTTAACCCCCCCGCTTCATTTTATTTTCTAATTTACCGAAAGAGTGTGTGTATATTCTTATCCCGTCAGATATCCTTCGTCAATTTGTCTTTTGACTGGAATTTCCAAAAGGGTGCTTTATTTTTGGCAACACATACGCCGCTGAAGCAATTACAATTTTAGGAAAAATCAGATATGCGGGGATCATTTTTTTCTTGGACAAGTACATATGGCAATGAGAGAAATAAAATAAGGTGGTCATATAAATTTAATATACACGGCCTGAGCACGGCGTTAAATGACTTCATCCGGAGCCTCGTTCGGAAGTAAAGTAGATAGAGGGTATTCCCTTCTCTCAAGAAAGACAAATATATGAAGCGGGGAGAACAAGGGGCATAGAGCGTGCGGATATCGGCACGTTAAAATAAAAAATGTATCCATAGAGCCCGTTGCCCCTGTACATTAAGCGGATAGGCCGCCGAGGTCCTTTTAAGAGTTTCGACTTCTCTTTTATAGTGAGATTACCTCTTAATCCGAACACCAATGATCCACCGGAGACCCTTGTTAAGATTAAGAGGACATTAATCACAAAATCTTCATGAAAAACTTATTTATGAAAACATGGACATATTAACTGTCGTTTACGAGTGAGAGGCAAAAAGGAAAAGAAATAGAAAAGGGCACTTATGCCTTTATTTTCCCAACTAAACTTTTCATGAATATTGAGTGTTTAATAGTACACCGAACTTTCATTTAATAGCTTAATCGAATTTTTAGAACAGTTGATAGAGGCTCTAAAACAATATGACGCTTTATTAGAGCACGAGATATTGAGTTCGAATATTCCAAATCCCTATTTGCTTCATCAATTATTTATCTCTCGAAAACTCCATTTTATGCTTGATAGGAAGTGTTGGAATTTTTAAATATAAAAACGTGTATTAATTTAATAGTTTAAAATTTTAGAATGGTTCGACGGTCGTCAATAGTATCAATTGTGCATGTGAAGGTGGTCCTCGTCGACAGTCGAACATAGTCCAAATAGGGTTCAAGTGCATCAAGAAAACATTGTGTACGTTTGGATAGATGAATGGAGACGCTAAATAGACACTATTCATATAGCTCAAGGGCTTAGGGGAGAGCATGGGATCGAGTGGAAAGCACACGAACCTCATAAAAGTATCGGGGCAATTCTTCGACTTAGGTGCTTAATTTCTTTTCCGATTCTGCTCAGACATACATATATATGTATGTATGTATGTATGTTAATTTTCAACCATTTCTTTCCAGCATCTTCTAGAGAATTCTTCCCTAATTCCACTTGTGGCATATATAGAATAAAACTCTAAATATTGGGCTTCCTTTTCCTTAGAATATCTAAGGTGGGACATGATCGATTTGATCATCAAATGATTAAGGCTCTCAGGTCCCCCGTGTTCAACGCAAGTATTAAAATAACCATCATAGTGTTTGAATCTGGCTTGTAATAATCCGTTTAATGTAGGAGATGCATTTGACTTTCCTACTGATTGAATTACTTGAATCAGCTGAAGGAGTGAGCGTGAACTATAACCAAACAAACAAAAGTAAGCCAACCACGAATTCCTATACTTCGAAGGGAACCACCCTATAAAGTAATTAAATAGCCTCAACTAAAGGACCAAACTCAATGTTGAGAACAAGATCTAAAGGCCCGTAGTGGAGAACAAGATCGAAAACGCAACTTCTCATTCGAAGCATGAAAGTGGTTGAGTCACTTAGAGCAAGAAGAGAGAGAAGTGGCAAGTAGTAATTTAAGCATTTAGATTGGACTTTTTGATATGGTATCCGAATCAAGTTTTTAATCCCCATACCCTATTTAAGTTTATTTCACACGGACTAGACTTTCTAATACTCTACCAAAGTCTCGATCCAGTTAATGGTGTGGTGCGCACCAATGATCAAGCTAGTCATCTCATATTTTGATCCACGGCGATGCTGTGATAACTTTGATTACCTAGTTTTTCTGGTGAATAAACGATGATGGTGATGACATTGATGGATTGGGTGGGATAAAGGAAAGATTAGACAGAGTTTGGTGGAACTTAACAGATAATAATGATGATCAACCCTAATCAAATCATATTTACAAACTCAAGAAAGTTAGGAAATTCGTTACCAAGGAATTCGCCGATATGGATTGGCGATGGCTAAACAAATAAAGCCAAACATGCCATGAGAAGAGTTTTAGACAGGAACCTAATTCACATGTACCGTTGAATGAAGCGGATTCCGTATGATACCGGACTAATCTAGACGGGTCGGGTCATATAAGGAAATGGGCCAGAAATGACGGGCATGATGGGCCTTGAAGTGACTAGCCCAGTTCACTCTCTGAGCAAACTTATTGGGCCTGTCAAAGACCCATCAATATACAGGTATTCATTCAATTGCAAATATGCAACCTATACTTTTATACACATACATCATCAAATAAACAAAATCATCTAAAAAATCCCCCAAAAGTAATATCAAGACTCTGCATCTGTTCATCTCTCTATCGCAACAGTCGCTTCCGCTCAACTAATCAAACGTGATTATATTTAGAGGCTTTTCTTGATTTGCTTTTTCTCATTTGCAATTGCCACATGGAATTTATTCCCCATCGATGCATTAAAGATTCTTCGACAGATAAAAGCTTTTTATTCGATTCCATGATGTTCTTTTTGACGCAGGAAGAATATTAAGTCCGCGTTGCATGGAACTAAGATCAGATCCGAATCATTAGATGCCTAACTTGGAGAATTTTCTCTTCTTTTTTTTTTATTGTGAATTCTATGAATTATCAATATCAAAGTGGTTAAATTTTGGATTATTAGAAACCACTCACTCTGGCCGATTGTTTTGCTAGTATTTAACCCTAGAAAATGAGATGAAAATTGACTTAAAATGGTGAGAACTATAGTAGTAATGTCATCTCATGCTGTTTGATTAGTTAAGTGGGAAAATCATTAGTTTTTTTTTGAAAAAAAAAATCAAATCAGGGAAAGTCTGCATGTGAAAAGTGGACGAATTAACCAATCAAATCGATTGTGAAAATTCGGTGTGTCATCCACTAAGTCAAGAATAGTACCAACTAGCAAGATAGCCTTATCTGAAAGTGACAACTGGACCCTCACCACCATGTCTTGCTCACTGCTCAACCATGTGATTTCCACGCTATATATATACAACCTTAATGTCCTCTCCTCAACGCTATTATCTTATCCTCCACGCTCGCGCACCACACAGGCAAAAACTCCATTAAAAAGCATGAAACCTCAGCACCCACCTGGGGATTGCTCTCTCGGCCACGAGAGCAAGAGGGCGGCGACGATCGGAGAGAGGCTCAGGCGAGCGTACGAGGCGGCCGTCGTGGCCGCCGCCGCCACCGCCGCCGCTCCGTCGAGGGGCGAAGCCCCGGTATGGGGCCGGTTCGCGATCCCGAGAGATGTGGAGAGACGGAAGTCGGGGTATCGCGTCGAGGACCCGATCAGGACCATGATGTTCCTGGGATCTTGGAACCACACCTGAGAAAAAATGGAGCTTGTATCTTTCCTCGCGGAGAAGAAGGGGCTGAAGTGATGGGGAGGTGTAAATGAATGGGAGGCGGGGCCAGAGTTTCGTGAATATATCCTAGAAATGTACGGCATAACCAGGAGATTTGTTGTAACTAAATTGATCTTCAATGGTCGAAGATGATATCCGTGTATCCGACTGACTGATGAAGTCAGATGCTGTCGTAAAGCATTTGTAGTAATCTTTCGTCATGTAATTGATCTGTCGAACTAAGTTGGAAGCAATGTCATTTCCTCTGTTATCCTTTCGCGGTTCTTGGTGATCTTGATCGTGGACTCGGTTTTACCCGAATCCATATTCTATGTCTGGTTACCCAGTTAGCTTTGAATGTAAAAAATTGATGCGTTGCTTCGAAAACGGAGAAAAAAAGATGCAAAAATAGATAGGGGCTTGAAGCCATCTCCGTCTCCCATAAAGGAATTCCACTTTTTCGTCCAAAACAGGGAATCGTCAAATTAAAACGTCTTGTGAAATTTTTAGATCAATGTCGTTCATGTTTCTCAAGAAATTGAGATTTTGAGGAGCCACGTCATGTATTTATCCGGGTGGCTTCATCTGCTAAAGGTCGAAACCCTCGCTCTTCTGGAAACCCTAAAGTGCTTCACTTCGCAAAAGCGAGAGAGCTTTCTTGTTGAGTCGGATTGGCTTGATCTGAATGAGCGCACTTGCGAGCTCGTGTCGTCCAAGTGGGAAGCCAGAGTGGCTATCGAAGAAAGCCGTGATCAGCTGTTGCGGTTTTCACATATCCAATTGGCCCATTATCTAAGAGCGTTACAAAGAAAAATAAGCCCCGTCGCGAAACTGGGCAGCCTACTCCATATACCTCCTATGAAATATTTTTTGCCCCGTCCAATAAATTCAGACTGATATACTTATCAATTGTAATTTAACGAGAAATTAATTGAAGATAAATTTATTACATGTGTATTGATTTGGAAATTTTAGTGGTCAAAAGATAAGTTTGTGACCATAACGATTTAAGATTTTTCGTGGGGTTAGTTTTTTTTTTTTAAAGAAAAGACAAACCCATAAGCGAACCGGCGTTCGGTGAATCCGGTCGAGCCGAACCGGGCGACTCCGATCTAATCTCGCCTTGGACTCAGAAACTGCACCCCACTCCGTCGAAGCATCATCTTCTTGGCGAACTAGGGGAGTGAAGCAGAGGTAATGCCTCCGCCAAATCCAATCATTCGCTTATCCGATTGCAACCCTTTTCGATTCGCATCGCGGTGATCGCTGTGTTTAGGTTCCTGCTCTTTCGTGTCTGTTGATTGATTGTTTATCCGAGCTTTTGGCGCGAGATCTTTCGAAGTTGTGGTGACCCAACGGGAGTCATGATTAGTAGAGCTAAATATTGGGGATTGGGATTGGTTTATCGTGATGCATGATGGGTTTTTTTCCGATTGGTGAATCGTGGAAGTTTCATATTGCAAGATCAAAACTTTGAATTCGTGGGTTTCGCTTATGATTCATGGGATTTGAGCTCCAAAATCGGAATTACTCAGTGCTCACTAGGTTTGTCTCCTGCTTTTTGTTAGGAGATTGGACAACAGTGATGGCTTCGTCGCTTCCCTCTGATCACAAAGCCAAAATCATCGATGGAAAAGCCATTGCTCAGACCATTCGATCAGAAATTGCCTCTGAAGTTAGCCATCTTTCTCAGAAGTATGGCAAGGTCTCTCTCTCTCTCTCTCTCTCTCCGTGTATGAGTCGGCATGTGTGCGCGGGGGCGAGCCGGGTGGCATGGATGTGTGTGTGTGCGTGTGCGTGATTAGCTGCTCTTATATTATCTGGAAAAGTTGTTCCAGTATGGCAAGGTTTACGTTGCTAATTTGAATCTTGTTATGTCTCGTTTATGTTAAGTTGATATGGAACTGTTTGTTACTGTTTTTGATGGTATGCTAAAGTTCAGAGCTTTCCTCTCACATTTCTGGTGGACAACAATGCATAAATAAGGGCCAGATGCATTTGTGCTTGATTAATATGGAGAGCAAAGTTCCTTCTTCCTTGAGAAAAGTAGTTGTCAGAAGGAATGTTTATTTACAACTAAGCTGGCCACACCTAATACTTTATTGCACCAGGCCGTACAAGTGTACTCCTTTGGTGCTCTGTCTGCATGCAGTTCTGAAAGTGAGAAGGGTTCGCATGATTTATTTGTCCCATCTACTAGTTGCTGCAAATGCGTTACTATTACAGGATGCCTATGCAGAAACTCATATGATCTGTACATTGTTAATGAAAGAGGCCTCCCGTATATTTCTGGATTTAACAGAATGCGATGATTGCATTCTCATCAAAGTACCAATACTGAAATTTAGGAACCACATCTAATGCAGCCCGTCATAGTATTACTCAGCATTGGGGTTTAACGTGCTGCTGAAGTAGATGTTGGGAATCTCTGCAGTTCCATGTTTTGTGATTGTCCAATTCGTGATCTATCACTACTAGTTACATTGGGCTATATATATTGTACATCTTCGATAGCTTCCACTTGGCTTATTCTCTTGGTCAATTTTTTTACTTTCAATTGATTAGACATTTGGCTTCTGATCACCACCTTGCAATGAACACAGGTTCCTGGACTTGCTGTGGTGATAGTTGGTACCAGGAAGGATTCGCAAAGCTATGTAAGCATGAAGAGAAAGGCTTGTGCTGAAGTTGGCATCACGTCAATCGATGTAGATTTGCCTGAGCAAGTATCCGAGGCTGAATTGATTGACAAGGTCTACGAGTTAAATGCAAACCCTGATGTACATGGTTGGTCAGTTGATTGTTTTTAAATTTGTTACCTATTGTTATCGCTGTGTTTATTCTATCATCAGTTCGAAAACACTGGTTTAGATGCCCAGTTCACATTATTAACCTTTCTTATGATAGTGCTGCTTTACCTGTGCAAAGTTTAGAAAGTCAACTTTTAGACTGGGTTAGATATACGTTCATATGCCTGCAAAAAAAAATTTTCTTTTGCAGGATAACATGTAATTTGTAGGCTTCAAAGATGGCAAAAGGCCCCTGATATGAAAAGTTCCAATTTTGGAGTCACATATCGGAAAGATATGTGTGCCATCTCCAGCTATGGTCTGATTTTTTCAAACCTGTAGCATAAGTTGTGTTAAAGGTTAACGATGCAGCATTAGAAACATGAAAAAGTGGACCTTGTTGCATACACTATCCTTCTAAGCCTACTGATTGCAAAAGCTCAAGTTCCTAAGGCTCGGATCCTCTCCTCACCTTGTGTCTAATCTGCTGCTTTGGCAGGTATACTGGTTCAGCTTCCTTTGCCAAAGCATATAAATGAAGAGAAAGTCTTGAGTGCGATCAGCATCGAGAAAGATGTTGATGGCTTTCATCCTCTAAACATTGGAAAGTTGGCCATGAAAGGCAGAGAACCTTTGTTTCTTCCGTGCACACCCAAGGCAATGATGTTCATGCTTCTTAATTATCATGTTCATACTTCCAGTCCATCTTATTTACTTCCTTCAAGAAGGAAGCAGGATATTCAAGAACTACTACACTAATTGCTCAAGTGTAATTTCTCTAGGGATGCCTCGAACTCCTCTCACGTAGTGGAATAAGTACGAAGGGAAAGAAGGCCGTTGTGGTTGGACGAAGTAACATAGTTGGGTTACCAGTATCCTTGTTGCTTCTGAAGGCGGATGCCACTGTTACTGTAGTCCATTCGCACACTCATGATCCAGAATCTATTATTCGTGAAGCAGACATAATTATTGCTGCAGCTGGACAAGCAATGATGGTATGCAGACTCTCCAGACATTTTGTGGTCCTGTCTCTATGAATTAAGGACCTTGTTTTGTGACCTGATTAGACCTCTTGAATAGAGCAGAGACTTTTGTTTTTGATCTCTGTTAAAGGCTAAATGATCTTAGCTCTTTCTCTTTATCCTGAGTTGATAAACCTTTCGCTGGTAATTGATTATTTCTGTGACTTATATCTCCCTGCACAAATGTGACACTCTTTTTGTGCATTCAAAATTCAGATCAAGGGTAGCTGGATCAAACCGGGTGCTGCAGTCATTGATGTAGGAACTAACGCTGTTGATGATCCCAGTAAGAAAACAGGCTACAGGTTAGTTGGAGATGTGCATTTCGGGGAAGCTAGCAAGGTAGCAGGATACATAACGCCCGTTCCAGGTGGTGTTGGCCCAATGACTGTTGCAATGCTATTGAAGAATACCCTCGAGGGTGCTAAGCGCGTGATTGAGAAATGAAGATCTAGTGCTCAAAATGGTACGACACTGGGCAGGTCTATAAATTTTGTGTAATGCTGTTTCCAAACTAGTAGATATTTGTTTGTTGCCACAAAAATCATGCTGTACTTTGTTTTCCCCAGTAACATCATAAACCCAATCTTCATATTGGTGGTCCTTAAAGAGCGACTAATAATGCCATAAACCTAGTTTGTGTGGACAGTATAACCCCCCATCTTTTATTAAGTAGGGAGAATTGACAGCACAAGATTCCAGCACTTGCTCCGATCGATTATTGTCCTCTAATGGCCTTGCTTCTTTAGGTACTCAAGGAATTCTTCACAGTTAATCACGAGAAGGCATCGTAGCTCGCTCAAGCATTGCTTTCATCGATTGAAGCATTGTAACCCTCGAGTTATAGGGAAAATCGGTTGTCAGTCTATTGTTAGTTGTGAAGCATATGTATTCCTCGGAATGACAGGGAAGATTTCATCTCTTTACCTAACTCTATGCATCTTCAATTTGTCTCACCGTTTAGTTATGCTGCTTCTTCATTGTGAAGTTTCTTAGAAGAATTTGGCTATTGCTTCATCGTTAAGTTGTCATGCTATAATGTTACCCTCCTTTTTAGTTGCTATTTGTGGTCAGAACTTAGATGGTTTGGGACCATCATCAGATGCATCTACTATTCAACATCTGTCGAAAATGTTTTACCATTCTTATTTTTGTTAAGACAGGGTTCACCTACCTTAACGAAACACATTCCGACTGGAGCCCGCTCCATGTTGCGCCCACGAGAGAGAGAGTACTTTGGTGAATGTGTAAAAGGACAACCTTATCAAATACATGTAATGAGCAAATGTCCTTTCAACCCTCATGGGATTAGCTAAACGGCTAAGCGCTTGATTCGAATTGGGTAGATCTCTAAGTCCAATCGGAACGTCTTTTATGAAGATCACCTTGTGGAGCGGGCGTTGTCTGATGTATACGTGAGCATGACATTTGAATGTGTCGGTAAGGATTGTCACGTTATTTGGAGATAAAACTAAAGCAGCAAATGTCCTTATTTCAAATAACCTCGTGCCTCTATTACAAATGAGGATAGTTTTGAAAGGAAAAAACTAGTTTTGGTATTTAGCCAAATTCTAAAAGCCCAATGCTAGTAGAAACTGGCATTGGGCTTTTAACTTTCTCAAGGCTAACATTTGACTGAAAGCCTTTTGGAAAGGCTTACCAAACATCTCAGCATTTTTTTAAGGGACTTTGGAGACCGAAAGCCTCTTGAGAAAGTTGTACTAAACGCACTCTTGGAAAGCTTCACCTAATAAACTTTCCACATCGTATAGCATGGCCGATTCGGTAGACGATGGTGCAAATGAATTAAGACTACCAAAGATTGCTACGAAAAGATAGTGCCAAAATAAGCTTTGGGCTTAGCTTTGCTTCTTTAGGTACTCAAGGAATTCTTCACAGTTAATCACGAGAAGGCATCGTAACTCGCTCAAGCATTGCTTTCATCAATCGAAGCATTGTAACCCTCGAGTTATAGGGAAAATCGGTTGTCAGTCTATTGTTAGTTGTGAAGCATATGTATTCCTCGGAATGACGGAAAAGATTTCATCTCTTTACCTAACTCTATGCATCTTCAATTTGTCTCACCGTTTAGTTATGCTGCTTCTTCATTGTGAAGTTTCTTAGAAGAATTTGGCTATTGCTTCATCGTTAAGTTGTCATGCTATAATGTTACCCTCCTTTTTAGTTGCTATTTGTGGTCAGAACTTAGATGGTTCGGAACCATCGTAAGATGCATCTACTATTCAACAACTGTCGAAAATGTTTTACCATTCTTATTTTTGTTAAGACGAGGTTTACCTACCTTAAAAAAACACATTCCGACTGGAGCCCGCTCCATGTCGCTCCCGAGAGAGAGAGAGAGAGAGAGAGAGAGAGAGAGAGAGAGAGAGAGAGAGAGAGAGAGAGCACTTCGGTGAATGTGTAAAAGGACAACCTTATCAAATACATGTAATGAGCAAATGCCCTTTCAACCCTCCTGGGATTAGCTAAATGGCTAAGCGCTTGATTCGAATTGGGTAGATCTCTAAGTTCAATCTGAACGTCTTTTATGAAGATCACCTTGTGGAGCGGGTGTTGTCTAGTGCATACGTGAGCATGACATTTGAATGCGTCGGTGAGGATTGTCACGTTATTTGGAGATAAAACTAAAGCAGCAAATGTCCTCATTTCAAATAACCTCGTGCCTCTACTACAAATGAGGATAGTTTTGAAAGGAAAAAACTACTTTTGGTATTTAGCCAAATATTGAAAGCCTAATGCTAGTAAAGACCGGCTTTGGGCTTTTAACTTTCTCAAGGCTAACATTTGACTGAAAACCTTTTGGAAAGGCTTACCAAACATCTCAATATTTTTTTAAGGGGCTTTGAAGATCAAAAGCCTCTTGAGAAAGTTGTATTAAACGCACTCTTAGAAAGCTCCACCTAATAAACTTTCCACAACGTATAGCATGGCCGATTTGGTAGACGATGGTGCAAATGAATGAAGACTACCAAAGATTGCTACGAAAAGATAGTGCCAAAATAAGATTTGGGCTTAGCTTTTCTTCCTTTGGTTGATAGTCAGAGACTGTATTTTACAATCGAGTTTTCTAACTTTTAAGGGGACGAATGATAATCATTTTATTTCGGAAATCAATTTCTGGCGAGATTCCACAAGTTTTTGAGCCAAAATATGCGTTTAATAATGACATAAAATTTCTCTCTTCCGAGTAGCCGACGAGCTAGAAGCGGCAGATAGTGGGCAGTGGTGGGAGGCGACCGGCAACGGGAGGCCGACGGTGGCAGGAGGTGGCCAGCATTAGGCGGTGGAGGACGACGGCGGATGGCGACGGGAGGCGGTCGGCAGCAAAGGATGACGACAGGAGGCGAGCGGCGAATGGCAACGGGAGGCGATCGGCAGCGAAGGACAACGACAGGAGGCAAGCGACGGGAGAGGTGGCCAACATTGGGTGGCGGAGGAGGACGGCAAGCGGCGGCGGTGGAGGAGGACAGCAACGGGAGGTGGCCAGTGGTGGAGGATGACAATGGGAGGCAGCCGCCGGGTGGGTAGTGATAGGAGATGAGCGATGTTGGGCGGCGACGGGAGGTTGGCTGCAATGGGAGGTGGTCGATGTTGGGTGGCGACGGGAGGCGGCGGAGGATGGCAAGGGGCGGCGATCGGCCGTGGGAGGTGGCCAGTGTTGGGTGGCGGAGGAAGGCAAACGACGAGAGGTGGCCGACAGCGGAGGATGGCAGTGAATGGCGACGAATGACGGTCTACAAGCGACGGAGGACGATGGCTGGCAACAGTAGGAGGCGACCGGAGGCAACTGTGGGGCTGCGAGTAGGTGGCCGGTTAGTAGTGAGACAAATGATGAGAAGAGTTTTTATTTCTCATTTCTGTTCCAGAAATAGAAAATTAAAAAAATTTTACTTTTGATTTTTGTTCCAAATCTATTTCTAGAGTAGAAATTTATTTCAAAAATAGAAAAATAAAATTACGTTACTAAACAGATTTCTGTTCCAAACCTGTTCCTGGGAATAGAAAAATAGAAAAATAGATAAACAAAATGGTTATCATGCATGCCCTAAGTTTTCAGACTTTCATAAAATGTCCAATCATGCCCTTCCATTAAAAGTTCGATAGATTCCTACATGTGCTGTCGGTGCAAACCGCTTGATGACACTATGTTGGAGGATTCCTTTCAAGTTGAACGGATCGAGTTGACCAGATAAACTTGATTTGGGCATGTTTTCTAAAACTTTTAAGATTCTATCGTGCAAACAATAGAAAATTAAGGACTAAATTGGATGCCATGCACAAATTTTAGAATGCATGTGGTAACTATCCAATTTTTCAATTTTTTCCTTCCAATTTGTCAATTATGACAAAAAGGATTTGTGTACTAGTAGGCGCTATTTCCTTGCTCTTTTTGGGCTAAAACACACGGTCTTTCTTTGTTAATCGATCAAATTAGCTTCCTTCCAGCTTTATTAAGCATGTATTAATAATTTACTGACACTTTTTCTAAGCAAATGAATGATCCATGAGTTATTACTTCCTTGTCTCAGTTTAATTCAAAGTTTTTCTTTTTATGCTTTTTTGAACCCTGTCTTGAAGAGAGCAATTTATTTTTTCCTTCAAAAGAGTAAAAAACTAATACCCGAATGTGCATTCAGTTAGCAACTTAATTCAAGATTTTATTTGTTTGGTCCTTCCAATCTTTAGACATAAAAACTAGAAAAGATAAAGAAAATAAAAAAGAAAGAGAAAGAGAAAGATCAAGACTAAAATTTTTTATTTTATTGTTTAATTACGAAGAAAATTATCAATGTTGCTCGTGAAATATGTTGTCAATATTATTTTTGATGAATAAATATAAATTTGAATGCAAAGAAATTATCATTAGATTTGAACTTCCATCGAAACAACCTAAAAAGGAATAAATGAACGATTTTCTAACAACTCAAATTAACAACATTATTATATTCGACAAATTAATAAACTCTTGATTGCCAAAAGGAAAACTTGTGTTTCAACTTGGAGACATGGTTTTACCGAAAGTTGAAGACATCTTTTTATCTTTACCAAATCAAAAGGACACTGTAAATAATTATGAATATCGAACCAAATCTTGTTATGAAAGGGTAATTTAATTAGTTCACATGAAAATGATGTGTTTTGGTCCAAAGGTGCGAAAATAGCGTCTCCTTTAACAGAAGAAGAAAGAAATGGAGAGAGAGAGAGAGTTTATGAATTTTTCATTAGTTCATCTTACCTGATTATTTCGTGAGGGCTCATCTAATTTGGATCTTTATGCATAATAAATGTAACTTTGAGAGAAAGGAATGAGTTGCAATTATACTTTGAAAACGCAACCGCAAACAAAGGTCAAGGCCAAGAAGTTTATTTTAAGTTAATTGTTCAGTTCGTGATTGAATGAGCGTCCACATCGATAAGTACCTTAATTTCAACGAGCTCTCAATTATTAACAACTTTTTTCAAAGAATCTAGATCATCCCTCATACAATTATATGAAATTGACTTTCGAAGCGTTTACATCTTGGTCCAGGTTAGTCAGTCCAACACTTAACCCAAGGACCAATCCGCACAGTTAACGATCAAATTGGATGTCATGCACAAATTTTAGAACACATGTGGTAAATGTCTAATTTGTCAATTTTTTCTCCAATTTGTCAATTATGACAAAAAGGTTTTTTGTACTAGTTGGCGCCATTTCCTCGCTCTTTTTGGGGTAAAACACACGGTCTTTTTTTTGTTAATCGATCAAATTAGCTTCCTTCCAACTTTATTAAGCATGTATTAATAATTTACTGACACTATTTCTAAGCAAATGAATGATCCATGAGTTATTACTTTCTTATCTCAGTTTAATTCAAAGTTTTTCTTTTTATTCTTTGTTGAACCCTGTCTTGAAGAGAGCAATTTATTTTTTCCTTCAAAAGAGTAAAAAACTAATACCCGAATGTGCATTCAGTTAGCAACTTAATTCAAGATTTTATTTGTTTGGTCCTTCCAATCTTTAGACATAAAAACTAGAAAAGATAAAGAAAATAAAAAAGAAAGAGAAAGAGTAAGAGAAAGATCAAGACTAAAATTTTTTATTTTATTGTTTAATTACGAAGAAAATTATCAATGTTGCTTGTGAAATATGTTGTCGATATTATTTTTGATGAATAAATATAAATTTGAATGCAAAGAAATTATCATTAGATTTGAACTTCCATCGAAACAACCTAAAAAGGAATAAATGAACGATTTTCTAACAACTCAAATTAACAACATTATTATATTCGACAAATTAATAAACTCTTGATTGCCAAAAGGAAAACTTGTGTTTCAACTTGGAGACATGGTTTTACCGAAAGTTGAAGACATCTTTTTATCTTTACCAAATCAAAAGGACACTGTAAATAATTATGAATATTGAACCAAATCTTGTTATGAAAGGGTAATTTAATTAGTTCACATGAAAATGATGTGTTTCGGTCCAAAGGTGCGAAAATAGCATCTCCTTTAACAGAAGAAGAAAGAAATGGAGAGAGAGAGAGAGAGAGAGAGAGAGAGAGAGAGAGAGAGAGAGAGAGAGAGAGAGAGAGAGAGAGAGAGAGAGAGAGAGAGAGAGAGAGAATTTATGAATTTTTCTTAAGTTCGTCTTACCTGATTATTTCGATTTGTCACAGTTAGTGAGGGCTCATCTAATTTTCACCAAAACTCATTTAATTTGGATCTTTATACATAATAAATGTAACTTCGAGAGAAAGGAATGAGTTGCAATTACACTTGGAAAACGCAACCGCAAGCAAAGGTCAAGGCCAAGAAGTTTATTTTGATTCCTTGTTCAGTTCGAGAATGAATGAGTGTCACGTCGATAAGTACCTTAATTTCAACGAGCTCTCAATTACTAACAACTTTTTTCAAAGAATCTAGATTGTCCCTCATGCAATTATATGAAATTGACTTTCGAAGCGTTTACATCTTGGTCCGGGTTAGCCAGTTCAACACTTAACCCAAGAACTAACCCGCACAGTTAACGACCAAATTGGATGTCATGCACAAATTTTAGAACGCATGTGGTAAATATCTAATTTGTCAATTTTTTTCTCCAATTTGTCAATTATGACAAAAAGGTTTTTTTGTACTAGTAGGCGCCATTTCCTCGCTCTTTTTGGGGTAAAACACATGGTCTTTTTTTGTTAATCGATCAAATTAGCTTCCTTCCAACTTTATTAAGCATGTATTAATAATTTACTGACACTATCTCTAAGCAAATGAATGATCCATGAGTTATTACTTTCTTATCTCAGTTTAATTCAAAGTTTTTCTTTTATTCTTTCTTGAACCCTGTCTTGAAGAGAGCAATTTATTTTTTCCTTCAAAAGAGTAAAAAAAGAATACCCGAATGTGCATTCAGTTAGCAACTTAATTCAGTTAGCATTCAGTTATTCAAAATAACTAAGAAAGAGAAAGAGAAAGACTAAACGAGCTCTTAATTACTAACGACTTTTTTCAAAGAATCTAGAATGTCCCTCACGCAACTATATCAAATTGACTTTTCAAGCGTTTACATCTTGGTCCGGATTGATCAGTCCAACACCTAACCTAAGGATCGAGCTGTATAGTGTTAATCTTTAATTTTTGGTACCGAGGACCGACTCTATTGAGTCTAAGACTGAGGACTGGATCGACCCTATGGCCGAGACCAACCGATTATCTTTCTATTTCATTTTTTGTATTCCTTGTAAGGACGGACATACTATTTCAAATTATATATCTATCGACAATGCGACATTGAGCAACCAAACTATGAATACCGGTGCATATCAAGCATAAATATAAGATGAGGCAACAACATAGATTTCATACTTGTTAAAAGCAACAAACAATGAAAATGAACACGTAAAATACAATTAAACCATAAAAAGTTCAAAATACATAATATAAACAATGAATTATACAATTCCTTACCTAAAAAAATGAATTATACAACTTCCTCACCAAAAAAAAAACAATGAATTATACAATGTCATATTTTGTCCATTCTTAAATGATCACTTTAACTTCCGAACACTTGAAAACAAAACAAGTAATACACATAACTGATACTTAACAAGGTATGTTTGTTCAGCTGAGCTGTGCTCATGAGGCAAGTGGCTAGTCGAGCAACGAAGCGAGCGAGGCGAGAGGCCGAGGTGGGCGAGCAAGGCCAAGGCGAGCAAACAGAGCAAGGCGAGCAAAGAGGGTTTCTACTTTTTTTTTGGTCGAATTAGGCCGGGTTTCTTTCTACTTTCTAACTAACATGGCAAACTAAATTGCATAAAAAAGAAGATAACAAAGGAGGTTGTAGGGTTTAGAGTAGATAAAAACATATAATATATAATGGCTAATAAATATGTAATATATACAAGATTGGTTTAGGTTGAACTAACCCTAAACTTTCAAGACTTAGGACCAATTGCACATTGAAGAGTCCGGTGGTCCTAGGAATGAGACCGACCCAATCCCTCTCAGAATCGTATCAGGACCAGTTGGGTTAGCCCAATCTAAGTATGCTTGCCCCTGTTGTGCTCTCTCACCACTTCACTATATAAATAGCTTATGTGATCTAATTCCAGGCGTGCATTTTTTCCACTTTCCACACGGCATAATAAAGGCATCTCACCGAAATGAGAAACCCATCTCCTTTCTCCTCCTTCTTCTTCCTTCTGCTTCTTTCTCTCAAGGTCTCGTGTGATTCCCATTGCGAGCCCATTGTAGCCAGCGATGTCGACCGAGTCCAGTTCGCCATGAACTTGGAGTTCTTGGAGGCCGAGTTCTTCTTGCTCGGCTCGCTCGGCCGAGGGCTCGATAGCATCGCCCCATACTTGGCCCAGGGCGGTCCGCCGCCGGTCGGGGGGGAAAAGGCCAACCTCAAACCCATGACCCGTCGCATTATCGAAGAGTTCGGGTATCAAGAAGTCGGCCATCTCAGGTAACACAACTAATTTTTGACATCAGTATGTATGATGATTGTGATGAACGTCGATCGATTTGTGCAGGGCTATCTACACGAGGATTGGTGGATTCCAAAGGCCTCTGTTGAATATAAGCGCCCAGAATTTCGAAGCGATATTTGATCTAGCCGCCGGTCGCAAACTGCAACCTCCATTCAATCCTTACAGAAATACTGTAAACTATCTCTTAGCATCCTATGTTATCCCCTACGTGGGGCTCGTAGGTTATGTGGGCACCATCCCATTCCTTGAAAGCTATAATTCCAAAAGCGTAAGACAAATAACTCTTCGACTCTCTCTTCAACTTTCGACCAATTTTAATGAGTTGTGTACCCTAAATAACGTGTCGTCATATAGCTAAAAGCTATTGCAGACTGCAGTGTCATGTCAAATAATTTACTTTTCATTTCGACGCATGTATACAGTTGGTCGCGTCGCTGTTGGGCGTGGAGTCGGGCCAGGACGCGGTGCTGAGGGCGCTGCTGTACGAACGCGCGGAGGAGAAGGTCGAGCCTTACGACATGACCGTGGCCGAATTCACCGGCCGTCTGTCGATGCTCAGGGACAAGCTCGCCATGTGCGGGCTGAAGGACGAGGGCATCATGGTGCCCAAGGAGCTCGGGGCCGAGAACCGGACCACGAGCAACGTGTTGTCGGCGGACACGTACTCATTGTCGTACTCGCGGACCCCGCTGGAGATACTGAGGATAGTCTACGGCAGCGGCAGCGAATACAAGCCCGGTGGATTCTTCCCGGATGGAGGAAACGGGCGTATAGCTCGGAGTTACTTGAAGAATTATTAGGGAGGATATAAGGAATGCTAATAAAGAATAATGTAACATTGTCTTTCCTATACTCATTACGTCAGACAATGGGAAATAATTACCTCATCATATTTTACCAAGTCTATTTATTTGTGATAATCTTGTCATTGTCACTTCTAATCTCGTGCTTATTTGCCTTTCAAAACGATGTGTCTATCCTATAAACGAAGAATTATTAGGTGAGTGTGTGTATTCTATATCAAAATCAAAGTGGAATTTACATAGTCTCAAGGAACCCCATTTTAAATAGTCCAAATTCTCTTTTTTGCATGTAGAACATTTGCTGATAATATTGTTATGGAGAATTAATTTCGAATAGTTTCTGGTACGTGAAGAATTAATTTCGCACTTCACTATTTCAAAAATCAAATATCTTAACAAGAGGAACTTTGGAGAGTTATCTCGATATGTACCGATGTTGTCGAAAGGATATTTAACCGATTTTGACCGAGATTTGCAATGCTATAGATGTTTGAAAATTCAAAGACAAAGTGCACGACCGGCAACTAATCAATATTTTAAGTTCATAAACTTGCAGTAGCAAAAAATAATAATAATAAAACATGACATTTGTTGGAAAATTTTTAGAATTATAATGATCAATGATGTGAAGACCAAGTATAAATTTAAGGAAAAATTTCAAAGAAGGGCCCGAAATGCCCTTGTTTTCTAAAAAATGAGCCTAAAATGGATCTTGTTATAAATAAGGGTCTGAAGTAGCCATATCAATATCAAAGAAGGGCTTGATCTCATCAATCAGCTGTAGGCATTTTTATCATTTTAATTTTTTTAAAATTTCTTTCTTTTTTCTATTCTTTTTTCCCATTTCTTTTTTTTTTTCTCTATCGCCAACCGGCAAGGGCCGGCGAGCCCTCGCCCAGTGACCGACGAGGGTCGCCGAGAAAAAGAAATGGGAAAAAAGGAAAAAAAAAATTAACGACAAAAATGGCCTTAACTAGCCGGTAAAGTCAGGCCTTACCCACCTCAGATCCTTATTTAAAACAAAATCCACTTCACGTATTTACTTGAAATTTTACCTAAATTTAATTTCGTATTTGGAAATAATTCCCAATTTCCATCATTTTTTGTGCATGTTCGCCTCTTTACCTCGGAGCTCCACCTAAGCCCCGCGAGAGAGAGAGAGAGAGAGAGATGCTTCATCTTACCTCCCGCCTGATGAAGTCTCTTTCTCTCTCCACGGCTCCAGCCACCGCGGCGCTCCAAGAACTCGCCTTTGCTCACTCCCCCGGTCTCTCCCTCTTTCTCTCTCCCTTCCCATCCTTTGCTCGTCACTTTTGCCATCCCTCTGTCGTGTCCGACTTATGCTGCTTCTGTCCGTGCAATACGTATGTTGGGTGTCGGCATCGAGCTGAGTGAAATGCTTGCTTTGCTTTGCGAAGTTCTCCCAGCTGTAGTGCTGCTGTCCCTCATCTTGTTTTTGTTAGACAGGTGTTGCGAAGGTGGTGCTTAAAAAGGGGAAGACCCAGTTGTTCAAGGATGGCAGTCCCATGGTGTACAGCGGCGCCGTCGACCGGATAATCGGTCGGCCGCCGCCAAGAACGGGGGATGTCGTGATGGTGGCTGATGGGACGGAGAGACCGATTGGGTGGGGCTTGTACAATTCGGTTTCCATGTTCTGCGTTAGGCTGATGCAGCTAGAAGAGGAAGCAACAGGGTGTGGTTACGACTGAACTCTACCAATTAGTTTTTTTTCATTTTGCATTGGCATCTCCCCAGGTTGGCAATTTCTTGTAAGTGTTTAATCCGTGTGACAGGAATCCGTCGTGTGCATTGAACATGGAGAAGTTGCTTGAGAAAAGAATCGAGGCAGCCATAGAGCTGCGCAAGAGTTTGGGGTTGCCTTCTGTCAATACAAATGCATATCGTCTGATCAACAGCGAAGGGGATAGGTATAGTCTAGATGAATTTTTTTTATGAAAAAGAGTAGTTTGCCATTATCATTACCGTGATCAAATCGTGTGCTGAGAAATCAATTGGCAATAAATTGGTTAAGACGAAGAAACTGATCGTGTTCATGTGGAACATTGCCCGTCGGCACTATGGCCAGAGGAAATTTTATGCTCGCATAATCTCACAGGAATTTATCGCAATCTCCAAGTGGTATCCGTGATAACTCATATTAGGCATACAGATGCGCAGCTAGTTGAGCATTTGTAAACACTACCATTAAATATTGTGAATAAACTTTGTGTTCTTTAAATCATCAAATAGCCTTGGGAGCATCCCTTTTCACATTTATCCTAATTTTTACTTGGAGTTTCTGTATTTTTCTTCCTTAATGGGAGTAGTATTGTCTGCATCTAGGTTGTCGGGTTTGATTGTCGATGTCTTTGGAGATTTAGCCGTGGTAGCATCATCTGCTGCTTGGGTTGAGAAGTACAGGACAGAAATAGAGGCTTGCATTTGTAAAATCGGTGGCATAAATCACATAACCTGGAGACCATCCGTTGAAATGTTAAAACAGGAAGGACTGGATGTATCCAAATTGCAGGAGATGCAACCTTCTACTTGTCCTAAAAGAACCAAGGTACAGAACAGTTGACTGACTTTCTGTTTATGTATAATAAGATTTGCTTAAGTGAAACTTTTATGTACCTATATATCTTGTTATCGATAAGTTCTTAGAACCGCGTGCTATCTATCCTCTATGTCACTGGAGGATCTAGGACTATGCCTCTTCCAATAGGGTGCAATTTCTTAGATACGGTTAAAAATTTGGGAGGCTGCCTAAAAACTTGTTGGGCCCGCAAATGCTCTTAGGGTGGAAGAAATGAAGAATGGACCTTTTCTTGCTCCTCTCGCTATAGCTGTAGGAGGTGTGTCTTGGAAAGTGCTCTAGAGGAAGGATGACTAGTGGCCGAAAGTGACCTGCTGGGTATATTTCCTTGCGCACTTTAACAAGAAGTTCTCTTCGTGTATAGTCATCCGATGTTTTCCTTTTTGATGGCTTATCCCAGGTTCTTGAGAATGGGATTGCTTATGTCGTCTCACTTGATGGCCAGAAGACAGGATTTTATGCTGATCAACGTGAAAACCGTCAGTTTATATCCACAGTATGTGATGGTCAGAGAGTTCTTGACCTATGCTGCTACAGTGGTGGATTTTCCCTAAATGCAGTTAGGGGAGGTGCTGTTGATGTTTTGGGTATGGCTTAACTGTGCATTCTTTTACTCTTTGTTCCTGACAATGCCACCCTACCCTTAACATATTGCTTCTGTGTGAAAATTGTGTGCAATTTGCTTGCTGTCCTTGGAACAAATATAAGTGATCCAGAGTCATCAAGAATTTTGTTTTTCACATAGCTGTACGAGTGATGAAAATTCACTTTATTAACTAGCAACATTTGCTTTATAGTTTACTGCATCCAAATGCTTCCACAATCTGTCAGTTTGGACTTTTGTCAAAGCACGTCGGCTGGAACAATATAAACCCTTGTATTCTTTTTGTGAGAACTTCACATCGAGTCATTTAGAGGCTTAGCTGGTGTGGGAGAGAGAACTAGTCTTGTCAGGGTCAAGACCGAGGGCACACTTTGCAGACTAGTAGTGGTAGCTATCAGAAGAAGTTATTGGTCTCACATCCTCCATTGCTAGCGCCCTTGGGCAAACATCTGATAGATCAAGTGGTAGGAGATCAACTCATGGTGCTACTAACAGATTCTTCATTAGTAAGGAATAACGTCTAGGATTGCTGCTCATAAGGGGGTGAATAGTCCTGTGGGAATGAAGAGCAGACTTTATTAAAGTCAGTCTTCGTAGGGAAGGTGGATCTAATAAAGCTCAACGGAAAGCTTAGGATCCATACCCCAACCCCGACTTGGGGGTAGTCAATGCAATGTGAGATGCAGTACAGGGCTGGGGAGTCCCTTGTTCCTACCTAACAAAGGAGGACAAGTTGCTTGTCGTCTGTGTTGAGTACTCAGGAGACGAATTATCACACCTGCAAGTAGTAGCAGCCTTTTACATCAGTGCATGCAATTTTCCCCTTGTTGAATCATCACTAAGATGTAAGTGTAGTTGAAGTAGTCTGTGTAACTCTTTCTTTTGTCAATCTTAATTTGTAATCTGAGTTTCAGCTCGGTTTTTAGCAAAGGACTTCATTTGGATTCCTTGTGGACAATAAAAGAGGATATAGAGATTCCATTGAAGTTCTATCATGTTTCTTTCTAATTGTAAAGATGTGACGTTGACTTAAGTATTTCCAAGGTTAATCAAAATTACAATGAGGGTACCCTGGGGCCGATGAACTTTTACAGCTTGTTTAATATTATCCATATCATTTCAGGTATTGATACGTCATTGCCTGCATTGGAGCTTGCTCAAGAAAATATTGCTCTTAATGGATTGGATCCAGCCAGGATTTCTTTTTTAAAAGAAGATGCGACTGTATTCATGAAGAGTGCTTTATTAAGAAATGAGTCATGGGATATAGTCATACTTGACCCTCCAAAGTTAGCTCCAAAGAGGAAGGTACCGAGTTACTGGTCATATTTAAATGTGAAATAGTTCTAGTAATCGTAGATGTCGATTGCATGCTTTTTTCAGCTAGCAGGAGAAACTTACTCTTTCACTGAGGTAATGACTTGTTAGAAGAAAAATTGAGTTGAAGGACTCTAGTCAACCTGATCTTGTTCCATCTTGGTTTTGTGTCTTCTTTACCAATAGGGAAAATACTATCAAAAACCCCAAACTATGCCACTTGTGACAAATTTACCTTGAACTTTTTTTTGTGACACGAAAAACCCCAAACTATGTCACTTGTGACAAATTTACCCTGAACTTTTTTTTGTGACACGAAAAACCCCAAACTATGCCACTTGTGACACATTTACCCTACAATACTTTGGCCCATAGGCATTTTCGTCTTTTTCCTTTTTCTGTTTTTTTTTTCCTTTTTTTTCTTTTCTTCTCCGGCGAGGGTCGCCCTAGCCAGATCCGGCGAGGGCAGCCCTTGCCTGACGCCGGCGAGGGTCGCCCGACGCCAGATCCGGCGTCGGGCAAGGCTGCCCTCGATTGTTTGCCGGAGAAGAGAGAAAAAAAAAAGAGGAAAAAAAATAGAAAAAGACGAAAATGCCCATGGGCCAAAGTGTTGTGGGGTAAATGTGTCACAAGTGGCATACTTTAGGTTTTTTCGTGTCACAAAAAAAGTTCAGATTAAATTTGTCACAAGTGGTATAGTTTGAGGTTTTTCGTATCACAAAAAAAAGTTCAGGATAATTTGTCACAAGTGGCATAGTTTGAGGTTTTTGGTTGTATTTTCCCTTACCAATAACTTTCACAAACATTACACTACTCTTCTAGGTTGTACTTATTAATGGTGGTTTTATATTTTCAATGCTTCCGATATAATCATTCATCGACAAGTTACAGATGCCAATAAATCTGTGTTCTGCGAACTATTAATCTGGCAATTTTATCATTGCTGCCACGAAATTCGCTTTGAGAGGTTTGCGAACTTTTGCTTGTGAAAAGTTATGTCAGCTTCCATTCTTTGGTATTGCGGCTGAGTGACTCATTGCTTAGTGTCATTTTTCAGGCTCTAAAAAGTGCATTGGGCATGTATAGAAATTTGAACTCACTGGCAATGAGATTAACGAAGAAAGGCGGACTAGTTATGACTTGTTCATGTTCTGGAGCTATGACACAGAGTGGGATGTTCATAAAGACACTTCAGGCAAGCATATCACCAGTTCATGTCATATCTAATATGTAATTGTGTCCCTGTTGATTGTTCAAAATTTGTGTGGTGAATGTGGTGATCTAAAGCATTGGTAAAACTATAGACTGTTAGAGATGTAGCTAGTCATGATAGGATCTCACCAAGCAAGTGCAGAGCTCTTATGATAAAGGACACTACTCTAGTAAGTAGGGGTGATCGGTTCCAGGGTAGGTAGGTTCCAGACGTGGAGGTTTATAACCTATTGTGTTAGAATTGGTTCCAGTTTTTGAAACCCAGAATTTACCGTATTTGCACTGGAATTGACCTTGGAACCTATCCTATTTTTCCAGTCTGGTTCCAAGGTCTACCTGAGAACCTGTTTTTCTTTGTTCCTTTTGTAGGTTTCATTTTTTACAGCAAAATAATATGAGCAACAAAAGTGTTCAAAGTAAAGATGAACGAGAGTCCTTACCAAAAAAAAAAAAAAAACGAGGGCGAGTGAGCAAAGGCGAGTCAAGAACGAGTGAGGGTGAGCCGCAAATGAGCGCAAGGAGGAAAGTGAGTTGCTAGCGAGTGAGAGAGTCGTGAAGTCTTGAGTGATGTTGGAGAGAACAGAGAAAAAGATGCCAAGAGAAAAACTAGGGCTTTTTGGTTTTATGAAACTGGTTCCAACTTTGGTCTGGTCAGTCCGGTTCCTAGGTGGTTCTTCACTCAGAACCAGGAACCGGACTGGTTTTTAGGGCGGTCCAATCTGGTTCCCAGGTATAACCGATCCAGTTGCATGGCCCTCTACTAGTAAGAGGCAGCCGCACGAGGTGTTCAGGATTGAAATAAAAACCCAACTAAACCAGAAGATAAGGAAGCTTTTAACCAGAATGATGTTGACTGAACCAAGTTGAACTGGAAACATAGAGCCAAAGAAAATGGGTGCTTAGATGCACCCTTTTTTCTACAGTTTTGAGAAATTTGTTGGCTATCTTAATAGGGCATGAGATCAACTGCATTTCTTGCTGATCAGGCCCTGGCAAGCTGCATTTTGCTTGCCAACATGAAATGTCAATACATGCACCGCATGGTTCGGAAGCTTTTCCTGTTAAGCAGCCTAACATTCTTGAAGTTTGTTATTAGATCACTGTCGTTAAGTTTATTTTTTTGATTGGTTTCTATGATGTTCAGGGCGCAGCATCAGCAGCTGGGAGAAGAGCCACAATTCTGAGACAGAGCGGAGCAGGATGTGATCACCCTATTGACCCGTCCTACCCCGAAGGCGAATACCTTTCCAATATTTTAGTAAGAGTACTTTGAAAAATCATAAACAGCATTTGCACATTGTATTAGATATCTGGCGCAATCTCTCCCCATTCATCTTGCTGAAAAGTTTTGGACTTGCTGGCACTTTCCCATTCCCCAATCCAACACCACACTTAAAGATGGCCAAGGCACTCTTATGGTACAGCGCTTTCTTCCTGCTTGAGTACACAGCATATGATCACCTTTAGCTTCTATATTTAGCTAGTCCTTGCTCAAGAAATAGCTCTGGCAAGAAATGACAATATTCGACACTCAAAGCTATAGTCCTAAGGTAAACAACCTCCTGAGCAGAGAGATTTGATGGTAATCGAGGTTCTTTTACCCCCATAGTGGTCCAAACTGGTCGGCTACGACAAGCTTCTTTCCGCCATTGAAATCGTCACATGTGATGTGTCAACTGCTGTTACTGTTTCGACGCAAGAAACTGGCTGTCCCCTGTATTAGAATGGAGTGCACACATTAGGAGGATATGGAATTTGAGTCCTATGACACCATATGGATTTGATGTCTTATACTGTGTGAAGATGTATCTGTATCAAGAAAAAATAGCAGGACTAAAGCTTGCTAAAATGTGCTATTTCAGAAGTGATTTTTTTTTTTTGGTCGAAATTCAGAAGTGATGAATGAGAGGTTGCCTTGATGTTGCATTTTATGTCTACTTGATTGACCGTGCAAAAGGGGGTTGGTCCCTGCACTCGTAGAACCTTAAAAGAGGTCCATTTCTGAACTCTCCGCAAATGGTTCCACCCCCTTGAGACAAGAATCGAACCTCATCTCTGTCAGGTCTAGAGGAGATTATAGAAGTGGACGGTGTCTGTCAGATTTTCACTTAAAGCACAAAGATGTCCCATCTGTGATGTGAAACTGAGCCTATTTTCTCTGCAAAATGTTTTCGATCTTCCGTCCAACCAAGTTTTCTTCAGTAAGCATAAAGCTCTGTTCCTTCACATAGTTTGCCCAATGTCTTTTGGACTCACCGTTACTAGAGCAGATCCTCCTTTATTATGTCTTCTTGAGTAGCCGTGGTCGTCGCACATTTCATGCTCCATCGATAATTTACTGCTCACTTCATGCTAATGGACATCTCGTCGATAGCACAGGAGTATTGACATTTGATGTTTTTTACAGGGCCAATAGTTTCTCGACTCCTAGTACCGTCAATGAGGAAAGACCCAGAACTTTCAGTAGAGATTCAGAGCCTATCTAGAGGCAACGTTTTCGCGTCAGAATTTGTTGCAGCTAAATACGAAACACCACCGATCTGCCTAAAGACCAAAACCCTTCATGAGATTGACTGCAATAGATACATGTACACCCTGATCAAACATGTACGTCCTTGTCTCAAGTAGGGCAATCTTTAAGAGAAAGAGAGAGTTTCCTATGGCAAAGCAAGCTTAATTAACTCCACTTTGACATCAGGATGATCCATTTTGACATCAACATGAGAGCATTGAGGTCCTACATTACTTCATGAATATTAAATTATTGATGCATTGAGCATTTGGACTAACTGCATCGCTAAGTCACATACTCTCAAGTTCCAACTCAATTTCAAGGTCTCCATGTTGGATCTCTAGGGCTGAAAAAAGAGGCCTTCACATTACCATCAAGCAATTCAATGGCGGCACTGGACTTTATGCACCTAGGAGTCTTGTACTGATTAATGGACCCTCCTTGGCTTATGAAAAAATCCATCAATAAGTTGAAAGTCCCGGGATTCACAACCCTAATCTCAAGCGGCCCCACCGATTTGTCGTTGGAGCGGCACCGCCTGTAGACATAGTCCAACTCTTCTTCCACGGCGATGCAACATTCCTCAAGCATGCGATCATCGAGCACCAGATTGTTGGCCACCGAATTGTTGGGATGATGCTTGATTTCCCAGTAGAGGACATAGTGCCCCGGGACGGATGAAGTGTCCACGCGACTAGTGTATTCCACGAGGAGGGCGTCGTGAGGCTCCAGCAGTTTCTTGGCCGCTGTGATGCTCTTGTGGAGATCTTCCTCGTTTGTCTTGTCGTTGTCAATGCTGAGGACGACATTCCTCCGGCAAATGAATCGGAACTGCGGGGCGCGGTTGTGGAAACCTGTCACCTGGAGCACATCCCCGATTCGATACCGATAGAGCCCTGAAATTGACATTTACAACACAGGCAAAAGCGCCATCATCATAATATTGAATCCTTGATGGAGTGATTTTTAGTGTTTTGGATAATTAATTACAGGAAACATGAGGAGAGGAATTAAGATAATAATTAATTGGAAATTTTTTTATAGAAATACGAACAAGCCAAATCAACTTTCAAATCATTAGATTGATCAATTCTACCTTCGTTGAGCTATGGAGTGAAAAAAAAAATCCATCCATATTAGTCCTCCTCCTTCCACTCACTTCAAGCAAACACTAAAAACCAGAGAAAGAAAAATAGCATTTCCTGGATTGAGACTAAAGAAAGAAGGGTATTGTTTTGAATCGTATAAATTTTTTTTTTCTATTAATTAAGGTGCAGTCTTTACTAATTTATTAAGAACCAATTTTATTCCGAATAAAAGGACTAAAGTATATTTCAAAATTATCTCCACTTTTCATTCATATATTAATTCGCATCCTGAATTTTTAAAAATTCACAAATTCATCCAAACTTTATGTCATTTGCCCTTCCCCTCTTCTTCTCGCCTTTGCTCTCTCTCACCCCAGCTCAATCCCGACCTAACCCTCGCCCTCATCGACCAAGGGTCAAGCTCCACACGAGCTTGGCCAACATCGAGCTTGACAAATCTGGGACGAACCCAATAGATTTGAGTCAAGCTGGATGCCAACGGAGCTCAATCGGATCTGGGTCAAGATCAACGCTAGCCTAGTTGATGATGGCTTGCGGCTTAGCCAGGGTGGCGGTTGGCAGCACTTGGAGGAGAAGGGCTGAGCAGTGGGTGGTTGGTCGGGTTTTGGGTAAATGTGCTTTTCATCACGGGGGATTTGAAATGGTGGGAGAGACAAAATTGGGAGGAAAACGGTAAATTTGTAATAGGACTATTCGATACGACTTGGGATGCAAATTGTAGGCTTTCAAAAATGAAGATACAAATTGATATGAAAATAAAATGCGATGTGTATACGATTTAAAAAAAAAATTAAATGTCGTTCTATAAACCATTTTAAAGATAGCATTCGAATATAGACCAGCTTCTGAAACCAAAGGAAATTCTCTCTCATTCCCACCTCAGCATTATCGACAAGGAACTCACATAAAACAAAGGAATTTGCGTTAATACGAGATTAGCGTGATTATCGAGATTATCTGTGAAGTAATGCTAGAGGATAAAGATGGATTCACAGAAGTGATTGATAACACTATATCCTTTCGCAAGACAAGAGTGCACTACTCTTCGACAAAGGGATAATGAGTCAGCATCAGGACGAAGTGATTCACATTCCTAGAAGATAAACATGATATGATCCCACAAACATGGGATTAAAGTTAAAAGATTATGCTCACCAGCAAATGTAGTGACCACGAGCTCATAATAGCACCCGACCCGGACATTAACCAAGTCCACGAGCTTGCGACCGGACACTTCCTCGTCCTCGTCAATGTCCATCACCAGCGTCCCATTCCCTCCCAAGGGGATGAACTCGAAGTAGCCCATGTTGGGGAGGAGCGTAAACGCGACGTCGCGCGGATCGCACAGCGGCTGCAAGTTGACCCCGAAGTAGCACTCCGACGAGGCGTACATCGTGCACACCAACGGCAGCTTCCCCTCGCTGTAGTACTTAAGGGCCGGTATGTATTGCGCCATCGTCCCCGTCACAACAGCCTCGATGTACTTCGCCCTAGGCCAAAGCCGGCACAATATCCCCCTCCACGATGGGCGGCCACAAATTTCCTGAATCTCTGCTGCGAGGGTAGGGTTCGGTGACTGCAGTATGCTTAACATGGAGGATCGGCACTCGGGGTCAGTGATAAACGGGTCTAGGTGGCCGGTGGCTATGTCGTCGCACATGCGGCCCCAGTTGCTCTCAAGGAACGATACGGCGCGAAGGAACGCGGATGCGAAGACCGCACCGAGGCGCAGGACCTGGTGCCGGTGGACAAGACCTGACAGGAGCTGGCAATACATGCTCTGGTCGCCGTCATCACACAGGATGGCCGCATATGGGCTCGTGAAGTCATGGTACGCGTCGGGGGCCCGGAAGTTGAAGTGCTTGCTCTTGTAGTAGCTCGTGAGCACTGTCCGGGCGGGCAAGCCGCACGGGGTGGACCTCTCCGCCTTGACGAAGTAGAAGTACATGGCCTTGCCCTCGTCGAGCCCCGTGAGATACCTAACATTTGAATTTCCATGTCATGTACGCAAGGCAAAAATATAAAGCATACTTACACATGCTCGACAACTATGGTAATTAGGGTCGTCATTCCTATACTTCAACTTGAAGACTGCAAAATGAGGAGGGAAAAGGAAAATCAAATTAATTAACTGGCTCATAATGGGCATGATGAGATTATAAAGAAAGGTTCTTCGGTCAATGTCCTCCTCAATTGATGGCATCATCTTGGGCTCTCCAGCAGAAGTCCCTGAGCTACAAATTACACAAGGACATTCTTTTAATCATTGATTAGCTAAAAAAAACTTAAATCAGAGAAAAATAAGTAACTAGAGCTGAGACAAATAGCAGAGAGAGACCTGCATAACATTTCAGTGATGGGTTTTCCTGTAATTAGAGAGGAACCTTCACCATGAGCAATTCTTGTAATGTAAGGTTGAATGGCCCTGTAAGTGATCACAGGGACCGACTTCTTGAATTCACAACTGTCCAGTGCTGACCCTCTCAAGTACTTGCTCAAGAACTCAGTTTTCTGGTTTTGCAATAAGATCTCCTTCAGAATGTTTTGCTGGACAATGTCAGCCTCAGATGTGAGCCTCTCTATCTCTTTCAGTGCAGCCTCTCCTTTGTATTCCAATTTCTTGCCATCCATTTTCTTGCGTAACAGAGAAGATATGGAGAGCAAAACAAGCGGTGATATGTAGAGGAGAAGACCCAATGAGGTAGATCACTCTATACGAATAGTTGTGGAGAGCAGCACTATATATAGTGAGAAAAAAGATTCATATACATTCGAATAATACTAGATTATACAGAAACTGATCCACGAAGTCGGCATATAAAATGAATATGACAGGCTCTCGCTGGGTATTGAATACGACCCGCATATTCAAACGCTCACTCATGATGTCTCGCGTTGCTTAGTACGTTAATCTTGTGGATAATTTTTAGTATGCTCATTAGTCTTTTCATTATGAATCTTGGGTTGGATTTTCTTGTCTCTTTGTTTGTCACCTCCTGCACATCACAGTCACCAAGTTGGAGCAATATATTGTTGCTGATATCACTTCCACACTGGGAAGCCTAGAGGATGAAACCGGTCGGAAACACACATGCTTCTTGCAACTAGAGATTGCTAAAATTTGCTTTGGATGCAATAATTTTGTCGAATATCAGATCAAATCTATCGTGTGGAGGAGGAATCTACAAAAGAAATTTTCTCTAAAAATGACTATGTATGTTTGTTAAAACTAAGGGTAATGCTAAAATACCAATAGTATGTACAAGATCTTAGGTGGTAGAATATCATTCTCGGTCTCAACATTAACAAAATATATTCCATGTACTTTCTTTCCCTGGAATATGATATAAACGATCCATGAACTTTAACATAATGTATAATGCGGTCTATAAATTTTTTATCTATTCAATGTAGTCCATGTCCCTGGACTATACGAAAATATTCAATGTGATTCCTAAACTTTTAATTTATTTAATATGGTCTCTGAACTTTTTGCACATATTCAAATTAGTCCATAAACTATATAAAAATGTTCAATTTCGCCATTCCATTAATTTAAGTTTAGGGATAACATTGAACATTTTTATATTGTCCAGGGACTAGTTTAAACATATATCAAAAGTTCAATGACCATATTGAACAAATTAAAAGTCCAGGGACTATATTGCACATTGAGCCAAAAGCTCATGGACCATTTGTGTCATTATCCCTTCTTTTCCTTAAACTTTTACTTTACGTAGTTTCTTGTACTGAGATACATAACATAAGTGGAATGACCCTATTTGATTCAGCATTTGGAATGCTCATTTGGGCTTTAAAGTCCCTTGGCCAAATGCAAACGGTGTTTGACAACTTTTTTTACTCACTTTTTGGAGATGTAATTGCATTTGGAATGCTCTCTAAGGAACTTTTGGCCAATGCAAGAGTGGAGGTGCTTTGGAAAGTTGCATTTTTGGAATGCAACTTGCACTGTTCATTACAACTGTTCATCTTCCTTAGAGGCAGGTTCGGCGGTTGGTAACCGCCGCTTGAGGGCTAGCCCGACCCCAGCGACCATCGCCTAGGGGTCACGCAACCCCAGCGACCGCCGCCTAGGGTTGCCAGACCTCAGGCGTCGACTGGGTCGCACGACCCAAGCAACGCTTGGCCTGGGTCGAGCGACCCAGACCCCAGGCAGCGGTCACCGGGGTCACGCAACCCAGGCATCGGTGGCCAGCGACTAGATCTGGCCGTCAGCAGTTGGCCGGCGACCAGATCTGGCTAGCGGCGGTGGCCGAATGTTAAACTCCACCGGAGCTTTTTTTTTTTTTAAAATATTAGCAAAAGTCCTTTAGCCCAAGTTGATTTTAAAAAACACTTACCAAGCACTACTTATATTTTGGAAAACCCCTTTAACCCAAAGGTACTTGCATTCCTCCTAATGCATTCCCCCAAAGTCGAACCAAACGGGCCCTAAGTACCTCTCTTCTCGATTTGTTATTCAAGCATATTTTAAATTTAAACTGAAAGTATAGAGAAACCATAAATCCTTCATTTCAATGTCAAATTTAAAACCTAGTTGGAGGTATCAAGAGGTCATTCAAGCGACGGCATTTTGCATGGAGGAATATTAGTAAGGAACCATATTAGCGGAAGATGATTGGTTGGCAAAGTAATGGTGACGCTTTCTTATCTAAATTTTATCCTTAATTGTAATGTATTATGTCACTTTATAAGGTAATTTTATGAATTAATTTATTTATTCCTAGGATTACTTTTGATCAAAAAGGGGTGGTAGTGGAGAAAGAGAAATGATTTTGGCCTTTGGATCGGATTCAAGATGCTGGATGGAACTGCAATGACATACATTTAAGCAACAAAAGAATAAAAGCCGTACCTTATCCGGAATGAGATCAGGCACATGAACTAGAATCAAAATCAAATCTTTAACACATCTTTCAAGGGAAGGTTGGTGGTCGATCGCCGCATCCATTTGCAATCCTTCCTTTTTATTTTGCTTTTTTCTCTCGGATTCGTGATGATGCATGCATGCCTTGTCCTCTTTTCTTCCTTTCCTTTTCTCTCCTTTGGTGACATAACCTTACACTCTATGGACAAGCACTAAAATCGTACCTGAGATTGTGCAATTTGCCATTCTATACCACAAACGACTCATCATTGTATCGTGTTCGAGAATCAAGTATGCGTCACGAGGAGGATAATGGCCAACATAGACGAGTACGAGCATCTTCTCAACGCCATGTATGTTTGATTTTGCCCCAGACAACACCTTTACATACATTTTAGTCCTCCTACATTGTTAGGGAAACCCTTTTCTTTCACGGTTCTCTAAATATACCCAAAAATCGTGATTTACTAATGTAAGTACCAATGATATGTAGATACTCCGTTACTCGGGGCACTTATATCATCCGACGTACAAAGTTGCTCGTGTTAACGCTCCATGCACATGTCCTCATCCAAAACATGTTCCATTAAGTATACACATTTTTATATCCTAGCATCACCCGTCTCGAGGTCACTTGCTCGAGAAACAAAACAAGAATCCCACGACAAAATGCAACGGCATGACTTCACCCTTGTGGGGGCCTAAAGCGAATCTACTTGTCGATTGCAACGAAGTTTCAGGGTTAGGATAATCCGGCTCTCTTGGCACATAAGTCAAAACCCTAGCTCACCTTTCAGACATGTCCTGCTTGCTCATTATTTCCACGCGGGACCATAGTAGCAAGACAAACTAAATAGTGCTTCGATTGTCATTTTCCCTGTCCTGGGAAGCTTTGGGGTAACGGGAGACAAAAGGAGAAAGCTTTTTTCCTGGCAGGCCTTGGATTTTCAGAGGGCAAAAGAAAGTTGGGGGAGCACAGAGAGAGAGAAAGAGAGTGGAAAAGAATGCTCGAGTCATGATGTGTTTTTTACCCACATGAAATGTCGTATTTCACCATATGCTTAATCCATGCTCATAGGCCGTACAATGATCATGTCGGGACCGGAACGTACTTTGGAAAAGGGCTTCTATTCCATCATGCTTATCCACTATTTGGGTTTTGCTCGGCGTCGAAATAATGTTATTAAGTAGACAAAAATATGGTTAAGACAGTTATTATAAGACTCATTGGTCGTGCTTTGATAATGTGGGGCTCCGTTATTTAATATATCTAATTTTTTTTTAGATGATTGCTTTAAACCGAAATATTTTGAAAGAAAGATAATAAAAGGAAGAAATCTAGTGAGAGAGAAAGGGCCAAGGAGTGTTGGGCGTGTCCTTGAAGAGGGTTCGACGTCCCCTTCCAAGTATAGGTGGTGTCCAACGACTTGCCAAGCTCAGCTGAGGGCGTCATCGCATGTCGCATGTCGCCCTTTTCAATAGCCTTCCCCCACCCCCAACGTGTTCCTTTGAAGATGCATATAGCAAGGATCAACCTTGCCATGAGCTATGCTTTGTGCCTTAATCCCTATCCGTGTGTGTATCTTCAGTTAGGCTAGTCGAAACTCGCCAACTACATAATTCATTATCAATGAAAACGGATGTAGCTTCATCATTGCAAACCCACCTCCGCCCGCCCCTCTCTCTCTCTCTCTCTCTCTCTCTCTCTAATGGGAGATCGCGACTGCAGGACAAGGTTGCACAACCTCTATGACCTCAGATCTAGAGGTCACATATCGAATTTAAGGTTGCGTGACCATGAATCCCAATTGCAACCACTGCCCAGGGTTAGAGAGAGAGAAAGAGAGAGAGAGAGAGAGAGAGAGAGAGAGAGCCTGTGATGGAGGATAGTGGCCAAGTCGGGGGCCAACATTGACGATAAAGACAATAACAGTGGTGACAGCCAGAGGTGGGTAACAACTGTTGCGGACGTGATATCATTATATGTGGATCAAAAAAAAAGTGTAAGGAAAAAAAAAGACAAAAAGAAAAGGAAAATAAAAAGGAAAAATTGTATCATGTAAGTCCGCTGTACATGTTTGAAAAGTGGACATACTTCAATTGATGAAAAAAATCTTAGGTGCTCGATTGCATGATGAGTGATCGTACACGGGCTCTTGGGATATCATTACCCCTCGTTTCTTTCTTGATGAGATGCAAACTTAAGACTTCATTTCATGTCGTATCCATAGAGTCCTTTAAGATACACAAACGTCCACATATAGTGGTGTCTTTTACAATTTTTTCAAAGTTTTCTTATATTGACTTGTTTTTTCTTTTACCAATTTGGGAAGAGAAGCAAAAGGGTCTGAAGAGAAGTCCACACAAACAACAAACCGAAAAAAAATAAAAACACAAATGAAAATTCAAATGGCTCTTATCTATGCACTATAGGAGCCTTTCGAGAAAATATTTGAGGGGTTGCAAAGTAACATGTCCTAGATTGACACGATATACATATATGTACCGAAATCTAATAAAAAATTAACACGTGTCCCTCACTTGGCAATCAAAAAAAAATTAAAAATTAACCTCTTTTTTTGGTTTTTTTTATAAGGATCTTTTTTTTTCTCTTTTTTTTGTTAATATCATGAAAAACTCCAAATTGATATACTTATGACAAATTTACCCAAAACTATTTTTTTACCACAAAAAATCTTAAACTGATACACCTGTGACAATTTTACCTCGAAGTATTTTTTTTACCATAAAAAATCTCATACTGATATACATGTGACAATTTTACCCCCGAACTAATTTTTTTACCACAAAAAATCCCAAACTGATACACATGTGGCAAATTTGTCCTTCGTTAGTTTCCGTTAAATTTTATTGTCAAATTGCGAAGTTTAATGACACATGGTAATTGACATGTGTACTGATTTTGGATTTTACCCCTCTGTTTGTCACAAGTTTACCAATTTGTGATTTTTTGTGATATTAATATAATTTAGCAGACACTAACAGAAGGTAAATTTATCACAAATGTACCATTTTGGGATTTTTAGTGGTCAAAAAATTAGTTCGGGAGTAAAATTATGACAGGTGTACCTGTATAGGGTTTTTGGTGGTTAAAGAAATAATTTGAGAAGTATATCAGTTTGGGATTTTTTATGGTCAAAAAAATAGTTCGGGGTAAATTTATCACAGGTGTACTAGTTGGGGTTTTTTGTAGTAAAAAAAATAGTTCAGGATAAAATTGTCATAAGTATATCAATTTAGAATTTTTCGTGGTATTAACCTTTTTTTTCTCTCTCTCTCCTTCCTCCACCATCCAGAGGTCCATGGCCTAGCCTTGCCTCCGTCGTCGCCGCAACTCACAAAACAAACAGAGCCACCTTCTCTGCTCTCGCTCGTGGCCATGCTTGTCCGTCGCCAAATCTAAAGCCATGACCCATGGTCAAGCCAACCCCCTTCGTCATTGTCGCTCACGGCAGGGATCATCCATCACCACATCTAAAATCCGTTTCCATCGCCCAACTCGCCACCATCCCCTTCCTTGAGCACAACCCCCGTGGCCGCTACACCCAGCTGCATGTTCCCTCCCTCGGCCTTCGTTGTCGCATATCAAATTCCGCCAAATACATCTGGCTGACCAAATCTGGACTTCGTTGGTCGCATTCGTTGCTGTCAGTGAATGGGACGAGCTCCTGTCGTTGCTGGTATCTTTTTCTTTTCCTTTTTGTCCCCGTTCCAGTGAAGCGAATGGACGATCTGCAACGAATTGGGTGGCTTGGCCATGGACGACAGCCACTGCGAGCGGTCGAAGGGTTGGCTCAGCCATGGACGCGTAGCAGTGGACGGCTTGGGCGCAGCGCCGGCGTCACTACCAGTGACTATGGATGGAAGAGGTGGCTGAGGTCGGTGGAGGGACCAGGGAGACAAAAAAAAATAAAAAGTAAAAGTTGATTTTTAATTTTTTTTCCTTGATGACCACGTCAGGAACATGTGTTAATTTTTTGATTGGATTTCAATACATATATGCACACCTTGTCAGCCTATCACGTGAACCACCGAATATTTTCGCCTTTTTGTGACCTTTCCTTAACTTCTTCTTTGAATCATTTCAAGAAGGAAAAGCCAAGGAGCTCATAAAAGGTTCTCCACTATTTCTGCTCCACATATGTATTCAAAAAACACACATTATTGAACCAGAACAAAACAAGCAGAAAAAGGCGAAGCTTGCGTGGGGAGCATCCAGGCTTTATTGCATAAGGCGGACAACCTTTTGAACATTGATGGGGTGAGTTTGAAAAATGAAACAAAGCGCCAATAGGAGATGCACAGCCAGCCACCTTCGTGGAAGAACCATGTGCTTTATAAAGTCAGTAACTTGTTGCCCGCCTTTGGATATCACGTTTATATGAATTGCCAATGATTTTATTGTGTACAGATCGTTTCGAGAGGATCACAATCCAATTTCCTTATAACCTAAATCAACAAATTTTTCTATGTTGTACAAATACAAATCAAACTTGTGAAGATTTTTCATGATGGTTGTCGATTTTTCTTTTCTTTTTTTTCTTTTTAAGGTGACATGATTGATACTCCGGTAGGGCAAACCCTCCGAAGATAAGTCATTCTTGTTAATTTTAGTATGAGCGGCTTATCTTGATATATCATATGTATCAATTGAGTAAATGAAGAAACCGTTTGGTGTCTTTTTATGGTGTTCAAATTATAGAAATTGACGGGAAGACTCTCTTATGAATAACAACTAACTATCGAACATGGTTGGCTCAACGATTTCGTGTTCACCTATCATTTACAAGACTGTAAGTTTGAGTTACGCTTGATTGTTGCCTCGTGTGAACAGAGTTACGAGCTATTGACATGTGAGCAAAATTGCAATGACGGGATTGCCAAATTTAGACCTTATTCAGGGGTGTACAAAAAAATCGGAAACTGCCTGGACCACTCAAAATAGAACCAGACTGGTCCAAAACAAGCGGTTCCCATGGGCATCAGTCCTGTTCCTGGTTTCAATTTACTGGAATCGGTGAATACCAATCCTGTTCCAAAAGTGAAACCACCCATCTGAACCGGACTGGTATATACTAGGGATGTAAAAAGAACCCGAGCCAACCCAGCCCGGCTCAACCCGACCCAAAATTTTAGGGTATTTTGGGGTTAGGTCTTATTTTCTCTAGGTATGGATTTTAGACGTGGGTATTTATTAGGATTGGGACGGGCTGGGCTTTTTTGACCTGGCACCAAATATAACCCTTCTCCCCCCTCTCTCTCCCCTTCGCTTCTTCTCTCTCTGGCGGTCGTGAACTTCTCTCTCCCCCCTTTCGCTCTCTCTGCTCCTCCTCGCCCTCGAGTTTGAGTTCGTGGCAATGGCGGCCGTGAAATTTGCGAACATGGCCGTGGTGGGCTTCGTCCTCACCCTCACGGCGCTCGTCGTGACAGCCCAGGTTGAGGCCTCGGTGCCGCGGCCTTCTTCTCTTCGCCTCCTTCCTTGGGACTCTCCATCTAGTTTAGCCCCGACCGCGGCAGGAGATCGGAGGACGACCTGATCTTCCTCGCCTCCCACGCCGCTATCGAGATAGCGAAGTCTTCAATCCTGAACAGCCCCAAGTTCCGACATATTCGATTGATCTTGCCCTCGCCCCCCTCGACCCGGAATCTCATCTACTCGAACAAGTCCAGCAACCGTGTGTGGAGCGAGGCCAAGGCGGAGGGCGAGGAGTCGTTGGGCAAGTGCGACGACGAGGAAGCGTCGTAGTTGTAGTGCTTCGCCGCGTTCCGGCGCTCGAGCCGCCTCTTCGTCAACCCCCAATTTGTCCCAGACTCCATCGGCTTCGCTCTAGAGAAGAATCGAGGCATGTGGCAACCGCATAAGGCTTAGGGTTTTGGGACCCTAAACCCGATTCGAATCGACTCGACCCAACCCTATTCTTGAAGTATATGCTGAACATAGTCTTGGGTTGGGTTGGGTTGGGTTGAGCGTGACCTTGTATATTTCGAGTCGGGTTGGGTATCATGAAAGCCTGACCCAACCCGACCCATTGACACACCTAGTATATACATATATTTATTTATTTATTTCTATGTTTTCTTTCATATCAAAACCGTAGTTTCATCTTCGTCTCTCTCCTTCTCTTGCCTCACTCATCTCGCGGTTACCATATAGAGTCCTCAAATTTATCGAGATAACTCCTACCACAACATAGTTTCTAAGGCTAAGTCGATCATCTCCACCTTCTTCTCTTCCATTAAAAATATTTATGAAGGAGTAGGGCCAAACATCGGCCACGGCAAATGACATTTTCTATAACTGTTGCTAGTAACATTCGGCCCGTTTTGAATTTGATTTTTGTAAAAGGTCGATGTTGGAAAGTGTAAGTACTAGATATTGATAAGGTGCCTTAGATGACCTAGATAACCCAACCTTTCAAATAGACTCTTTTGAAAGTCACCCTTGCTAAGAAATAAAAACGTACACAAATAGATCACGACAAAGGAAGGTAAAACACATGACCTGCATGAATTTGTTAAAGACATTTTGACCGGTTCCATGGAACAAACGGAGGTTCCCGGTTCCACGGTGGGAACCGCTCACCCTAGAATCGATCATTCCTAACCTTGATGTCTAGTATTTAACTTAGTAGCTACGGCTCAAAGTCTCAAATCAAACTTTTTTTATGTACAGTGGTTGCAGGCAGTACTGTGATAACGCGTAGAGGAGGCCATCGATCCTTGCTCAAAGTAGCTAAATTTTTTGGTACTGGAAACTAACTTATCTATCTGAGTTTTGCTCACTAGTTTTTGAAACAAGAATTAACTGATGGTACAGTATGTATTGACATCGGCAGGTTGAGGTTTGACCCGTTGAAATTAGCCAATTGGGCTCGAAAACATTGACATCATGAGTCCAGCAAGCGGCCAACATTTTGTCAAAGTCGAGCCCAGCCGGTTTAGAACTTTTCAAATGGACAGATTTTGACAAGTGGCTAAAATGAGGCCAATCTGGGCCGCTGATTTAGCTTCGACATGACCTTTCCGAAGCCTCGAAAATTTGTGTCAACGCGTCGTATTCTCTTAACGGCCGTGCCATCGCTTAAATATTTGAACTTTTGATTAACAATTCAAACGATGCGCACATAGCGAAACACGCCGTTTCATGTTGACATGCAAATTAAGCGCATACGGTGTGTCGTACTTGGGTATTTTCCCCGTAGTTCGTTTTTTTGCCCTGTTTCCTATGAATGGACATTGAGTCCAACATTGCTGGTCTTGAAGTCGACCTTATCATTAGGCATGAGTTTCACAAAGGTCGGACTCAAGTCCTTATTCAACTTGTAATCAATCGGTTCCAAGTGTGAATAGATATACGTTAGACCCTAAGGCTAACATATCTAAGGTGATCGAGCATGAAAACCTTATATGTCTCTTTTTCTGGAGTAATGGTGGGGGCACTACTTGCTAGCTTCATATCTTAATTCGTTGCACCATAGTTCTAATAGATATAGTTGCAAACAAGGAGGAATCGTCAAAAAAAAGTCTTAAACCTATTGTACAACGACCATTTCAGTCATAAAATTTTTAATTAAGCCAATTTATTCATAAATAATTTGATTATTTATCAATTTAGTCATAAACATTTTGACAATTGGCCAATTTAATCTTTCGGAGAAATTTTCCTTTTTCTCTATGATGTTCTCCCTATTTCTCTTAATGGATTCTTGGGGTTCGTGAGTGATCAAGAGAGTACAGTATCCTTAGTCGTCCCGACGTCAATTTTAACATATACAGCTGCGAGAAAATTTGCACCGAGTATAAAATTATACATGCATATTAGTTTAGCTCGATAATTCAATGCTAGTGTGGCTTTCCATGCAAATCGACGGTATGGAAAAAAGAAGAGGTCGCTTTGGCACGTGAAAAAGGGCTCAAAGAGGCGTGAGATACTAAGAACTTTGATAGACCCAATAAGGAGGGGATCGATCATCAAAGAATGAGCCTTGAAACGTACACCTGCCATCTCATAGGTATATGCTAAGTTATTCAATGATGCTTCTTGGACATTGGAGCATTATGACAAGCGAAAGAGATGCATTTCTTGAACCCCATTTCGCCTCTTAAAAGGGTTCCTAATCAACAAAATAATCAATCCCACATTTGTTTTCCTTGGTAACATAAAACTAGTTGGTAATTCACTGGAGAAAAGTTTATGAGTTCCTCTAATTAAGGTCAGTAATTTCTAAAGAGAGTTGCTAAATTTAAGGCATTACTAAGATATGTGAAAAAAAAAAGTTTTGTAAACGATTGCAAAAATTGGTAATTGCAAATCGTTAAAAAAAAAACTAAATTAACGTTGGTAAATAACTTAAATGAAAGTTGATAACCGAATACTATGTGGCAGTTCAATGGGAAAAAAAGTTCATGAATTGTATTAAGTTAAGTTAGTAATCTCTAAAAAGAGTTGTGAAATTGTGAAGGGTCTCAAATCAAGGGAAATAAAAGTTATTAAGTCACTTTAATTTAGGTTGATAATTTCATATAACAGTTAAATAAATTTGAAATCATAGAAGTTATGCTTAATGGGGTAAATGATTTTCCTGAACGCATACGTAACAGAGTAAATGACTTTCTTGTTCTTTTCTTTTCTTTTCTTTTTCCATAGGCAATACATTATTCTTCCTAGCGTGTTAGAAAGCTTGAGTGAATTCTTTAATAAAGTTTCTTTCATCATCGCACTTTACTTACTTTTTTATTTATACTTTTTCCCAATTTAAAATCACACGCTTGCACTTTTCTTCTTCCCTCCTACTTACTCCCTATGCTTTATCATGGTCCAATCAAATTAAAAATCAAGTGCTAATATTGGTGAGTTTTTTTTTGCTTTAAATATAAAATAATTTATAACTCTTGAGGCGACATGATTGATATAATAAATAAAGTAAAGTGATAACGTGAGAAATCAGAAAAAGTACAAAAAAAGTCTTAAACATATTGCATTTGTACCAATTCAGTCTTAAACATTTTTTTCCTTTCTTTTTTTTTTCATTTTTTTTCCTTTCTTCTCTTATGCCTATGGTCGGTTCTCGACCATGACAGGTGACCGGCCATAGGAAATTGGCCACAAGGGTCCAACCCTCATCAGATCTAGCGAGGTCGCTCTCGCCCAAGCCATGAGGGTCCAATCCTTGCCAAAGCTAGTGAGGGCCGCACTTGCCTTGCCAGCCCTTGCCTATGGCCGGTCAACAGTCGGCGACTGGACACAGGCCCAAGGAAAGAGAAGGAAGAAAAAAAAGGAAAACAAATTAAAAATTCAAAATAATCATTTAAAAATTCCACGTCAACATCAATCATTCACCGGCCATGCCACGTAGGACAGCCAGTGTTCATGTTAGCGATTTTCGACCTAAATTGATCGGATGGATTGAATTGACACCAATATGAAAAAGTTTGTGACTAAATTGATCTAATTTTATGACTGAATTGGTACCAATGCAATAGGTTTAGGATTTTTTTAGTACTTTTCCCGTCAAAAATCATTACATTATGTCTATGCTCATGTCTAGGTTCGAAAATCCCACGATAAATAATCGTCAAAGCTTTTTACTTTTATATTACGTTAGACTCTATACACGGATAACATGTGATCCCAACATGGAGTAAATTGGTGTATTATGAGCACCGAAAACTAAACTTTAGCTAAAAACATGTCGTGCTTTCTTTTACGAAAAAAGCCCGATTATGTTCTTTTTCATTGAACATTTAGCCACCGTGAAAAAACAAACTATAGCTAGTAAAATTAACAGTGACAAAAGCAATGCACTTTTAATTTCTTAATATTGACTTTGAAATGGTCGTTTTTATTTAAATTCTCATGGACTCGTATCGTCATGCACCGATCCCCATCTTCTAGAGGACACATGCGTCGCCAATTCAAACGCGGTGGGTTTGGTGCCGAGAAGCTGACGCGATGGACTTGTTCAAAAACCTACCTTAAAGTAGACCCACGAAAATATATTAAATCCATGCAATGTTTAATCCATGAAATTGTTATTGCCCGATTTCTATTGAGTATCGAATACGACCTAATTGTTCGAGTAATCACTTCCGGTGCTCAACGTCACTTACCCACAAAAAAAAAAAAGGATTATCGGGTTTTCTTGACCGATTCAAGTACTCGGGGTTTCCGAAAAAGAGAAACACAAGAGGATTTGCAAATCGAAACTACATCGCAATTGGAGGACCCATAAAAAATACTCACCTAAGGGCAAGAGTTAGATAGTTTGGATCGCACCGAAAAGAAATATATATATATTTATTTATTTATATGTTTATAATATTTTTTTAAAAAATTGTTCTCGAAGTTGGAACTGGCCTTGTGAATGATTTATGAAAGGGAGTGCAAAGATGAAGACAGCCGAACTGACGACGATGGTGGTTGGACTAACCCCCTCGAACCGCCGTCGCCCACCGGCCCTTGGCTATTGGTCAACTGAATGCGCTCTTGCGAAAGAAGCCATTGATCTCCCCCATAATTACATCATTGCCCCCCCACCTCTTCCTTCTTTGCATAGCATTTTAGGAAATTATATAAATTAGTAGTAATATTGAAGTGCCTCTTAATCGTCTTTGTTTTTGTTTTCCGTTATTTATTTTTTCGATTGGTAAGTTATTTCGGTGCCGGAGGCCCCCGCTTGCCCTCCGTGGGACGCGCTTCTCGATCAATAGGGGAAAATTTTGGCGCCCTAATGGGTAGCGTTTTGATTCGAACCTAAAAGCTGGGCTTCGGAAGCCTAAGCATGTTGAGTCCTCGACCGGGCCACCACTATGTGAGTGTACAGCAGCAATACATGGTTAATGTGTTCGCTTTCGACTTAAGGCCTCCTATTTCTCGTATCATTTGAAGATTTTGTAGGATCACTGCCAATTATTCCGAAAATTTAAATTATTAGATGAAAGCATGGCTGAATTTTAAAAAATCTAATAGTAACCAGACCTGATTGATGTTTTTTCCACTTAGATTATTGGGGAAAAAGGAAGGAATTGCCGGGTCTTTTATTAAACCACTGCTCGAGGTGAAGGAAGAGAAGGTTATGTATCGCGGACTGAATTCTCTTGTACTCTTGTGCCCTTGTGAATGGAGTTTTGTGGCGTCGAAGTGAAGAGTGAGCGAGGCAGAGAGGATGATACAATTGGTCCACAAGAGTGACATCGGGGGGTTTGTGCAAAAAGTTCTAGGATAGAACGATCATATCTCTAAGGAGCTCTAAAGTCGAGTTCACAAACTGGTCAGGAGTCGATCCTAGTCTCCTGATGAGGCCATGGCGGGCCGAAACCAATCGTCAGGCCGAAGTGTTCTACGTGTCTCACTCGAGGGACTTTATGACCCAGCTAAACTAAATATGGTACAATTCGATACTAGGATACCGTTCATCATACTGTTTTTAGGAACAACCATAGAAGAAAGGTTGTCCCGATGTTCTCGACTCACCAAGCGCTACACGAGTTATTTCACAATCAAGAATATGTCGGCCCGTGACAAATAATCTCGGATTACTTGAGTAATTGACACTTTACCTCCCAAAAAATAGGCGATGCAGAAATGAAGACCAAAATACGAGGAGGCAGGATTGTCGTCGCTATTGATGTTTTCTTCCTTGGCAAGTTACCTTGAAGCTTCGTATTAGTGCATGCCGGCATGGTAAGTGTATCGTGTATGATATTGTACAAGTATTTCTTTTTTCTACTAATGTCAAGAGTTACCAAAGAATTTCTAATGTATGTACCAATTCGACATGCCAAAAGGTTTAAGGATTATTTAATGAAGTAATTTGGCTTTCTTTTTATAAAGAGCTTCCCGCTCACTTGAATACCCATTTAAAATTTGAAAATCCTTTTTTTTTTTAAAATAACTCGTATTAAACCCGTGTTTATATTCATGCAAAATCAAGCATCATAAAGGCTCCATTTATTTTCCGGAAAATGAATGATTTGGACAATATTTTTCTAAAAGCGATCGCTTTATCACTTATAAAAATGAATAAATGAAAAATAGATTCACCGTCTACGAAAATATTTAGATAAATATTATTGTCAATAAAGAAAATATTTTTTCATTAACTAAATTATTTCAAACGATACGAGAGGTCTTTTTTTTTAAATCAATCAATTTTCGCGAAACAAACGAAACCCAAAATTAATGAAATACCGTTGCGGAATGGAATGAGATGGAAGTATACGGGGTGCATGTGAAGTGGCACTTTCGTGATTATGATAAAAAAAAGTGTCCTTAATGAGATTAATTAAACCTATATTTTAATCTCACCAATACCAAACGGAATTATATAAAAGAATCACCACCAATCTAACCAAAGCCAAAACCAACGCCAAGCCCAACGATCACAAATGGCCTCTTCTTCTCTCCTCACTTTCCACGCCCTCTTCCTCGCCTCGCTCATCGCCGCCGCCATCTCCACGTCCGCCGCCTCGGCCGGCGGCATCGACGGGCTCACCTGGATGTCCGCCACCGCCGCCTCCAGGGCGGGGGGCCGGTGCGAGGGGTCGATCGCGGAGTGCATGGCCGAGCAGAACGGCGAGTTCGACATGGACACGGAGGTGAACCGGCGGGTGCTGGCGACGTCGCAGTACATAAGCTACGGGGCGCTGCAGCGGAACACTGTGCCGTGCTCGCAGCGGGGCGCCTCCTACTACAACTGCAAGCCCGGCGCGCAGTCCAACCCTTACAGCCGCTCGTGCACCGCCGTGACGCAGTGCCGCGGCTAAGCGAGACGAACCCACCGTCGATCTAGAACTTCAAATCTCCTCGGTTCCCTCTGCTTAATTCGACTTACTCTATCTGTCTATCTATTCTTCCATTGCTGTAATGTCGCTCTCGTTAAGGATTGACACGCCTATGTGCTTTGTTCTATGTTCTTATGCATCTAATTTTCAGGTTTCATTCTAATTTGTGTGCTGATTCGAATCATGAATATGTTAATCGTGCAATTCCTACATGACTTCTGGGGAATAGGAGAGCCCCATGATCAGGAAAGATGTCGGCTGGAGATATAGACAGCACATATTTTCTGCAACATCCCTTTTGTCAAAAGAAAAAGATGTATGAACACAAGAATATAGTTGGTAAACAGAGAGAAATTTCGGCGAGATAACATTCAACACAAGCCTTGGCATAGTGAAACTTGTAAATTTTGACTTCCGTCGGTGCTAATTTCGCAAAAAAGAAACTTGTAAATTTTCCTTTGATCAGTGAAACTTTCGAGCCAGGGTAAAAAAGAACTATCCAGTCATGTTTTGTCCCACGAATTAATAAAAAAAAATTAAGATTCACTCGTATTTCTTTCGAAGTAGGCCGAAACTTTCGATGAGCTGAAGGTGGTCAGAGCTTCCTTTCAGGCCTCGAAGGTTGCAGATAGTAGATACGGACTCAAAATCATCCGACGTGTTTGCAAAAGTCACGATCGAAAATCTTTTTTATTTGCGAGTGTTGTTCTAAACGCGCGTAGCGCTTAAATATAGTCATTACATATATACGGTTTTTGCATGATACAAATTGTTATGGATTAGCCGTCCTTGCCGTTAGGGGTGTGAAAAATACCCGAACCGACTTCTCTCTCTCTCGTCACGGGCAATTTGCCCCGAGGCAATCTTTGTGACTTTAGGCTCGTTGTCGATATCAAACTCTAGCTATACACCAGTGCGTGCACGTGCGAGAGAGAGAGATCAGGAGAGAGCGTGTGTTTGTGAGTCGACCATCATCGTTAACTATGGTGAGCCGAGGCGAGGTGGCGGCAGGAGGCCTCAGGGAAGGAAGGGATAGAGAGTGTCTTAGGATTTGGCAGGTTCTCTTTTTACATGCCTAAACACATTGTAAAATGTTCATATGCCGCGATTCGGTGCGTGAAATAGCATATGACTATAGGGTAATGACCAGCAATTTGACCCGAATTGTCTTTTATATTCTTTCATTTTGTTAGCAAATCGGACAAGGAACAAAGGCAAAGATAGAGAACCTTAACCTTCTCCGTTGGCGTCGAAAAACTTACGTCTTCCGGGACCAAAAATGGGCCCTCTCGCCAGTCTGATCAAATAGCCCGCTACTGATGGGCCGTCGTGGCCCGGTCATCAGTGACTATTGGGCTTCTAGGCTTTTGAAAAAGTGATTCGGCCCACAAACGTCAGCGCGGAAGCCGTCAACGTTTTGAATGCCCCATGACCTGATCCCGCCAATCACCGCGCGCCAGGTGGCGGCGGGGCCCGGATTCGGGAGCCGTTGCTTTTTTCCGGGGGGTCGGATCGTTCGCCGACGCGACGGGGATCGTCCCCCCCTCCCCACCCTCCATAAAAGCCAAGTCCGTCCTTCGCAAAGCCGTTCTTCGCAGGCCTCTTCCGCAGCATCCCCCCGACGCTAGGGTTTAGAGAAACGACAATGGCGGATTCCGAGCCCAGAACGCAAACCCAGAGCGTAAGTCAGCTTTCCCGATTTCCATACGTACACAGAAGCAATTCGCACGCATCTCTCGAAAACGATCGCTCGAGTCGAACGGAGGCGAAGAATCCAACGATGATGTTGTGTCGAACGCGAAAGAAGGGGAAGAACTCGAGCGTCCAACCGGTTCCCGTTAGAACTTCGGAATGGGATTGTGTATCTGGGTTTCGGGTCGGTTTATGTGCAGAATTTGTTGGTGAATTCCTTCCTTTTTCTATGTACATAGGTTGAGTACAATGAGAGGAGGCTCAAGTACCTGGATTTCGTCCAGATGGCCGTGATTTACATGGTGATCTGCTTCTCCACTCTCTACGAATTCGCCAAGGACAACTCCGGTCCGCTCAGGCCTGGCGTCCAGACCGTCGAGGCCACCGTCAGGGCCGTCGTCGGGCCGCTCTGCGACAGGTTCCAAGACGTTCCCTTCGAGATCCTCCGCTTCGTCGACTCCAAGGTCACTGTTAGGCTGCGGTGCATGTTGTGTTCTGTGGCCTCGTTACGTTCGTGTTTCCATAACGTTAGTGCCGCATGTGCTGGACGACGTTGCAGGCAATTTTCTTGGGATGCAGAAACGTTGCTATGGATATGATTAGGCGCTGGCGTTTTGATTTCGAGTTGATGTGGCAGGTTGACGAGTACGTGCACGAGCTGGACAGCCTCGTGCCGTCGCTGGTGAAGCAAGCGTCGAGCCAAGCCCGAGCCGTGGCCTCGGAGGTGCAGCGCGCCGGCTTCGCGGGAGCCGCGAGGAGCGGGTGCAACAGGTTGGAGCCCGCGGCCAGGGAGATGTACGAGAAGTACGAGCCGGTGGCGGAGGAGTACGCGGCGGCCGCCTGGCGCCGCCTGAATCGGCTGCCGCTCGTCCCGCAGGTGGCTGAGATAGCCGTGCCCTCGGTGTCCTACTGGGCCGACAAGTACAACAGGGCGGTGTGCTTCGCGGCGGAGAGGGGCTGCCCGGTGTCGGCCCACCTGCCGTTGGTCCCGCTGGATCGGATCGCGAAGGCGTTCGACGAGGCGGAGCGCGGGCCGGCGGCAGCCGCCGCCGCCGCCGCGAACGGGGAGGTTGCGACGGCCCAGTAGCTCTCGTCGCTTTCCATGAGTCCCGCGTTTTGCTTTCGAGTTTCCGTTTGGTTTTGATCGCTTTCCCCCCCGTCTTTTCCGGCCGATGATAAAGCGGGAGATTTTTGGGTGCGAGTGCAGAATCCTGTTACGATGAGACGAGACGTCCCCCAAAATAGAAAGCTATTCCCATATTTCTTAACTTGATGGTCCGATTTATGTTGTGGAAGTTTTACACGACACGATCCGATGAGCATTATTAATATGATCGCCGAGCTTTCATAACTCAAAACTCGGAGACCGCGCTAAAGGGTAAATATTTTCCGTTTCGATGAAGGGGGATTACACTTCATCCTTATGTTGAGTAACTTGATATTTTTCTTTTAGTTAAAAATAATCACTTACGAACGTGATTTGTAGATCGATCTATATTTACATCTAGTCCCGTATATATATATTTTTTCGCTCGGATCACTCTCGTACCAAATGTGTTGGACTTAGGTTCCGTCTGTTTCGCAGGTAGTGAGTGATTAGGAAAATATATACACATAAATTACGTTCAGTGCTATCGTTCACAAAAATATTTATATATAAATTATTATGAATAACAAAAACGTTTTCATTGGCTAATTATTTTAAGCAATACAAGTAGTTATTTTTAAGAAAGTATTTTTCAAATCACCCTTTTTTTCAGCATTTAAAGGAAAATTGTTTTCGAGAAACTGACTTTCTTAATGGAAAATGTTTTTCATGAATTGAAAACAACAAGCTTAATTTAGATCCGGCGTTGAGGGAGGGCTGCCTTTGCCGGAGAAGAAAAGAAAAAAAACAAAAAAAAGGAAAAAGATGAAAATGTTCATGGGTCAAAGTATTGTGGGGTAAATGTGTCACAAGTGACATAGTTTGGGGTTTTTCGTGTCACAAAAAAAGGTTCAGGGTAAATTTATCACAAGTGGCATAGTTTGGGATTTTAGTGTCACAAAAAAAAGTTCAGGATAAATTTATCACAAGCGGCATAATTTTGGGTTTTTTATGGTATTTTCCCTAAAAACAACTCGACTTTGATGTGTTTCGAAGTTGGAATTACCTCTAGTACTTCAGTTGTTCGTATGTTTCATCCCTCAGGCTTTTTACCATAATCTTTCAATTTTGACGATTGAGTCCTAAACTGTCTTACTTATTATCAATTGAGTTTATCCGGCTAATTTTTGCCGAAAATTACTGACGTGAACGTCGGTTAGCCGTGTGGTGTTGACGTGAACATTTTAAAATAATATTTTAATAATATTATGAATTTTTATATTTTTGTCCTTTTCAACAACCCTAACTCCAGAAGCCCCCCAAAAAAAGGGAGAAGGAAAAAAAGGAAAAATCATAAAAAAATCTAAAAATATTATTTAAAAATGTTCACGTGGCTCGTCGGCGTTCACGTCAGCGATTTTAGATGGATTTAGTTCGTAAGAAATGAAAATATTTAAGACTTAATTGATAAAATTGAAGAATTTATTACTTAATTGTTAAGTTAAAAATGTAATAGGTTTATAACTTTTTAGACAAATTTTTCGAAAAAAAAAAAAGAGGCTGATTGAAATGCTTTTCCAATTATGGACTCACCGGCGCTTCGTATTTACGAGTTTACCACCGCTCGGATATCCTCCCAGTTTTGGGCGGCAAAAACCCGCCGCGAACGCCGAACGCACCGACTCCCGTCACTCTCTCCGGCGCGCGGCGTTGTCAGTCCTATCGCTAACTCCCACGGAATCGGCGCGTTTCGCCTTATCTTCGTACTAATTAACCGGCCTCCGACGGCGAGACGTGCGACTCCGGCGTTCGTGTGATTAGGGCTTCCGCCCCCCTCCGATGGAGGCGGAGGCGCCGGAGGCTTCTCCTCCTCCCGCCATCCGGCCCATCAACAAGAGCGCCGTCCACCGGATATGCTCCGGCCAGGTGATCCTCGACCTCTCCTCCGCGGTCAAGGAGCTCGTCGAGAACAGCCTCGACGCCGGGGCCACCAGCGTCGAGATCGCCCTCAAGGAGTACGGGCAGGAGTGGTTCCAGGTCGTCGACAACGGTTGCGGCATTCCGCCGAGCAGCTTCAAGGTAGTGTTTGCCCGCCTTGCTCCGCCCTCGGGCGGGCGGGACCGTATGTGCCTGTCGGGGATGTGGACTCTTCGTGTTGTGCAGTGGTGAGCGAGTGGTTAGGGCGTGTTGATTTAGCTCGGTCAATGCTGGAGTGGCATCCGTTCTGATCCTCGATCTCCATCGTACTGTAGGGCAATGATAGTTGAACTGAACGTGGATGTGATTGCTCAAAGATTTAACCTTGACAGAAAAGCACTATCATGATCGGTAGAAGGACGGGCGGGTAAACGGATGATGAATAAGGAAACAAGAAAAGTGAGAATGTGGTTTATTGAAAGCAGGACAGTAGTTTCTGATTACACAAAAAAAAAAAAACACAAGTTGTTTGGCGGGGAACGGCGCAGTTGAATCCTATTTCCTAATGTAGTGGATCTCCCACGACAAATTTCGTGCTTGATTCTAGCCATTTTTTTCTGGTCTTTTATCAGGACTTTGCTTAATGTCGGCTGAGTCCTTGATCAGTGCAGGTTCTTGCCCTTAAACATCACACCTCCAAGCTAGCTGATTTTCCGGATCTTCAGTCGCTGACGACGTTTGGCTTTAGAGGCGAGGCACTGAGCTCCCTCTGTGCCTTAGGGAACTTAACGGTTGAGACAAGGACGAAAGATGAGTCGGTCGCCACGCACTTGACTTTTGACCACTCGGGTTTGCTAATCGCTGAGAAGAAGACAGCGCGTCAAGTTGGGACAACGGTTACTGTCAAAAAGCTATTCTCGAATCTGCCAGTGCGAAGCAAAGAATTTGGCCGCAATATCCGTAAAGAATATGGGAAATTGATATCTTTAATGAATGTGAGTGTCTCATATTAGCTTCACGAATTCAATTATATTATTATCGATATGGTAAAATATCCTTCAATACCATCTCGCCTCTTATTATCTTTGGCTACATACTTTACGTCTGCTGAGTATCACACTGTTGTTAAATTGGCAAGCTCAATATCTATACATGTTCTACCATTGTTTATAAATCTGAACATATTGATTTGGAGCAGAATAGTTTGTTAGGTATTTGTGTGGGAAACGAGGTGCATCTTTTCTGCAATATTGATTTTCGCAGGCTTTATCGACGAGTGGTTTTCTTTGTATAATTAGTTTAGGTGCTTTTTTTTTTGGATTATGGTTCGAGTTGCATTTAGACTCTGATTATCCTATGGGAGATTCAGTAGATCACACTTCTGCCACTGCGTTGTTCTTCTGTATCATTATCTATGCAAGTTCTTCGGTTTAGCATTTGAAGTATGGAATTTTGTTATTTCTTTGGTGCAGCTTCGGCATCCTTGTAAATTACCTAGGAGATTAATTATAAAATTTGCATTTCCCTCAATAACTTTGATTTGCAGGCCTATGCTCTTATTGCCAAGGGAGTTCGGATTGTTTGCACCAACACAACTGGAAGAAATGCAAAGTCTGTCGTACTTAAAACACAAGGAAGTGGCTCTCTCAAAGATAACATCATAACAGTGTTTGGAATGAATACATTTAAATGCCTACAGCCTGTGACAATTAGTGTTTCAGGTGATTGTACGGTCGAGGGTTTTCTTTCCAAGCCTGGACAGGGTAGTGGACGCAACTTGGGAGACAGACAATTCTTTTTCGTGAATGGAAGACCGGTTGATATGCCTAAAGTAAGCAAGCTTGTTAATGAGTTATATAAAGGTGCAAACTCAAAGCAGTATCCCGTTGCAGTTGTGAAATTCACTGTTCCAACAAGAGCTTGTGATGTTAATGTAACCCCTGACAAAAGGAAAATATTTTTTTCTGATGAAAGCTCCATATTGCATGCCCTAAGGGAGGGTTTGCAGCAGATCTATTCCTCAAACAATGCAAGCTTTTGTGTTAACAAGATCGAGGATGCTTCAGTGGAAGAGGATGGCTTGAAGATGCATCCTTCCGATGATAAATCTTATCCATTGATTAAAGAATTGGCTTTGGAGGAAGACCATAAGAGAGATCTTGCTGTTGAGCATGCTGCAGATGAAGATGTTTCCCCTCGAGAAGTCAAAGGTGAAATCCAGGCCTCCCCTGTACTGGAAGGATTGAATAAACATAAAGATGATAAATTAGTTGGTGGGGGCTTCAGTCTGAGAGCTCACAGTCTTGATAAATTTAATTATTTCAGTGACAGCACAATGAAAGCCCACCACAAAGGCACCGCTGTTAAACAAAATTCTCAAAACCTATTAGGTTCAGTTGAGAATCCAATTGCTCAAAGAGATTCTCAATGTCGCTCAAGCTGTATTCAGTCATCACTTAAAAATTTTGTTACTGTAAGTAAGAGAAAGCACGAGAACAGTATTTCTGCGCTATCTGAAATGCCTGTCTTAAGAAATCACACGCTTCATCTTCCGTTGGAGAAGGACCATTCCAAAATACACTCTGTCGGCATAAGTTCTCCAGCTCAGCATCAGCAAATTGATGTTTCTGATGAAGAAATTGAGTTTGTGCCCTCCAAGCATCATAAGAAAGAAATCTCTGCAAAAATTGATATTTCTGATGGCAGCGCCAACGAGGGAGAGCTTGAGGAGGTACTTGACAGTGTATTGTTATATTGAATTTAGTTTCAAGCAAAATTGTGTTACTTTGTAAAGTTTGTAAACTTTTGTGGTCAATACCAGACAAAAGCTCTCTAGGTGTTTTCCTGTCACCCGAAAGCAAATGCAAACGCACACAACCTTGGTTGAAAATGAGCCACGCTATAACTTGATCCCATTAAGCATTGTACCATGTTTTGTCAAAATATGTCTTTGGGACTTTTAGGCATGCCGGGATGCTATAATGAAATGCTTCGAGTCCTATTTGTGTGTTTGGCCAAAAGAATCTTAGATAAGCTATGGATCTAAGACGAATGAAAAAGAAGAACGAAATGAGCAAATGAGTTATGTAAATTGCCCTCCATATGGAAAGAAGAGAAGTGATGTGCTGGCTACAATGAGTATTCATATGTCCCATTCATAGTTGAACACTATCACTGGTATTGTTAGCTTAAGTCTGGAATTGCTTCTGCGTGTATGGTTCAACCCAATTTTCACGAGTACTATGATTGGTCATGCCCGCTGGACTCAATTTAGGCCATAAATTACTTCCTGATTGCTTCAGAATTCATTATTTGGTTAACACAAAGCATCCTTTATTGAAGAGAGTTAGTAATTGCTGGAATTGTAGCTAGCTAGTTATTTTATCTCCTCAATAAATAGAGATTGTTGGTAATATGCATCCCTTTTATTTTACTGACTGCTATACTCTCCGGGCAAAGCAAACTGGTTGGCATTTTTTGCAATCGCTAGAAGCATACTTTACTGTAGCGTTCTCTCATGACAAGAATTTGTAGCCACCTCATCTAACAACAGTATTTTTCTAGCGATTCAATTGTCAGTTTTTGAATTTTTTTTCGTGGTCTCTTCCTCTTATAGATACAAGTGGATCAGGAGAAAGTATTGCCTATTGCTGAGGAAGTTTTAATCAGCAAGGACAACAACAATTTGGCAGAAGATCTTTGTGCATCAGATACCTCTTTTCTAGCTTCTGGATCCACATTAGATACTCAGATGCCTTTGCCTAGTGAAAGGATGTTTTCTACTTTGCAATTTTCTTTTCAAGAGCTACAGACAAGACGACAGAAGAGGCTTTCGAGATTGCAGTCAGGGGCTTATATATGTAGGAGTGTGAAGTCAAAAAGGTCCGCAATTTTACTTTTGTGATAGGACTGATAGTCAGAAGTTCATTCTGTTTCTGATAAAAAAAGGTGCTGATGCTAATTCGCAGACGCTATGCTGCTGCAACATTGGAGCTTTCTCAGCCAGACAATGAGGAGCGAAAAGCAAGGGCTTTAGCTGCAGCAACAAAGGAGTTGGAAATATGTTTCAAGAAAGAAGATTTTCATCGAATGCAGGTCATAAATCATATATTTGTCATGAACATAGAAATGTTTGAGCATCAGCTTGTGTGTCTCCCTTAGATTTGCTTAAGTAAACCGAGATAGCAGAGTGTCGTGGGAGACATGGCTGTCATTCTTTTCCGGATCCCCTTTTCTTGTGTGATAAGGAAGCATGACACCTTGACTAAACTGAGGTTTTGCTTCTCATGTGTGGCAACTGGCCACTTCCTTGTCAATAACCCCTAGTGGAGACATATTGAGCGCACGTACTGAATAGTATATTAGCTACCGTCAATTGCTCAATTATGTCGATTTTTTGGCAGCTCATGTACATTAACAGTGTTATCTGTGCATTTCATTCTGCAGGTAATGGGGCAATTCAACGTTGGTTTTATCATTGGCAAGTTAGATGGAGACTTATTTATAGTGGATCAGGTAAATTCAAACGTTGTTTTCAGAGCTTAATTCTGCTTCAGTTTTCTAAATTTTCTGCCCTTCTTTGCCAAATGATGAGCTTTTGTTGCATCTTTCCTGCAATTTTCATTTGACCGCTTAAGCTAAGATGGATGAGTGATTCCAAGTCTTTTCTCTGCAGCATGCTGCTGATGAGAAGTTTAATTTTGAGCGTCTCTGTCATTCCACCATCTTGAACCAACAGCCTTTACTTAGGTGAGGAGCTTAATATCTGCTTAATTGAGTTTATTAGCTACTGACCTATGCCTTACACTTTTTCAAATGTAGATTTGCCTGGATTATTTACAAGGCCAGATAAGACATTGATTTGGGTCCTCTATTTTGGGTTTTACTGCTCTCTGTTTCTTGCGGAACACTTTGATCTAGTGGCAAACTGTATCTTGCATTTAAATTATCCTTTAAGAGTTTGTTGGGAAAGTTTTTCCAATTTCTGCAGCCTCTTGGCTTTGGCTGGATGTGTCAGTTTGTTGTTCCCATGCCATCCCTGAAAATTTATCTTCAAAGTTTTGACTCTCAGAACTGCTCTGAGACGACTTTACTTAGTGAATAGAGTCAGTTATTAATGTAACTTCATGCTATCAATATCATCATGTCATTTCCCATTGTGAATACCAAGTGTCGGTTTCTACTTATTGAGAGAACATGGAAGAACCTGCTTGGGTATGTTGTCTTGGGATTTCCTCCAAGATGTGTCTTTTTTCCCAAAAAATGATAAGTTAAAAGATCCTGGTATCATGAGATTAGGTGCTGCAACCTTGAGATGTGTTTGGAGTATCCGTTTTCATTGTTCGAGGCTTAAAGCTTTGATGTTAAAGGTCACTATGCATGCTAAAATAATCTACTAGTGTCCTAGCTTCAGGATTCCATGGTTTACGTCTGGAGATTTTATCTTGTTTATTAAGAGAAGACGGCTGAACAACACGCGTAGGACTTCTTTATGTTCTAACAAAATCTTCTGCTAGTACAAGTATACATGTTCAAAGGGCTAACAGAGCTACTGAATGTGCACACTCTTTGAATCATTTGGCAATACCTGTGTTGACCTTGCATGATAATCGGGTAGATGCAAATGTCTGTACTAATAATACGCTGTGCTTTCTATATGCCATGGTTAAAGCGGTAAGGTACTTGGGCAGAAAACAGTTGTGTATTTACCATACTTGCAAAGTTTGGACTTGGTTTTAGGATTGAATTACTTGCTTAAGTTTATTTGCAGAGATTTTGTATGAAACATTTTATTTGAATATAGAAAATTCAAGTATTGATTTTACTCTAAACTGTATATGTAGGCCTTTAAGGTTGGAGTTATCTCCTGAAGAAGAAGTGGTAGCGTCAATGCATATGGACACAATCAGGTGCAATCTTGATATGATCTGGTTTTTACACAGTTTTTAGAATTTTCATATTTGCCACCTAATTGCCGGCAGTTTCAAGATAGAATAAACAAAGGATGTGATAGAGGAAAGCAGGAGAATTAAAATAATAACTTGTCAGCCAAAAATAGTTCCTACGGTTCTTTCGTCCCTCAAAATTCCATGGCTTCTCATAACCATCTCGATGATGCTGACGATTTTGGAGCAAATCTCTTGGTACTCAGAATGCTAGGTGTTCAGGTATTAAGAGAAGTTTTGGAGACATTAAGGGTGTTGAGGATGGCTCTCTGGACTGAAGCAGGCAAATTTGAAAAGAAAAAAGAACCAAGATTGAAATAATTCATATATGCAGTTGGCACATACAACTAGCAACTCAGCATTCCTGTGACAATGTCTTTTATCATTATTCATAGCTACACTTGCAGTCTGCTATCCTAATTTCTAGGGTGATAATTAAGTCCTTAGACAACTAGCAAGTGGAAATAGAAATGTCATTTTCATTTGTGTTGAGCATTCTATGTCTGGTGATTCTACTACATGCCACAACTTTGTTGTGCATTCAACATGCGGTGTTTCATTTCATGGTGACGTCACGTTTGTGTCTTCTAAACTTCAGGAAGAATGGTTTTGTTCTGGAAGAAGATTCACATGCTCCACCGGGATGCCATTTTAGACTAACGGCCGTTCCCTTCAGTAAAAACATAACCTTCGGAGTAGAAGGTATTTCCTCTTTAGATTCCCTCTTTCAAGTCAATGGTAATTACAGACTGTTCAGTCAAGCTTTTGTGTTGAGCATCCATCTGATAACCCTTTTGAGCTATTAAGTCAAAGCTATACTATCTAGACACTCATACAGGACCTGGAATTATTTCATAAGAAGATTTAGACGTGTCCTTAATTTTGGCCAACAAATCATATGCTATTTGATGAAAGGTAAAACTGAAAATGAATTTAAGGATGCCAGGTTTCTTCTGTGTCAGATCTTGGAATGGTCAAAATTATGCAGCTTAACCTTTTTTGGTGATTTAAACCGTGCCTCTAGAATGCAAGTGGAAAGCATTATGAAGAAAATATCTCGAGAGAAAGAACAAGGGCGGATCATTCTTGTCACTTTGTAATAAAATAACAATTTAAATCCATCTCTTACTGGATAATGACGACTTATAGAATCTCGTCTTATCTCTATGGCGCCAAGAGCATCAATTGATAAGCGGATAAGCATATGCAACTACACTGTAGACTTCCACATTCTGTCCAGGAAAGTCACCTCTGCAGATACTTCTGTGGTAGCCGAAATTACTCTACTCAAGATGTAGAACACTGATTTGCTTTGTAAACAGATGTCAAAGACCTGATCTCCACTCTCGCTGACGGCCAAGGGGAATGCTCGATACTTGGTTCTTACAGATCGGACACCGTCAGTTCTGTATGCCCATCTAGAGTTCGTGCAATGCTGGCATCGCGGGCATGTAGATCCTCTGTCAAGATTGGAGATCCTCTCGGAAAAAGCGAGATGCAAAAGGTGATTGGTGTGTCATTTTGCCTTTTATGGATATTTTCCCCCTCTAGCGAAGCTTATTTACCTGGGATGGCTAGATGATTCCACTATCTGGAATAGTCATTGAGCGTGATTTAATGCAAAAGTCTAGCGCAAATGCGCTTCCTCTGTGCTGCTAACTTCCTACGTGGTCTTACCTGGGACTTTTGTTGGCTAACCGTTGATGACAAAACGACAGCGATATAATTGGCTTGCTGTCCGACCCATCTTTGGTGCAGATACTTGAACATTTGGCAGATCTCAAGTCTCCTTGGAACTGCCCCCATGGAAGGCCTACCATGCGTCATTTGGTCGACTTGACGGCGATTTGCAAAACGTCAGATGAAGACTCTGCTTAGTTTTGATGAGTCATGCTTGATGCTGTCAGATGAAGACTCTGCTTAGTTTTGACGAGTCATGCTTGATGCTGCCATGAACTAAGGTAATTAGGCCTCGTAACTTATGCGATGATCCGACCGTCGGCAGCACTCTTTTAGCTGCCTGATGATGATGGATAGGAGGTGGTTCATGCAATTGTTGTATAAATCTAGTCTTCAGAATTCTGGATTTCCTCATTGAACAATTTGTGAGGACCTTGATTCAATTACATTTGCCATTAATGTGGTTAGCAGTGTACATATATATAAACGTTCCTGATGTTATTGCGATTTAATTTCATAATTCCCTTAATTAATTGTATTTCGCCATTCCTTTTTAATTAGCTAAATAGAAAAATCTAGGACTGAATGAAAAGAGAGTTTCGATAAAACAAGACTAGCGAAAGTGCACTTTGTTTCGACCAAAAAAAAAAGTGCACTTTGAATATAAAAGGCAATTTGAAAGGGATAAAATAAGATTATTAATTTACAAGTTCTTTCATTGATAGAATGCCTATAAAATAACTAATTGGAGATACTTTGAGTATAAAAAAAGGGTTGTGATTTCTTTTAAGTGTGAAGTCTTATTTACTTTAGAAGGGCTTGTTGGTATGTACTGATGCAAAAACAAAATATGATTTTTTTTATTTTCCCTTTCAAATTTAAAATGTTATATGAATTAAAAAAATTGTCAAACAATTATCCATCCATTTTATGTAAACATTCGAGTGCTGTGTAAGTTTCAAGAGTTTAGAACTAAATAAAAAGTCAAAGTAGGTGAGTTTTAAGATTTAAATTAAGTAAAATATAAGAACTAAAAAAAATCAATCAAAACAAAACCTGATATTATAGATAACAAAGTCGCATTTCGACAAAAAAAAAAGATAACAAAATCCTTAGTGCGAATCTTTCTCTTCTCTGACATGGAGTTCACGAATTCAATACCCGAATTCTCTTATTATGCCAGGAAACAACACAATAAAAGAAGATGGAAAGGCTAAAAAATTGCTTTAGTCGATTCCATTAAACAAAATAAATCTAATTTGTTATGGTTATAATACAATTCAGGCAATATGTTGTAGAAAAATCTAAATGTGCTCAGTACATACACTATAAATATATATATATATACCCACTTGATGCGTAAGTTTAATGACTAGCTATTACTTAAGCCGCCAAACATAAAATAGGCAATATCTTTTAAGGCACGAACACTAATTTGTTTTGCTTTTCACAAATATACCGATGGTTATATGCAAAATTGCCCTCCTATGCAAATAATAATATCAATCACGGACATTCGGCGAAAAGAAATTCCAGAACAGGAAATAAATTTTCGATTTATTTCGCTTATTTAAAAATATCTCCTCCTCCTGTTTTCACGGCTCCACCTACGTTCAAGCAGTGGAAAGAAAGGTCTTCACTTTGATCTCTCTCCACTCTCTCTCTCTCTCTCTCTGGGAAAAGCGAGAGAAACGTCGAAGAAGAAGAAGCGCCCTTTTCTCGGTCCTTCTGAAAGTTGGGAACCTGTTCGAATTCGCTTGTTTCGGAGGTACGCCTTGTTCTCTCGCGCTGGTTTTAGGGTTTGAGCCCATCAAGTTGTTGGCTTCACGGCGATTCCCACAGGAACGTTAGGGTTTTCCCCTCCCTCCGTCGCGTGCCGAAAGCGATCTGATTTTGAGAGCTTTCCTTAGATTTGGCCGACAGTTCTGTGGCTATTCTGACGTGGGTTTTCTTGGGCAGGTCTTTTTTCTTGTTGGGTGTTCGATCTTTTGCCCCGTAAGAGATGGTACGTGTGCTCTTCCTGTTGTTCATCCTTCGTTTCGCTGCTGAGTAGATTGAGTTGATAAAAAGCAAGTAGCCTTTTTTTAAAAAAAAAATTCTTGTTCTGTTTGTCGGCTCGAGGCTCTCTGCGGTGTTTTGAGTGATTAAGGAGGAGTAATTTGGTGGTCGAAATTTTGTCTCTTGCTCGGTCACTCGTGGCCACCAAAGAGTTATGATAGCGCGGAAGTTAAAAGAATATGCTGTATGAATTCTCATGTCTGGTCGCTTGACGTTTGCAGCTTCCACTTTCTTTACTCAAGACTGCCCAAGGCCACCCCATGGTAAGAATGACTCTCTCTCTCTCTCTCTCTCTCTCTCTCTCTCTCTCTCGCGCGCGCAGATTGCGTGTTTGTGCTTGGAATATGCAGCATTTGGGTTTAGTTTGTGTTTATGTGACCCATATCATGCTTTGAGATGGACCTAAGTAAAATTGGATTTGGCACCTGGACAGTTGGTGGAACTGAAGAATGGAGAGACTTACAATGGACATCTGGTCAACTGTGATACCTGGATGAACATCCATCTCCGTGAAGTCATTTGTACCTCCAAAGTAATTTACGACCTTAACCTACTTTACTCATGATCAAGTTAATTCGCTTCTTTTTATAAAATGTAGTTCATCATCTCCCCTTGCAACAAAATGAGGAAAAATCTGTATCGCGTATGATGTCCTGATTTGATCCGCAGGATGGAGATAGGTTTTGGCGAATGCCTGAGTGCTATATACGTGGAAATACAATTAAGTATCTCCGAGTTCCGGATGAGGTAAGTGTGCCTCAAAGTTCTTATAATTTGGAAGATTATGTGTTTAGGTGATGTCAAGTTTCTTAATAGCCATGGTAATTTTTATTTATCCATGTTATTCATCGTTATTCATCATGATATCACGCCTGAAGGTAAGTTGGTTTTACATTAGAGGAGTTGCAACAATGGTATGTTTTACATGGATTATTCACCTGGTCTTATCTAGTTGTCTGTAGCTTATTGTGGAGAGTTGTCTATTGCCTCAAAGGCTTATCAGCTGATCTGAATTTCTTGATAGATGATACTAGGGGTTGCTCATTAGTTGAAGTTCATCAGTTACCTGATGACTGCTAGGGTTTTTAAAGTGTGCAAGCTGCAAGTTACTATTAGGACAATGATCCATCTTTAAGATTCTCTTCAAATATAAGAATCAGACAGAATGCAAAAGCATCTGAATTTTTCCTGAGCTATCTTTAGCGGCTTTTTGCTGGTTTCTTTTGTTCTAGACTAATTGCTCGAGATTCACCAAATAATGACTAGACCTACTGGTTTTGTCTGTCCTAGTTTGTTGCATTTGTTTTATGTACCTTTGTCACCTGACCAGTTTGATTTTCCTTTCAGGTAATTGATAAAGTGCAGGAAGAAACCAAGAGTCGCTCAGGTATGTTTCAGCTAATTAGGAGAAAAACTGTTTACATAGCCTAACTGAATCCTAGACAAGTGAACAGATAAATACTCCTGTGCGAATTTTTTGTTGTGAATATGATATAAGCGTGCAAAAAGCTTTAGTCCAAAGTCTCCAAGTTTCTTGTTTAGGACCATGTTAAACACTGTGGTATTCGAGATAACCCATTCTAAATGTTCTTCTTGTATCTTCTCTAAAATTTGCTTTAGAGACTCTTCTGAATGCTTAGCTTAGAAACTTTGCATACTATTTTACTTGTGTTGATTTCAAAACAAGTTGAGATTGCCCTAACTTTGTCTGCATTTCTTTGTACAGATAGAAAGCCACCTGGTGTTGGGCGTGGAAGAGGAAGAGGCAGAGACGATGGTCCTGGTGGAAGGCCAGCTAAAGGAATCGGGCGTGGGCTTGAGGATGGGGGCAGCAAGGGTCCTGGCGGAGGCCGAGGCAAAGGCGGACCTGGTGGGAAGGGAAGTGGAAACAGAGGTAAGATCTTTCTTGTGCAGAGATGGGTAAAAAAAGTACAGGAAGGAAAAAAGAAACAAAATAAAATGACAATGAAACTTTATGTTCGTCCTTGTGTCTGACTAAAAGCATATTGCAAAGGTTATACACAATTATTGAATTTGAACCGTAATTATATTTTGCCAGCACATAATTTGTCTTAATGGCATCATTATTTGGTGTTGAACTGTATATTATCACTCATGAGTTGAATAGGCCAACACTTGAGCCTAACGCTGGAGCCTATCTGTTAGATAAAGAATTCTAGCGCATAGACTAAGGATTCTGCTTTGCTGTGACAGGAGGGCGAGGCCGTGGCTGAACAGACTGAGATGTTGCAAGTTGGGCAAGTTTGTTGCGTTTTTTGGAGGCATCATCAGCCCGAAATTTATGTGAAATGTTCAGCTTCGGTTATTCTGATATCTCGTTCTTGGGGATTGATCTAGTAAAAGGCGGTGTCTAGTGGCAGATTCGATCGATGTTGTACAAGATTTTGGCGTTTCTTTCCTTTCTGTTTTAAAATATCTCTTTCTAGTAATTAAGCATTTGAGTGAAACATCTCGATGCTTCGTTCAAGTTATCAGTATTGCAGTATTACTCAACAGACATTTTGATGTCACCATTGTTGAAGGAAGCTTAGTCATGTTGTTGTTACTTACATAGATATGATCGTCTATTCTCAACTTAAGAATAGGGTATTCAACAGTGGGTGCACTGTTATCAGGTTCACCCGGCAAAGAAGAGATATTGCCTACTTTAACGGTATAAACAAGTTTTTGTATCCTAAAATTTCTTACCAAGGCCATTTCATTTCAGCGACTTTATTTTGATCACTGCTTTTAAAGCTAGAGTCCATCTTCTAGCTTCCAAGACACGTTCATCCTGCTTAAAGGTGTTTGAACTTAATGATCGGGGAAACATAGATATACAGAATACATGTCGCTGTGTAATATATTACAAAAAATCAATCAAATACAGGTCGGCCGCACATATTGATCGCATTGACAATCATTGATTCGGAGTGATACGCGAAAACAAAACAAGCAAAATCTGACGAAAATCTAGTAAGGATGGTGCCTACTTTTCTTGTGGTGACTTCTCGATGACCTTAAGACCAGACTGCTCGACATCCACGATGGACTTCTAGCGGGAGAGTCATCAGAAAGCCAGCAACACAAGCGACCATCCTCGCCACCCGTCCATCCGAAAATGCCTCGGGTTTTGGGACTTGTCCCTGCCATGCCCGACATAGGCAATACGCTCCTAACTACATCTGAGTGGCCACCTCCAAGAACGGCCTCTGGGGATCCTATTGCTGCTCCTCCCTTGTACCTTACTGGGAAGTATCCTAAAGTCCCGGCATTCGTGCCACCAATAACCCACAAACCTTCACCTTCTTCAGCTGAGTGACAGTCCACAAAATAATCAACCTGCAAACACAGGATAAGAACATATAGACCTCGCTTCAGATCAGACAGGCAAAAATTATGCCCAGACTTGATATTATGTCTAATATGATTCCAGCTATAGAATAAGTAAATTAAGCAGGGATACATCAACCAAAACTAATGTGACAAACTCAACCATAGGAATGTGCCACCATTTTTCTAGATCTAGATACAGGCTGCAAACATTTTTAAATGAAAAGAACCAAGGGTACTAGATGTGGAATGATGAGGTGCATTTCCATTGTAGACAAATCAGTGGAAGCTTGAATTGATTTTCTTCTAGATAACATCTTCTGTGTTCATGCTCTAGATCATTTTGTAGTACTTTAACCTCTCTATTCTTTTACCTTCTGTAAGTTCCCGTGTATTAAGATTGCACTCTTCTCCCTTCAATAGAGATTCATGCAGCAAGTGAAGAGGCCTTCATTTACGCAAGCAATAGAATAAAGCAGAAATAAAGTGGAACAATATCCAAGTATGCAGAAAGTATAATAAAGATAGAACACTTCAAATTTTGCTTCAGACCAACAAAGTTTTGAAGACCAAATCATGAAAAGGACCATTAGTACAGAGTACATTACGCAGCTTGGCAAAGAATCGCACTCGAGCATGAAATATATTAGTGCAGCTATGGTTTCTTGAAACAAATGCGCCTTATGTGCAACATCATTTGCCTAACGGGAGCCAAAAAATTCATAGTTTTGACTAATCATCCCAATAGTAAGTTCTCTTTCAGAGTGAGCTTTGCTCCATAGCCCACATTTCTGGCAAGTGTTGCTTTCTAGACTACAGCTCCAGCTCTTAACATGGTACCATTCGAGTATGTTATAAACAAGCAAAAGAGAGAGAAAAAAGAATCTTACATGATCTAGTGACCAGCTATCAGATGCTAATGTTCGGGCATCTTCAAAGTTGGCTTCATTTGTTCCCTCTTTCCAGTCCCAAACGCTACGGAGAGGCAACAATTCAAAGTTAATATGCAAAACAGCTTATCCAATGGACAAGTCAACATATATGATCACTATAGGACTCAAAACAATGTCTCCGATGAGATTTTATGCATTTGACATAAAAGATGTCCTTTAAAGCTATTGCATTCAGATGCCTACTTACAATAAATTGATATAACAATAACTCTTATTTTGTATATCAGATTTGAACTTGAACTCTATGTGCCTAGTTTAACTCACTGGCTCTAAATCATGCCTAGTCTATCGTTTTTTCTATACCTAGAACCTCTTTAGATAGATGCAAACTCAACATAAAATGGTATGATTCAGCTTATCCTAAAAATTATAATTAATCATCCAACAAAACCATTTCTAGAGGACTAATGGAAGCTGCCACTGTTCATCAAAAAGAAATTCGATACCTTAAGGTCTCAATATGCGTCAAACACCAGAGCTTTTCGAATGTCTGTCCAAATATCCCCACTTTCCCAATTGAAGTTCCCACATTAATCACCTAAATAAATATACAAACATAAATTGGTAACAGAAGTTGGCTGAGCTATAGCATTCTAGATCAAGCATTTAAGTAGATGGCACCGAGAATTGGGTGCTTCAGAATACATAAAAATCAGAAGAGCAGTGCAAAAGGGGAATAAACACCAAAGAGACAATTAGGAAAAAGCACCCGAATCAAAGTATAGTAGTTAACTCCCTAAACACTAGCAATAAATCCAAATCTTGTTCATACCATAGTCAGTAGCAACATGTTCATTTCATTCACTAAGATTATTTTATCTCCGTTTGGGTTAGAACAAGCACTATCTTATGACTCATTATATTGTATTGAACAAAAAGTTATTAACCAAATAAAATTCAAACCCAAGATCACCAAGCATCCACTGCCAAATATTATTGTAGAGGGTATCATGTACTTTTTGCATTATCTATAACCCCAGGCATCAAATGCCAACCAAATCAACCTTCACCCGACTTAAAAATCAATCCCACACAAACGTCCAAGTTTATTAAAATACGAAAAATTAACAGCCACACCTACCGATTCCAGATGATCATCATCATTGATGTCTCCAGCTGTATCAAATATACATATCAGCCCATCCACTGAAGCTGAAATAAGCTTATTTTGATGGTGAGGGACAAAGTGAACCTAATAAGAAGTATGAAGTTAGTAGAAAGGATGTAACTAACTAAAATGATGACACAAGCCCATGCCTTGTGATATATTTGGAGAACAAATCTTCTATCACTGAGCTCATAAGAACATACTGAGCGTGCATAAGGACAAACCTGGGTAACATCATCCACATGGGAATCTTCTAAACATGCAACCTGCTTTTTATTTCTCCAATCCCAAAAGAGTATCTGGCGGCGCATACAAAAGAAGAAGGAACATAATTAGTAATTTAGTACACTAAAGATAATCATAATACATTCAACATTGATCTCAAACTTGTAACCATCAGTCCATACTGCGATGACCACTACTGAACGCGATAGTCAACACATAGTCTAAGTGCTAGCTATCCAGGCCACAACACAAAGGTCTTCTAAGTTCGCTTGAGCTCATGACATGACGATGCCCGACGTCATTTGCATGCCGTCCGCCCCCACATGAAAAAGGGGTGCAGAAAGGTTGGGAAGCGAAAAAGTGTTGGCCAAATGCATCACAAGTATACATCAAGTATAAACATGACCCAAGTGGAAGCTTTCATGAGCTGAAGAAACTTCCCATTGCAAAAGGTCATCTCAAAAGACAGGATAAAATTGCCTCTGTGTGCAGTAAAACGAAACAAACCTGAGATTTACATCCAGCAGAAAGAAGATTGTCACTGGAACCACCAAATGAAAAGCTGAAGATCTCCTGTGATGGCCCGGCACGCATGCAAGAAACCTGCATTGTTCAATTATGCAAAACTACCCAATTAGGACAAAATACAGCACTAAGCAAGCGGCTTCTAGCAATGTCGGTATTCCTTACAACGCACAAGCGGGATAGCCACATACATGCGTACCTCTTTAAAAGACCTGGTGTCCCAAGCTCGGATGGTGCCATCAGAAGAGCAAGAGTGCAAGACGTGGGGGCTCGACGGCCCCGAGAACGAAACGCCGTTGATGGTATCGGAGTGACCCCTGCACTCTCCACAGTACTGACCCGTCGTCGGGGAATACAGCTTCACCGCATTGGACGACAACGACACCCCCATCAGCGACCAATCAAACCTTCGACGCATAAATCAAAAACCCTAATTTAGAGATCACTATTAACTAACACCGCCAGCTGCTCGTTTCGACTCACAAGTTCGAAAATTTAACACACTTCTCGATTCGCGTCCTATCATTTCCGAGTTTCAGCGAGAATCGGACAGGGGAATTGAGAGCTGGCGAATGGGAAAGAATACTCACTTGGGAGTAATTTCGAAGACGTAGTCGTCGCCGAAGTTCGTCTGGATCGAGTTTCTGAGCCCGAACCTTCGGAAGGAAGAGTCGCTCGGATTTGAGCAGCTGGAGGAAGGAGAGTGTCCTTCCACTTCCACTTCCACGTCCATGTCCATGGCGGCTTCTTCCATCTTTCTTTGTGGCTCTCTCCGAGCTCCGTTCAGCTTTAGCTTCTTCAGCTGCCTTCTTGACGGCGGAGCTCGATTTAGGGCTTTAGGGTTTTGCCGTTCTGTTGGAGGCATTCGACATTGTGCTGGGTCCCACACCGGACAACTCCAAACTCCGACTTTTGGTGTCCAACTGTGGTTTTTATATATTTTCCTTTTTTTGTGGAAATTTTTTTTGTAATAAATTATTTCATTTCATTTCATTTTCTAATTCTGAAATTGATATTGGTGATATGGTAAACAAATAAAAAAGGAGTGATATATTTCCGAGAAATTATTTTTATTTTATTATCTTATTTCTGAAATTGAATAAGAGCACTTCGTATCTTTAAAATAAACTGGGGTATGTCAAGATATGACTTACCTAAGCACAATGTCGGAGAGTAACACTTCTGGGGTAGCACTTCTCTGCTAAGCTCAAATCCTAACCAAAAGTTTCTCCACAAGTAAAGTACCGCACATACTGCCAGGGACTATGAAAGCATAAGTAAATGAGCAGAAGAAGAAAAGGGTCAGGTTCGGAAAATGCAGCAAAGAACCACGACCCATGAAAGTCGAATTCCGACACAGTATCATGGTGGTCGAAACAACAAGTAATTGTGCTCAGAAGTGAGGAACCATATGACTCATATGAGTGAAGCCATTAGTGCAGATGTTGCTGAAGCTCCTAGAGCGGAACATTGGTTTCCTATGGTTGTCATATCACAAAGAATGAATGAATTACAATACAAAGGACACTTCATTTAGTCCCAACAGGAAGGACTAATTTCTCTCTGCAACATCAAATCACTTCAATCTTAGAGATCTTACAAGAAGATTAAAAGAAACAAGCAAGAGACGGGATCACGGGGCATTAGATCCTCCAACTCCAACAACAATCACACCTCGAGAACTGCAGAAGACGGATCGCGGGCATTAGATCCTCCAACTCCAAGGACAACAGCACTTCAAGAATGGCTGAAGCTGGTGGCGATTGGAATGATGATCACCAGGATAATCACCAGCAGAAGTATCAGCCCGATGCACATCCACTTCCGGTTGCTCCTCTGGTAATCCTTTGCGGTCTTCAGGTCCTTGGTGCCGTCCTTGACGTAATGTGCGGCGTTCATCACGTGGTGCTCGATGTCATCCATCTTCTCGCCCTGCGCCTCCACCATCACTGCCATGTCCAGGAACACCTGGTGCAGCTCCAGCAGGCTCTTCTCCACCTCCTTGGCCGCATCATGTCGGTCCTGGATCTCCACCACTGTCTCCACCACCTTGCCCCTCCCGTGCTCTTGTGCTGCCCTGCTGAGATACTCCTCACCTCCTGATGCGGCAAAAGCACTAAGTGTTAATCACATGCAATCAAGTAGCAATATTTTGAGAAGATGTAATGCAAAACTTAATAGGGTGGCACGAAATTGAACTAAACAGGCGAACAAAGGCCTGATCAAAGACAGTAACCAGACTAATCCCGAGTATACCAGTAAATCAAATCTCATTCATGAGAAGTCCTTCATCCATTGTTAAAGAATGATCTACTGTCAAAAAAAATCTCCACTATAATTTGGCCTAGTATTAACAAAGATTTTACTGAAAACCCTAAAAAGGAACTTATCTCGATTTGATCTAATAGCAAGTCAAACGGCCAAAATTCTTCTGCGCCATACAAACTTTTTAACCGAAATACAAAATTAATACATAGTAGGTAACTCGTAGTAGTTCGATCATCCGGTTGAAAGAGGGTTCCGATACGATTTTTGCTTCACTGAGCCAAATCGCATCAATTCCTCCCTCCAATTAGGCCGTATGTTAGAATCAGCTATAGCATATGACAGGACTTCCACAATATTAACTGCAATAAATATAAATCTTAAATGAACACGATGGAAACATGAGCACAGACCAAACCCGAAAACCTTGACTTACTTACCATTAGAAATGATCTTCTCAATGACCTCCTCATCTGGGTACTCCCCGGTCACCGTGTAATACCGCCTGCCCACAGTGTCCTTATACTCGGTCATCATCCTCTGCCTCAGCCCCTGAAACTCCATCATCAGCTCCTTCAGCTTCTTCCTCAGCCCATTGGTCACTGCCACTCGGGTCCGATACATGGTGGTCCCTTCCTTGCATCCCGAGAGTCTCTTGTTCGCCGCGTTAGCGCGGTCCATCTCCTCCAGCTGTGCCCGTATTGCCCTCGCCTTCTTGAGGACCGCCATAATGTCCGTGTTGATCCGGCTCCTGAGGGACTTGAGCGCCTCGGTCTTGTGGAGGGTCTTGCTCTCTTCGTTCAATTCCTGGAGCCGGCACAGGACCTCGCGGATCTGGCCCATCTCTTGCTTCACCTTCTCCGCCTCTTCCAGGAAGAGCCCCATGTTGGTGTCCATCTGGGTCGTGGACGCTGACATCTCGAGGTCGTAGTCCGGGCCGGCCTCGAGGTCTTTCATGGCTTCCTTCTTCAAGTCAACGTAGCTCATGAAGGATTTTGTCATTAAGTCGTTCATCTGCAAAAACAAAACCCAGTTGAAATTAGCTTCTCATGATACTCAAACTTCCATTTTTCGGAAAAAGAAAAACCAAATAAACGCGTTCTGCCTCTGAGTTTTGAGAGAAAAGAAGCTGATTCAGGAATTTGGGAGCAAAACGCGAAGAAATGCTGCCTAAGTGCGACTCGCAAGTAGCTTTATGTGAATCGGAGTGCGAATGTGTGATTGTTCCCAATTTTAGCCAAGAGGGTTTCGTTTGTTTCTAAATTTTCTTCAAGCAAACAATCGGGCGCAGTTCAAAAGAGTAAACTTTCGAATCAATTTGTGAGAACAAGCAAACTCTTACCTTTTCTCAACTTGCAGAAGATCTGGAGAAACCTGAGACCAGCACAGCGAGAGAGAGAGAGAGAGAGAGAGAGAGATTGATGGCGATGGGAAGAATCAGGTGATGGGGCGTTTGCTTTTATCAATTGGGATCAGGATCAGCAGTGAGTGTGTACCGATTTTCAATTCGTAAGGAAGAGAGAGAGAGAGAGAGAAAGTGCTCGTCGTGGACTAGCCGTTGAGTCTCAACGGCTATTTGATTTCGACATATTTTGATTTCGATCGCATGATTAATGTCCTCGGATTCTCGGTTGACGGGCCGGGTCCGAGGACCCACTTCTCTCTTGGATCTTGGATCCCTCTCACTGTTCTTGTTATCAAATTTTAAGGGCGCCTCTTCCTTTTTGCTTTGCAAGTGTTTCGGAACGTTCTTCTTCGGCTCATTTACACGTACTATCCAAATATCAAGACTCGCTTATTCGGAGCCGGGCCATCATGTTTCAGATTATCAAACTTGAGAGGCGTATGCTGTGACATTGTTGGGAACAGAAATATGGATAAGAATGCTATGATTTTTTCATTTTTTTCGCCAGGTTTCTTGAGTGATACGAGCATAAGACAGAACCCGGTTACGACATTTCGGGCATCTGCATTACTACATGGACAAAACATGCACTCGTTTCGGGAATAAAGAAAGTGAACGGATCCCTAAATGACGTTTGTTGTCAATTGGATTCTTGTTTTTTCCCATGCTCCCAAAATAAGCTCGGCAAAACTCGAAAATGCAACCAACATGCAACACTGATCCATAAATTATGCAATGAAATCAAGCAGACTCGAAACAGCGCTGTGGGCACCGAAGTTCCAAAGAACTTGCCTAGGAAAGAAACGATCTTTTGAAGTCAAAACTTCTACATTGTCCACCATAATGTCGTTTGACGTCACCTCCCCACGTGAAATAAGAGAATATAGTCCGTTCCTTCTTTTTCAACGTAACTGCAAGGAACCCCAAACACTACACTTCGGTAATAGCAGTAGTGTAACGCATGGTCAATATAAGAGACCACAGCCCAACTGTTCCGGCAGGGCAGAGAAGGGAAAATCATATGAACCATCAAGTCACAATCAAATACAATGTCAAACATCTCATCAAACATTTTACCTATGAGGTGCCGCTACTTGCCAAATATAGCTTACCATCATGATTTATGTGATGTAAAAAGCAGACATCAAGCCACCAGTAGATACTAGAAAAATCATCCGCAAACTGTTACATTGAAGACTGTAACACCATGACATTCCTAGCTACTATGGAAATCATGTACTGGGTTCCTTGACTTCCTTCTTCCCAGCTTCTTCATCTTCTTGTTTTGCAGCTGCTTCTGCCTCACCAGCACTTGACTCGCCCGGCTTTGCAACTTCTTGATAAGAGAGAAGACCACACAAACATTCATCCATGAGTAAAACAGAAGCCAACAGGAAAATTTTGCATGAAAATGACCATAAATGTCTCTGAAAACATCGATTGACGTTGCAGAAATCGCATATGAAGAACAGGGTCATACAATTCATCACAAAACAATTTGAAAATAAAAGAAATGCAATCCTATGTCCATAAAAGAGAACATCGTTACCTTCATCATCACTGTCTTCAAAGTCCTCAGGCATGTCATCACCCATTCCCATTCCCATTCCACCAAATTTCTGAAAATTGCAATCAGAAATTAGTTAACAGAGTCGATCAAGATCTACCACACAAAATTCAAAAGGTCAAAAACATCCTACCGAGAAGTCCATGCCCCCGAGATCCAAGTCACCCATACCTATATTCAGAAACAGTCAAAACATCAGTATTTACCAACTTAAACCCATCTAAGATGAGGAAACGAAGCATTGATGAATTTATACCACCACCAGTGTCTTCATCTTCATCCACCCACTTGTCCCAGTCTACTTTGACATAGTGAGGGGGCTTGCCATCTCCTCGCAACAGCTTTTTCCACCATTCTTTCTCTGCCTTCTCCAATATGCAGAAGATGTTCCTAACTCCAATATTGATTTTACTCTCCTAGACAAAAAGAATGAAAGAATAGCACATAAGCAGCAATAATAACTTCACTTCATGGCTTGGCATCCCAATACCTGACAGTTAATGCACAATTCGCCTTCTAAACTAATCAAGGAAGCTTCCAATATAGCAAACAAGAGCGAGAGAGAGAGAGAGAGAGAGAGAGAGAGAGTTTTAATCGCTCAGGTATTATGCAGTGATGTCCATCAACCAACAACGGCAAAGAAAATTGTAGCGCACTAAAGCAGCTTAATATGGCAACCATTAAAAGGTTGAGCTAAAAGCAGCATCCAGATCACGGCCACATTCGAATGAAATGCTGAACAGATGCATAAGAACATATGCCCGGTATATAATGGAAAATGAATTATAAAAAGCAATTACAGCCTCCTTACCTCCACATCGACCTTATCAAAAAGCTCCAGTTTCAGCTCATAAGGATGGTTTTCAGCTCCAGCCTTGGCGGAAAAGGTGAAAATGCCATCTGGCTCAAGATTGACCTTCGCATCCTTTGCGTCTGGCAGAAGCACTGTAAGGAAGACCTTGTCTTTCCTCTGTGCCCACTTCAATTCTGGATGCCGACTACAAGGTTTCAACAAACTATAAGTAGAGGTCAATCGAAGAAAACGAAAACAGACAAATTTCAAACAATTCGTGCACGGTATACGAATCCCAATATAACGGAGTTAACCCAATCGCCGACGCCATGTGTTATAAGCAGATAACTCCCCAACAGTCGGAGGTTCAATTACACCTAAGAGGTCCATATACAGAGCAAGCTAAAGGAAAACACCACAGAGGCTCACCAAAGGGACCTAGACCCATAAACCCTGACGGGGAGAAATCTCAGCAAGTCCTCTCCCGCACTCCACCCGAATCAGCGCAGACATCCAGAAGCAGGACCGCTCCCACAAAAAAATAAAAAATAAAAAAAATCTACCGCTTCAGAGAAAAGTAATCCCAATTCCCATTATACCAAGTACAAACTGCCTACCCACATCATTGCGTAAGCTTCAAAAAGGAAAACAAAGAGAAAAAAACACAACCTCGTACACAAAACAAACTACTGCTCCAGAGCAAATTAATCGCCTTTCCCATTTTACCAAACTGCCTGCCTAAAATTCCATATCATTGCCAAGTTCAAAAAGGAAAACGAGAAAAGAATTAAAAAAGAAAAAGAAAAAACCTATCGTTCTCCAGACACAACACGTTCAGTCAAAAAAAAAAACCAAGCCCTAATTAATTTTTCCCCTCGCTTCAAGCTCAATCCACAACCGAAACCGACGAACGTCGATCGTAAAACCGCAGACAGTCCAACCGGACGCTCCGATCATCGGCCGGAGCAGCGGGCCGCGGAGCACGCGGGCGGGAGCCGAATCGGCGAGGCGTTCCGAGCTAAACAAAGAGCTAGGGCTGAAGGGATCCATACACGAGGCGCGCCTCAAAGCGGAGGTACCGAGACGGAAATGCCGAGGGAGGACGCGAGGAGGGACGAAGCTCACCTCATGGCTGGCCCGAAACGGAAAGCCGGCGAAAGAAACCCTAGCAGGAGCGAGCAGCAGCACCAGCAGCAGCAGCGGCAGAAACGCAGCGCGAGCGTCGTCACTTCCCTTCCGCCTCTCTCTCTCTCTCTCTCTCTCTCTCTGCTCAGTGCTTTTATGCGCTGCACGCAAGCTTCTAGTACTTTCTCAAACGCACTGGGTCCTCCCCCATTTTTTTAATTTTTTTTTTTTTTTAAAGCTGGGGGGGGGCCGAACCGACGGTCCCCGTGCCGCCCCCCGCGCTCGAATCGACGGTCGAAATCGGTCGCGGCTCCGCTTTCCAGAAGAAAGGAATACTGATGTGCTTTTTAGGTCGCCCCTGGTTTGGGCCCTTCGTGGGCCCAATAGCTTCTGGGCCTTGAAAGATTTAGGAGGGATTTTCGTCGGGATGCTTTTCGTTTTCTCCGGGCAAAGATAAAAATAAAAAAACTGAAAGGATTCTTTTAAAGGGAAAAAGCTACCACAACCATAAACTATGCTTACTGCGACATGTTCACCTCACGCGTTCTTGAGGACATGAAAAATCTCGAATTTATATTCATGTGATACATTTATCCCAAACCGTTTTTGTGACGCTAAAAACCCCAAAACTTATACATCTGACACATTTGCCCTAAGCTATTTTTTTATGACACCAAAAACCCCCCCAAACTTGTCTCACGTGACGCATTTACCCTAAATTTTGAGGTAATTGTGTTGCACGGATATAAGTTAGGGTTTTTGGTGTCATAAAAAAATATTTTTAGGTAAATGTGTCACACATGTGTAAGTTTGGGATTTTTTGTGTCACAAAAAAGGTTTAGGGTAAAGATTTCATATGAGTATAAATTTAGGGTTTTTGGTCACTCTTTTTCTTTTTTTAATTGGGTCAAATATGTATTTTCTTGTAAAATTTTGAATTGATGAATCGCGAGACAAAAAAAGTTGAGCGTGATATAGCTAAACGACTCTCGAAAAGCAAAGCATCGCATCCTTCTCGATATCTCTCCTAATTTGAGCACCTTTTTTTCGTTTCAAAGGACACGAACAATAACCATTCTATTTCTTTATTTTTTTATTTCGGGAATAAGTTTGGAACGTAAATTCATTTGGTAAAATAATTGCTTTTTTTTTAATTTCTAGGACAAAATTTGGCCAAGAAATAGATTTAGAATAGAAATAAGGATTTAAAATTTTCTATTTTTCTATTTTTGAAAAAGAAACAGAAATAACAACTCTCCTTTATTGCTCACCCTTGCCGCCGCCCGCTACAGCCAGGAACAGAAATTTAAGAATAACCTATCGATGGAATTTCTGTTATAGAAACGGAAATTTTGTGTCGTTATCAAACATTTATTTTTACTGAGAAACTCGTCCGACGAAAAGAAATAGATTTTTCTATTTCTAGCCAGAAATAAGGTCAGGGAAAAGAAATATTGTCATTCGTGCCCTAATTGCTTGGCTCTAGCATAAGCTCAATGGAAAATAATAGCCGGGGTACGTGGAGCGGGCCATCGTGAACAGCCCAATGAGAATTCGTCCCGTCATTCGGTATATCGACTTTGGCAAGCCGTCGTGAGTGCGCCCGGGATTGCTTGCTCCCGTTAAGATTTGGGGGAGGAAAAGGAATTGGGATGTGGGTGGGCTTTTTGGGTAGGCAAAGGAGAGCATCAAAGCCCAAATACTTCATTGAACTGGGCAGCAACTTGTCCAATCGTGATCTAAGCAAACTCTCTTGATGTGATAATTGAACTTGATTTGATGATACGATGCGCGAACAGTGCATATAATAAGGCCTGTGTGGAAAATCCCATCGACAAGAGATGTAAATAATGCTTGGACAAATATATGGTGCACATCTTTTTCTTTTTTTTTATTTCAGGAACAAGCAAACGTATGTACGAGTACAAAATTTAACGTCGAATTAGATATGGATCTGCCATCTAGTTTTTATCCATTTTAGTTCCAAGCAAATGCTCGTCGCGACCTCTCCGAACCGGCCCGTCGCCTAAGTGGTTTGGCTAATGGATTACTAAGTTAAACTTAACTCGAGCTTTCTTAAGCCCATACAAATTCTCTACTTAAGTTTAAATTGTTAACGTGCAAATCAATTTCATCTAGGAGTTGCCACTAATCGATTTTTGGTGAGTCGATTAGACACCCAAGTGAAGCACGGGAGAAATGCTTCACTTATACTAACTGGAGATTTAATGGATACGGAGACTTGATTACACTAATTGACTAATTAGTGCCCTTTCGATACCTAACCTTGTTCAATTACCGCCTAACGTATTCACACTAATCGGGAGACTCAAAATTTGATTCCTAACCAAGTTAGGGAAAGTAACAATCAACACAAAAACCTAACATACCCAATCAACTACATGCGAGGTTAAATCAAACGCGCAATTCGAAGTGTGTGAATCAAGCAATATACAATCAAACATGACACTAATCATACAATAGAGCAAGAAACACCAATTCCAAAGTTCAAATAAATTTTTTGATTTTTTGAATTTTTTAATAATTTTTTTGAAAAAATATATTTTTAATATTAAAATATAAAAACGAACCCAAGTCAGATCTCCACATCCGACTTGGAACAAGACTGACCCGGACGCACCGGCCCGAATCCACAACCGAACCAGGCTTATTTATTAAGCCCGATTCAGCAAATTTTTTTTTTTAGGGGAAAGGCCCGCACGAAATTCTTTTTAAAAGAAAAACAAAAGCCCCCAGGGCCCAATCAAGAAAATAAAACCCTAAAATCCTAAATAGGCCGGCCCACTACCTATTTCGGCCCAACTACGAAATAGCCAAAAACCTAATAAACCATAAAACCAAGCCCAACACCAAACAAAACCCTATTCGGTTGTGACTGGCGAACCCGACCCGAACTCCGGCCACCGACCTGACTTGCGGCCTCCCGATGCCGCGCCTACCGTCTAGCCTTCCCCGGCTGGTCGAAATGCCGGCTTCTCCGAGCCCCAACTTTTGTGGCTAGGGTTTCCGATCTGGCAGCTGAGCCCGTGCTCGGCTGTAGTTCGACATGTCCCGACCTCCACAGTTGGGGCTTTCGGTCGTGCAACCAAGCCCTTGCTTGGCCGCCGCTCAGCTTTGGTCCTCATCGCCGCCCCAACAAGGGGCCGTGGTGTCCTCCGCTCGAGACACCGTCGTGGCGATCGGCGGCACGCCAGGATCGTCTGGCCTTCCCGCACAAAAAAACTGAATCACGCCAGGATCCTCTTGCTCTAAGACTCACTCTTTCCTTTGGATCTCTCTCTCTGTGGAACTCTCTCTCCGGATCTCTCTCTCTGCCCCTTGAATCTCGCTTTAAGGCCGGCCAACAAGTAGGCGCATGGCCCCTGCCACCGCCAGCCTGCCGTGACCGACCAATCCCCCGACCCATAGATCACGCTGCCTTGCTCCTGCGCCTTTGCTCCCACTGCTCTACTTCTATTCGCTTCTATTCTCTCCCCCAGTACCAGCAACGTTGGGGGGGGGGAGGGGGAGGGGGGAGAAGGTGAATAGTTGCAAGCCGGGCGAGAGGGAAAGGGGCCGGCCTGCGTGGGAAAATAAAAAAGAAAATGAAGCATGAGCTGCGCAAAGATGAAAAGGGAAGAAAGAGAATGGGCCAACTGACCCGGTCCGGAAACCTTTTTTTTTGGATAAACCCTATTAATGCGAATGCACCTGATGTCTATATGCTATGCAATTTTGATGAAAATATTTCTTGTTTAGGGGTTAAAAATTAAACCCTAATTTTTTATGCAGTAAAACCCTAAATGATTAAGTAAAATTTAGGTATCAACAATATTATTATGCGTTCGATGTTCTACTTAGCTAATTGAGACGAGGACTAGAAGAGCAACTTTGGTTTTTCTTATTTTAGCTCTAGCTACTCTATTTCCACGCTATGTATGCTGTGAGAATATGCCAATTCATTATCAGGACATGTTAAACCCAAGGGAAATGAACGATGAAGTAAATTAGAAAACGTTAGATTAGAAAGAAGTTTTGTTTGCCAATCTCTCTCTCGATCTCAACCTCAATATGAGATGGTCGGTTGTGGACGACCCTAGTGGTCAGCCTCGAATTTGAGTGATCGACCGTTGTGGATTCGTGTGGAGAGAGAGAGAGAGAGGAGCTGTGGTTAGGGGTGATCGGTTTTCAGGTGATTCGATTCCAACCTAGGAATCGGGAACTAGCCCGCTTGAATTTGGAACCGGACCGGACCAAACCGATTGGTTCGGTCCAATCCAGTTCTTGGGTGGGCCAATGGAATCGATGGCATTTTCATTTGTAGAGCTTCTTGATCATTAATCCCGCTTCTCTTTTGATGCATATAGGTAACAGATGCACGGTTTATATTGAACAACAATAAATCCAGACACTATACGTGAGGATATTTCTCAGATTTGTACACGCATTTCATGTAGGTATTTCAACGAACACACACAGTGATTAGTTCGAAAACGAGATTTAGACGTAGCATTGAAAATGATGTACAAAGAATGGGAATAAAAACAAAGCATTGGATATTTACCTTGATAAGATGCATTTGCGATCACAATTAGCTAAAAACAAAGAAAGAAAAGGAGGTGAGAGTCAAGACTCAAGATGAGACCACGAGAGGGAGGCGGCGAGCGAGAGGGACACAAGCGACACAGGCGAGAGGGAGAGTTGAGAGAGCGTAAGAGGCGGAAAATGAAGAATGCGATTAGGGTTTGTGAAAGAGCAATGAACGCAACACCTTCAATAGGAGACGAGTAGAGGATAAGAATCGTACATGTTTAGGGCTCTTTACAGATTTGTAAGAGATTTAAAAAAAAAAATCGGTTTGATCCGAGTGAGCAGTTCCACACGTGGAACCAAGAAACGGATTGGTGCCCTCAAGAACCGCCCGGAATCGGCCAATTCAGTCCTGTCCGGGCGATTCCTTTTACACACCCCTAGTTGTGGTGGGAGTGGTGGCGGCATGACCGTGGCTATGACACCGAGGAGGCGGTGGCAAAACCATAAGCACTACTATCTACTACAGCCTACCCAATTTAAGAAAAAACTTAATTACACAAACTCTATAATTCGCATGATACAACAATCTTATGAAAGTGAGGGAGCCAAAATCGGATTTACGTACTCCTTCTAGGCACCTATAGAAGTCTGGCTAACTTCTATTACTCGGAATGATTTGATATGGCAGGACAAATCCGGATAACATTTTCTTCTTTTGAATTTCATATGTACTTCAAACTTGCACGGAAATGATACATACCAATACACGTACGACGCAAAGCCTAGGAAGTTACACTAGGCATGGAACTGTCTATGATCTTGCACAACGACAAATATTCGCACGATGGTGTCGACTACGTGAACCGAATCATATGCATTAAAGGGCATAAGAGCGTGAAGCAACAAGATTCGCATGCATGTGCATATGGACAAGACAAGCACAATCCAAGCTGCTAAGACAGGTGCCTCTCGATCACAACCGATTCAGATTCACTTATATTTCATCCAGAACCAGAACGAACGAGAGCGAGAGGAACGTGTGATTGCCAAGCTTGCGATGGAAATCGACCCAAAATTTATGTGGAAGAGGACGTTTTGTAAGGTCTCTCTTTTCGCTCTTCTACGTTGTTTTATTCGACGACAGCGAGGGCGTAGCGGACTGGTCCAACCCCATGCAAGTGCCCGTCAGATTCGTCGCTTCGGAAAAAGAGCAACGCAACAAAGGGAATTGAACGACAAAAGTACCGGATGCCATTCGCACTTCTTTTATGTGGTCAAAGACAAACCGATGATGATTGTTAATAATGCAGTCCGGATGTCACACGTGACGTCTGGAGATTGTTTTATTGCGCGGATCTGTACGTGCCGGTGATTTTCTAGTGGTTTTCTATGATGGAAATGTTTGGAATAATATTGCTCGAGTTATGTATGGACATTGGATTTGTTTTTCTAGGCCAGAAAACGATGGAAGCTCGTGGAGATAATCTATTTTACCAGTAGATTTTTTTCTTTTTTTTGGAGCGATAATAGTAGAGTTTGATCGCAAGTCAGCTCTATATAAAAAAAATGTTAGAAGTTATTCGACTTGATTAGCCTTTTTCTGAAATTTGTTTTGAAAAAAAATGAACTCAAAATTTCCTATCAAGAGCCAGTGAGCCACACCACCATGTACAAATAAATCAATATTTAGATCGCATTTGTTTCACGACAAATATTTTCCAAAAAAAACATTTTATGACGTATGGATTGCTTAGAAAAATGAGTTAACGGAAAATATTTTCCTAATCAATGAAAATTTTTTTTTTTTGCCAAAGCTTAAATTCAAGAAAATGATTTTCCTTTAAAAAAAATAAGGAAATCAGTTTTCAAATATATGACTAGATTTTAGTGTATGGACAAGGAATTCTATACTTGGGCACAGGAACCCCAACGCTCACTCCCAGGCCCCTCGGCAACACGGTCGAGACTAGACGTTAGGGGCGGGTCCATCGAGGCCGGGCCCGAGACCCCGACAAACCCCAGTCCGTTTCCATTTGGGCCATGCCCGAAACCATAGTTGCCACACCCGGGTCCATTGAGGTCAGACACCGACACTTGTACCTAGGCACCCGACTCCCGAGCCCGAGTCCATTGAGGCCCAAATTCCCTGCGTGCATGCCCCTGGTCCATCGTGTAGGTCCAAGACCTCAATGCCTAGTCCATCAAAGCCATGCCCATGACCTCGATGCTCATGCCACGATCCTAGCGCCTGACCCCAAGTCCATCAAAGCTGTGCGCAAGACCCCAACCAACCACGCCTGGGTTCATCGAGGTCAATCCCTGAACCGTTGGCACTTGGGACCAAGTCCCTAGCGTGGGCACTGGTACCAGAGTCCCATGCCCAGCCTTGATTGACCTTGGCCCAGGCACTGGTCGGGGTTCCAGTCCTAGGCTTCAGTATTGGTGGGTTGACCTCGATGGACCTAGGCCCAGGTTTTGGGGACATGGCCCCGACCTCTATAGACACGGGGCCAAGGCATTAGGGAGCCGGGCACAAGCAGCGAATTCTCAAGCTCGGTTTCGGAAAACCCAAGACCAGTGCCCGTGCTCGTCCCCCGAAGTTGAGGATCCGAACTTAAGACCCCAATGCTGGTGCTTGAGTTCCTTGACTACTCATACATAAGTTATTAGCGCTCGAATAATATATATTTATTTACAAAAATCAAATAAAACTATCGTTACCAAATGATAGAAAATATTGTTATTTTCCTAAAAAAATGACCTTTTAAAAAAATATCATGTTTTCTGCTGAATAAATGGTACCTTGGACCATAGTGCGACATTTCGAGAGCCTGGATAAAAGTACTTCCTCGTCGCAAAAAGAAACTACAACAAGACCATTCGTGCGCGTGCGTAATGTTCGTTTTCTCATGAACGAGCGGTAGAGAGTAATTATTTTGGCAATCTACTGCGGAAAATTAATGATGCTTACCAGTGGCGTTCACAGTTAAAGATTAACAATTTTGGAAAAAAAGAAAATCAAAGGAGCGACCTCCAAGACTGTAATCATAAAAGTGACTTCACTCGCCATTGCTGTCGCTTGATTGATGGAAGTCAAGACAGGAGGGTCGTGTTTTTAGCCGTTTGGAGCACGCAAACGATTCTTATTCTGCTTGCTGCCCCGCACGAAACAGCAAAAGATTCTTCACCCGAAACTGTTGCGCAGCATAGGTATCACACCAGTAATTTTTTTAAATAAAAAGATTTAAAGATAATTACCAAAAGTAAACAAAATAAAAATAAAATTTTTTTAATCGTATTGAGAATGAGGAGCGAAATTTCAATCACGTGCTACAAGAAACCAAAGAAAAACAAAAGTCGCCTCTCTATCTCCTTCGCCACCCTTTGAAAACGCATTCAAAACGGTGGCCGTATTATACAATCCAAATTATTAGTCCAATCATTCGGATTTTTGAAATTTTTCTGGGACCTACAAAGTTTGGAAGCCACTGTTTATACCGTGATTTGTTTTGTCCACCACACCTCGGTTGTAAGTTAAGGGTAAATAAAGTTTTCTCGATCAAGGTTGGCGTTGACAAGAACACGATGAGCACCTTTATGGTCTTTCAATGGAGCAACCTTGGATTGCCATTTTCGCATACCGACCAATGTATTTTGCTTTGACGAAATTTGAAAGAAAATTTCATTGATGATTGGAGTGTTACTATTTTGCTATTTATAGATATTAAACCTAGGATGGATGGTATCGATCACATAAAAATTAATCAATAAAGTGTTGGCCTAAATGACCAAAAAAAAAAATTCACTTATCGTTCTATGATTTTGGGTTCTAACTTTATTGGCAGCACTCTGGGAATTGAATCTTGAATGCACCAAGTTGATGCGAGGAAGTGCGCACTTAACTTGTTTTGATGAGGCGGACCGCCGATTGAGATACATAAAAGCTAATCTAGATATGATCTAATGAGCTATATATATATAAAGATGTATTCAGACACGTCTTACTTTTGTAAAGATTTCCGTGTATGCTCTCACTGTTCTTAATCTTAAATGTGAATGTGCACATGCTTTTCTTAAAACGTAAGACTTGTTTGTTTGCACGTTTCAAGTGAAAGGCAAAAATTCAAATGAAAGGCAAAAATCAATCCTTTCATTTTCCACTAAAATTTTAAATACTATTAAAATTTCAAAATCATATATATATACACATAAGTTTATGTGTCAAAATTGATATATTGCGAATGTTTGAAATACTTTGAGCTATAAATCAATCAAAGTATATTGCCACCAAATTTAGGGTGCATTTGTTGGAATATAAATCATTTTGAAAATATTTTCCCGAAACTGATCGTTTGTATCTCTTATAAAAACGAACAGACCAAAAAAACATTTTTAATATTTTCACGGTCTACGAAAAACGTATAGACGTGAATCGTTATTGATAGTGAAAATATTTTTATCGGCTAATTATTTTAAGCGACACAAATTATCATTTTTACAAAAAATATTTTTTAAATTATTCATTCTTCGCGAAACAAATCGATCTTTAACATCAATCAAAGCCGAAACCAATATTCCAATCATTCGAAATTTTCATTGGCCAACCAAAAGACTTAAAAGACTGTCGTATAGCACGTCTCTTTCTATTTCGGGGAAGACCAAGGAAACCAGGAAACACAAGAAGATTCCGAGAAATTCATCTCGTGATTTAAGCCCGGGCGAGAAAAAAAGATTTGTAGACTTTTGTCTCTCTAGATAGCATACGAACTGACTCACCAGTCGTTCTTCGCAAGACAAATCAACATCCAACTTCGCTATTTCTGACCCGGAAATTTGCTTGGGCCGAAAGAAATTTGCCCCGGGGGGGAAAAGAAATGAAGGGGCCGTCGCTGTCGTACCCAGAAGAAAAAGAAACAACATCCGTAGCCACCCGTCGGATTGACGGTGTGAGAAATTATCCTACCAGCTTTGAAATTTATTATACCGATATTAATTCGGTTCTAAAATTCTTCGATTTTTAGTCCCAATTCTTTACCAGAAATTTCAATGGAGCATTTCGCCGACGTGGCGGTCTGTTCATCGCCGGCCGCCATACGTGGCACGGCTACACGAGAATTCCGAATAAAGGTTCATGATTAAATTGATAAAAATTAAAAAGTTCGTAATCGAATTAGCCTCCGTGCAACACGTTCGGGGCTGATCGGACAATTTCCCTGTCGACGGCGCGCGCATACAATTCAAATCTTTTGTCTTATTGGACAAACGAGTCATGGGGTTGCAATGTGATAGTTGTGCATACGTGTGTATACAAAGAGCGGCGGCGGGGCCCATCCCTTGTCACTTAGTTTTTGTTTTTTAATGCAATGATTAACAAAAACTAAAAATTAAAGAGAAGGACTTGGGGTCGTCTCCTTGCGATTATTGATAGTGTCAAAGGGTTAAATGAAGTCGTCACCTTCTCTTTTTTTTTTGCTGACTTATGTTTGGAGAAACGTGGTGGGCAAGGATCACGTCCGGCTCTTCTGATTATACGTGAATGTGCAAGTCACCCGCTTTTTGTTGATTTTTTTCGGACAAGCAAAATCGGTTTTTTCTTTCTTTTTTGGCTAAATTAAATATATCCAGTTAGATCACACGACGTTTCACCTCTCAGGAATAACTCGGAGAATTTTTGTGTTTTTATTTGCTGAGGTGTGCCGATATCGCACTCTACGAGAACAGGTCAGATGTTCGAACGGTGTCGAATGACTTGGTCAAATTGATAAAGGAACGATCGAGATGCGTCCTCCGATTGATTTGTTAATAAGTTTATCCAATCAATTTAGGGTATGTCTGTTTATTATCTTTAAATAAAGAGGATTTCAATGCTCTTTTATTCTTTGTTAAAGAAGCAATCCCAAGTCAATTATAGTAGATTGGGCACTTGGCACTCTCCCTCGCGCGAGTAATTTGATTAAGAGGTGCAAGCCTTGCAAAATGCAAATCACCATACCGTAGCTTTCTCTTAATTTGAAACTCCCTCCGCCTGCGTATCGATTCCAAATTCTCATGATTAAACCATGTTTTACCAGATAAAGAATATTTCTCATATTAAAAAATATCAAATGACCTTTTACAAGAAAATCGCAAGGAAGGGGAAAAAAATTGAAGCAAAAACATTTGTAGCTTAGTCTACGGCGTTCAACCTAATCATCGAGACGTGTTTTTCAAATCGATATGACAAAAACTTACAATTTCATGGCATTGTCAAAATACAACCATAATAGAGGTTCAAGCTAGGCTAGACATAACATGTTATCCATGCAAACCCACATCATAAAAATTTACGAAGGGTTTTTGGGGCTGGGAGTTTTCTCACGTGAGATTTTCGTTCAACCCTATTCATTCAGCTCTCGAGCCTAGACAGGCTGCTGATCCGTCGATCACTACTAACACGAGAAGTTAATCCAATCACCTCATTTTCTCTTGAAATCAGAGGATTCCAACCCTCGTTTTTTTCACGCGTGCAACGCCGAGGCTACCATGATCAATTCGCCACCTACTACTACTACTCTCTATCGAGATTCGATCTCGGGTCGTGCCCCTAAGAATGGCGTCACAATTTAGTAGGCGTGAGCCAGCCTCAAGTCTCGCGGACTCGAAATCCATTTTGTTCAATATATATATTTTTTGAGTGTTTTTTTTTTTTTGAAAAAAAGGTCCGTCGATTCCAAATTCGGAGGGTTAAACCATCACGTTCTATCTAACCAGAGACGAATATTCGCATCCCTGCCCGAACAGTCAAAGTCAAAAATCAAGCATTGATGCACGCCAAGACAAAAAAAAAAAAACAACGTCGCAAATTTCGCAGCCCAGATTTGACCACGCACGACCACGCGCGTCTGAGCACGTCGGCCCCCCCCCCCCCCCACCTCGCCTAGCCTTACCCCGGCCGCTGCTCGGTCCAGATTTCGCCACGTCACAATGCTCAATCAAAGAAAGAGAGACGCTTTCCGCGATTTCACGTAATGGCAGGATTATCATTAGCTCGGCTTGCCTAACCTTCGATATCGATTTGGCTTTTTTCCACTTTGGGAAGTTAATCACATCAATGGGGCCGGCGGGACCTGGAAAGTACCATCGACTAAATATAGAATTTTGCTGCCTCGGAACGCCGTCGGAGTTGATTTTTTCCGGTGAACCGAAAGCTTTTTTTTTTTCTTGACCGTTCGGTACCGTTGCAGTGATATCCATAACCTTTTTATGACCTGGGGATTACCCGTTGCGGACGTAAGATGCGTTTAGAGCGCGAGGTTCTTGCCGAGTATATCGGTATCTCGAAAGGCTAACTCTCTTTTTTACCTGAAATTTCTTTTACAGTGAAAAACAGATCGAAAGTGTTAAGATGAGGCCTGCACAGTTCGTTTCGCCCTCTCAACAACCGTCGTGGAAAAAATTCGGACCATGCAAGCTCTGGGTTGCGTGCGCCCTATGAATGCCGATGAGCGCAAAATCTTGTCGAACTTTGTTTGTAAGCGATTTGCACCTTAAAAATGGACCGTTGCATGTAATGCTCACGAAGCGTAACTGTCGGCACGGGCAGGCAAGAACGGACACGGCCTCCACCTGGAAGTGCACCCACGCGATGTCACCGCACGTGGCGATTTTAGGTTTTGCTTCTTAATGGGCGTCCCGCCAATCTTGGCCAGCACGTGAGTTCATGTGCGAATCGAACACCGCTGCTTCGTTGCCTTGTTCAATTTCTTCTTCTTCTTCTTCTTCGAATTTCTCGCTCGATTTATCACCGGCGGACCAAAAAATGAAAATAATTTCTCCTTTTTCTACACTTATCCCGTGATCAGCCCAGCGTAGACTTTCTTTTTTTCCCACCGGTACAGTCCGTGAAAATTTTCCCTACGTTGATAGACTGCAGATTTCCTTTCCAAAAAATCGAAAAAATTGTGCTGTCGATATCGAAGTAAAGCATCCCGATTAGTTTATCTCGCGTCGCGTCGCTCTTTGGTGAAGATGGTGAGAAATAAATTTTGATCCTAAAATTTTATCATGACGAACTACAGTTTTATTTTATTTTATTTTATTTATTATAAAACGGTCGATACGTACCGAGATATGTTATTTGGTAAGTCATAAATTCTAAGCACGACAGCTCAGCTTTGCCTGTACTATTTTCCCATTTTTCACACAATAACTTCTCCTCTGCCATTACATACAAGGAACTTACTGATTTGCTCTAATTTCTCCCTCTCTCTCTCTCTCTCTGTCTCTCTCTCTTTCTCCCTGACAATGGCGTCCGTCAAGAAAATTCAACACCGTTCATTTCACTGATTTCAGTTGGAACCAACAGTTCGTACCGAGTCTGTCTTGTTCATATATTGTTGTCCGCTCGCCATGCACAACTCATTCTCCTGACGCAATCTCTCTCTCCCTCCCTCCCTCCCTCCCTCCCTCCCTCTGCGTTGATGCGCGTCTTCTTCTGTAGTATGATGCGTACGGGACGAGCAGGAGCTGCAGGCCCATGACCTGGAGCGCGCGGATTCCGTCACGCCCCCCACCGCGCGCCGCCGTCGTTTCAGCCGACCCCGTCACGGCGCTCTTGTCGTTTTGGAGGCCGTGGCCCTTCTCTCCCTCGGAGGTGCGATACACGTCGAAGCCGAATGACTTCAACCCCTCCGCTCTCTATCGTTCTGTTTTTCTCTGATCAGCTTGTTGCTCTCCACAAATATGCCATGAACTTTAAACCCTTTTCGATGTCTTTCCAAGATTCAACGGTGTGTGCAGACTTTTAGTTACATCGCCTGTACATGGCAAGTCCTGCTTTCGGAATTCGCTTTTTGGTTTCTTGATTGGCGGGGTATCATTATTTTATCCTCTCGACTTATTTTACTCGTTGTCTTTTGCTTGTTGTGTTGCGGTTTACGGTCCGACAGGCCGAAGAACGTAATCCAACAGCGGGCTTGTAATTATGTGTCATTGCTTCAACCATTTTATCATTGTGCTGTAATAAAATGATTAAAGTACTGTTCACTTACAAGTCTTGACAAGATGTGATGATTGGGAGCTGAAAGATGCAGCTATTTAATCTTCAAAACTACCCGTCTTGTTACGAGCTAATGAACGTATATAAGGTTTATGTTAGCGCCGAGCTCTTATGCAGCACTGGCATATCTCAGTTTCTCAAGCCTTCTCTGATTCTCGGCTTCTCCGGTAGTCTGTCAGATTTACAAAATTTGTGTGAGCCGAGAATTTTTATTTTCTGTTAAATAGAAAGGTGGTACTGATTTTTCCCTCGTTTCTTGCCCTTCTAGGACTGGTGATTCACTTCCTTTGATATAATTCTCTGTTTCTGTAGTGGGTCTTTCTTGCTTTTTTTTATTGGTCATGGCATAAATTCTTACTAACTTTCTCAAATGGATCGTTTTGCTTTTTCTTCAGGGAGCGAGATTGGGAGATTGATGAGAAGTGGGCAGAGAACTTGATTCCTGGCTTATTTTTCCTGAAGGCCGTGAATATGTCTTCTGGATCTTGGATTTCTTCCCTCTCTTGTTCAACCTCAGAGATTGAATCTCCAGATAACAATGGCTCTGTTTCACTCATACTTCATTGGCTGAAGTTCATCTTCCTATCCCCATGTCCCCAGAGAGCTCTGCTCTCTTCCATTGACGTTCTCTTCCTATTCGCCCTCCTTGTATTCTCTCTTCTCAAGCTGTTCCCCAGATTCTCTTCCAGGGGTCACTCCATCCCCGACTTCAATAAGCCCTTGATCCGAAACCAAAGAGCTATTCTCAGAACTAATGTTTGGTTCAAGCTCTCTCTGATTGTGACCGTCCTATTAGCATTTTCTTACACCATCATCTGCATCCTTGCCTTCGGCAAGGATGTGGAGTATCCATGGAAGCTGGTGGATGGTCTCTTTTGGTTGGTTCAGGCCATTACTCATGCAGTTATTGCTGTAATTATCATCCATGAGAAGAGGTTCGAAGCCAAGACTCATCCACTGTCACTTAGAGCTTACTGGGTGGCGAGTTTCGTCATTATCGGTTTGTTTGCTATTTCCGGGATCGTCCGTTTCGCCTCGGTAGAAGGAGCCCCCAATGAGGATTTGAGGTTTGATGACATAGTCTCCATGGTCTCTTTCCCTCTGTCTGTTGTCCTTCTCCTTGTTGCCATCAGAGGGTCCACTGGGATAGCGGTGGCTCGAGAATCTGATGGAGAGATGGATGCAGTGTATGAACCGCTTGTGACTAAATCTAATGTGACCAGCTTTGCATCGGCTTCGTTCGTGTCCAAGGCCTTTTGGCTTTGGATGAATCCGCTTCTGAGTAAAGGGTACAAATCGCCTCTCAAAATCGACGAAGTTCCCTCCTTATCACCTGAGCACAGAGCGGAAAGAATGTCGGAGCTGTTCAAAATGAAATGGCCTAAGCCCCACGAAAAGTCAAAGCACCCAGTTAGAACCACATTGGTTCGGTGCTTTTGGAGAGAAATTGCCTTCACGGCCTTTCTCGCAATTGTTAGGCTGTGCGTTATGTTTGTAGGGCCTATTCTCATCCAAGGATTTGTCAATTTTACTGCTGGTAAAGGAAATTCCCCCTATGAAGGTTATTACCTCGTATTCACCCTTCTTGTCGCAAAGTCCATCGAAGTCTTGACCATCCACCAATTCAACTTCAACTCGCAAAAGCTGGGAATGCTCATCAGGTCGACCCTTATTACTTCGCTCTACAGGAAAGGGTTGAGGTTATCGTGCTCAGCTCGCCAATCTCATGGGGTTGGGCAGATTGTGAACTACATGGCAGTCGACGCCCAACAACTCTCAGACATGATGTTACAGTTACATTCCATATGGTTGATGCCTTTGCAAGTCGGTGTTGCTTTAGTGCTCCTCTACAATTACCTCGGTGGAGCAGTTATAGCTGCCGTTGTTGGAATCATTGCTGTTTTTGTGTTTGTTGTGTTTGGAACTCGGCGAAACAACAGATTTCAGTATAATGTGATGAAGAACCGTGACTCGAGGATGAAAGCAACGAACGAGATGCTCAATTACATGCGCGTGATTAAGTTCCAGGCATGGGAAGAACACTTCAACAAGAGGATCCAAAGTTTCCGTGAATCAGAGTTTAGTTGGCTCAGCAAGTTCATGTATTCGGTGTCCGGCAATATTGTGGTGATGTGGAGCACGCCATTGCTGATATCAACCATCACATTTGGTGCCGCAATCTTCTTGGGAGTTCATCTTGATGCCGGTACAGTCTTCACCGCCACAACAATTTTCAAAATTTTGCAGGAGCCAATAAGGACCTTCCCGCAATCGATGATCTCTCTCTCACAGGCAATGATATCTTTGGGAAGGCTGGATCGTTACATGATGAGTAAAGAGTTAGTGGACGGTTCTGTGGAAAGAGTGGAGCTTTGTGGAGATGGTGTTGCGGTGGAGGTTAAGGACGGAGTATTTAGCTGGGACGATGAAAACGGAGAGGAAGTCCTGAAAAATATTAGCATGAAGATTAAAAAAGGTCAGCTCACTGCTATTGTCGGGACTGTTGGATCCGGGAAGTCATCTCTCCTGGCATCAGTTCTTGGTGAGATGCACAAGATATCGGGGGAGGTATGGTTTCTGATAAAGCAATAACTGGCCACCTTTTTTAGTGTAACTTTGTTGGTTCTGACCTATGAATTTCAAGACTAAAGTTTGTTGTAATTACTCAAATCAAATGTCAATGCAACATCTGTGGCTTTTCAGGTCAGGATATGTGGTACAAGTGCCTATGTTGCTCAAACATCATGGATCCAAAATGGGACTATCCAAGAGAATATCCTATTTGGTTTGCCTATGAACCAAGACAGGTACACGGAAGTAATCAAAGTCTGCTGCTTAGAGAAGGACCTGGACATGATGGAGTATGGAGACCAGACTGAGATTGGAGAGCGCGGCATCAACCTCAGTGGGGGCCAGAAGCAGCGTATTCAGCTAGCAAGAGCTGTTTATCAGGATTGCGATACCTATCTTCTCGATGATGTCTTTAGTGCTGTGGATGCCCATACCGGGACAGAAATATTTAAGGTAACGCAATGATTTAAGTCCGCTGTCTTGGTCTGATCATAATGATATCACCAATATAACTAGAACTAGGATGCTAATCTATTGATGCTTGTTCCTGAGGCAGGAATGTGTTAGAGGAGCTCTTAAAGACAAGACCATTTTACTTGTTACTCACCAAGTCGACTTTTTGCATAATGTTGATCTCATAATGGTGAGCACGCTTTACTAATTTTCCCTAACTACACAACATTTAAACATGCCTTGCTTTTCTTAAATGGGGTGTGTTCTTTCATAGGTCATGCGAGATGGGATGATAGTGCAATCCGGAAAGTACCACGAGTTGCTCGACTCTGGCATGGATTTCAAAGCATTAGTGGCAGCCCATGAAACTTCCATGGAGCTCGTGGATGTACACACCACTGCGCAGGTTGAGAATTCCCTGACGAAACAGCAAAGGCCTCAGGCTAATGGCGAGGAAGCCAACAACGAGAACAAGGCTCTAGACCAAGTCAAGTCTGATAAGGGAAGTTCGAAGCTCATCAAAGACGAGGAGAGAGAGACCGGTCGAGTCAGCTTGCGTGTGTATAAGTTGTACTGCACTGAAGCCTTTGGATGGTGGGGTGTGGTGGGAGTGGTGCTGCTTTCACTTTTATGGCAGTCGTCCATAATGGCCGGAGATTATTGGCTCGCATATGAGACTGCAGAAGAGCGTGCTTCGTTATTCAACCCTTCTTTATTCATTCGCATCTATGCAATCATTGCTGGTATTTCCTTTTTGCTGGTTCTGCTAAGAGCCTTTTCTGTTACCATTTTGGGGCTGAAGACAGCACAGATCTTCTTCAGTCAAATACTCCATAGTATTTTGCACGCCCCAATGTCATTCTTCGACACCACGCCTTCAGGAAGAATTTTAACCAGGGTAAGGAAGGATCGGCTGACCCTAATAGGTTGTGCATGTCTTTTGATTGTACATGACGGTTTATGTTAAGAGTGTCTTAGTGATGGCTGTCATTTTCTGCTCTGCAGGCATCGACTGATCAGACAAACGTTGACATCTTCATTCCCTTTCTCATGGGAATGGCCATTGCCATGTATATCACGGTTCTCAGTATCTTCATCATCACGTGCCAATATGCTTGGCCGACCGTCTTCTTGATAGTACCACTTGGCTGGCTAAATTTCTGGTATAGGGTATGAGCTTTTTCTTTGTAGTTAGCTATTTTTTCGCAAGTACTTTGAATATACTCGATCTGGGAAGTATAAGCATTCAAATTCATTCGTTGCTTACCAAAAAACTTGCCACTTGATTGGCCTAATTTAATATGGCCTACTGTAAAAGAGTGCCAATAATTTTAGTGGTCTCTTCTATGTAAACATTGCATTAACGAATCAGTCGCTTCTTGGTCCTAGGGATACTATCTTTCATCGTCTCGTGAACTGACGCGCCTAGACTCGATCACCAAAGCTCCAGTAATCCATCATTTCTCGGAAAGCATTGCCGGGGTCATGACAATCCGCTCTTTCAGAAAGCAGGATAGGTTCAGTCAAGAGAATGTGAATCGTGTTAATGCAAATCTGCGGATGGATTTCCACAACAATGGATCTAACGAGTGGCTGGGTTTCCGTATGGAATTGATTGGAAGCTTCATGCTCTGCATTTCTGCTGCGTTCATGGTCTTGTTACCCAGCAACATTATCAGACCAGGTACAATTTAGGTTACACACGATCACACAAACACCAAACAATTAGCAAGACAACATCGGTTGTGTTGTGTATTTCAAATAGTCTCTCTCTCCACGCGTGTCAAAATCTGCTAGGCGTTTCCTCTTATGATGATCAAAAAACTCAAATTGATGTCGACTCTATATATACCAGATTTACTTCTCCATTTGTTAAGTGAGCATCTTTTAAATGTCATGGTACTATCTGGTTTAAAAAATTTGATATTCTTGATGACTCTGGCACATACATCGAGTCAGTAGATTCAACTGAAATAGAAACTAAGTTATGGACGTCTCTTATGTGTTGGATTTGTTATGGGCTTTCCGAGCAGGCACATAATACATCTCTAGTTTTAATCGTCTGACATCTTACTGTATTCCACAGAGAATGTTGGTTTATCTCTCTCCTACGGGTTGTCCCTCAATGCTGTCCTCTTCTGGGCCATATATATGAGTTGCTTCGTGGAGAACAGGATGGTCTCGGTTGAGAGGATAAAGCAATTTGCGAATATTCCTTCGGAAGCGGCGTGGGAAATCAAAGATCGCCTTCCCCCTCCGAACTGGCCTTCTTGGGGCAATATTGATCTCGAAGACTTGCAGGTAACTTGACTTATGAGCATCCTTCAAATGGATTTGTCAGTACAGATATAGTTAGGCGTTTTTGTCAATCTTCTGATTTGTCGGCGATGGCTGTTTTTAATCTTTTCTGAATGGTACAGTAATAATCATCTGCAATCTGCAAGCAGGTTAGTTATCGTCCAAACACGCCTTTGGTGCTCAAGGGAATTACTCTTAGCATTCATGGGGGCGAGAAGATTGGTGTCGTCGGTCGTACAGGGAGCGGCAAGTCCACTCTCATTCAAGTCTTCTTTAGGCTGGTGGAGCCGATGGGAGGGAAGATAATCATAGACGGCATCGACATTTGCACTCTTGGACTTCACGATCTCCGCTCCCGCTTCGGGATCATCCCTCAAGAGCCTGTCCTGTTTGAGGGCACTGTGAGGAGCAATGTCGATCCAGTCGGACAGTACACCGATGAAGAGATATGGAAGGTATGTTTCTGTTTTGCTATAATGAGAATGTCATATTTCGTGTTCGCCACGGCAAATTACGCTTCTGATGCATCGCGGATCACATTAGAGAAGTTGTGATATTTTTTTTCTCATTTCCTTTTGCATCCTTGCATCTGGACTTACAACTCACGTTTGGGTTTGTCAATGCCAGAGCCTAGAGAGGTGCCAGCTTAAGGATGTGATTGCTTCCAAACCTGATAAACTCGATTCCTTAGGTACGAAACTTGTCATTGATGAAGATTGTGGTGTTGAAATCTTGTTTTTGTTCCTTAGCGACCAAAGATTTGTCAATATACCTGGAATTTGCAGTGGTTGACAATGGAGACAATTGGAGTGTGGGACAAAGGCAGCTTCTCTGCCTAGGGAGGGTGATGCTAAAGCGCAGCCGCCTCTTGTTCATGGACGAGGCGACCGCTTCCGTGGATTCGCAAACCGACGCCGTGATCCAAAGGATCATCCGGGAGGACTTTGTGAGCTGCACGATTATCAGCATTGCTCACAGAATCCCCACCGTCATGGACTGCGATCGCGTCCTAGTCGTCGATGCAGGTGCGACATTCCCTTCACTGGATATATTTCAGCATAATCGATCATATGTCTATTTCTCTCTTCTTCTTTTTTGTTTTCTAATGTTGCAGATGCCCAGTAACTTGCTTCACTTGCAGACATTTTTGACATAGAAGCTTTCTTGTACTTTGACAGGAAGAGCAAAGGAATTCGATACACCTTCGGTGTTGCTTGAAAGGCCATCGCTTTTTGGAGCATTGGTCCAGGAGTATGCAAACCGCTCGTCCGGGTTATGAGTGCAACCGCCGTCTGTTGCTCAGTTTCCAACAGTTTGCTGCGCTACTCGTCCAAAAAGGAAAATCAATACTGGGGATTTCTCGGGCCCGAGTTGTCGCGATCAACAGTCGTGAAAAGATGTTGAAAAACGATGTCGAATCCTGTAATTCTAGCTAAGCTCCTTAGAGTAGGAACACCAGTTATATCAGGGCAATTCAAGCGCAAAGTGCCATGTTAGATTCTGTACTAAATCAAGAGGATCTTACAATCATATAGATCATAGAACTGCTTATTTCATGTCTTTTTTCTTTCCGTTTTTGCGAAATGCGATTGAATGACTTGTCGAGTGTTAATTCCTCGACTAAGAGAAGCCGTGGTAAGCATTGTGTTATTGCCCGACAAGTGAATTACTCTGTATTCCGAGATCTAGGAAACGCGACAAATTTTCCGAGTGAACTTGGTGCATGTCAGTGCAACTCTCGTGCCCCCGTTAGACGAGAAAGTGTGAATGTGAATCGGGCTCGCTTGCCTCGAGAGTACGGAAAACTTGGTCGGAAATGTCGGAGTACCAATTGCCGAAATTTAACTGTATTTGCTTCTACATGTGTTAGCTCTACCAATGAGAAAGGCTTAAACATCCGAAACACTACTCACCAGCGTATACACAAATCAGCACTACGGAGAGAAACAGGTCTAGAGTGGCATAATTCCGGCGTTCCATTTGGAAAAGGAAGCAAATTTGTTTTTTTTTTTTGCCTTTATCTTGTTAGTAAATTGCCAACTCTTCTATCGAATTACCGACCTTTATTTGATTATCAACAAATTACAAGGTCGACGGTACCCATGCGGGCCTATTGGCAAAGGGATTGAGGGGTAGTGATGCTAGTAATACAGGTACGGGGTTCAACTCTCGCGCTCTATTAGAGATAAAGCAAAAGTCAAAAAGTAAAAAAAGTTACGAATAAGATAGACAGACAAAAAAAAAAAATACAAGGTCGTTGCAATAAATTACCAAATTTTTATCGGCATACCTTACGAGTGCCCGATAAGTTAGCATCACTTATGCGCGATATTCGTAGGTCTTACTTGGAGTAAGTGTTAACTTTTCTTCAATGAATCGACCAACTAATTTTTCTTTTGGTCTTCAACCCTTGTTTGAGCCACTTACTCATGTTTATTCTATCGATTTCGAGCAATTGAAACTTCACAATGACTCTCATCGTATCTTTATTCATGTTGCCATCTTATCAACTCTCGTACAAACTTGCTGCATTTTATTTGAGTTGCCTATCAATGTTTTTCTTCAATAAAGCCACCGATTTGTTTTAAATTACCAAATTTTATTTTGAGCAACTTAAAACATAAATGATAACCATTCTATTCACGAAATAGATTTCTAGCCAAAAATATATTTTTCTATTTCTATTTTTTGGACGAGTTCCTAAACAGAAATATGTGTTTGATAATGACACAAAATTTCTCTTTTCCAAACAGAAATTTATTTGATAAGCCTTCTTAAATATATCCCTCTTACGCTCTTTTCCATTCATCGATGGGCGACGGGAGGAGGTGGCGAGACGAGGGTTATTTCTCTTTTTGTTCCAGAAACAGAAAAGTAAAAAAAATTTACTTCTCATTTCTTTTCAAAACTTATTTATGGACAAAAAATTTCATTTTGGAAATAGAAAAATGAAATTACGTTATCAAATAAATTTCTATTCTAAATTTGTTTTCGCGATCAGAAAAATAGAACTTACCATAAATAAAATGGTTAATATCACGAAAAATCCTAAATTGGTACAATTGTGACAATTTTACCCAAAACTATTTTTATGACCACAAAAAACCCTAAATTGGTACACTTGTGACAAATTTACCCCGAATTATTTTTTTGATCACAAAAAATTCCGAACTAGCATACTTGTAACAATTTTGCCCAAACTAAATTTTTAATATTATTATTTAATTATTTTTCGATTTTTTTATTAATTTTTTCTTTTCTTTTTTTCCTTAATATTCTTCATTTTCAACCTCTGGCTGGTCGCCGGATCTGCTATTAGCCAGAGGCGGAAGCCGGCGAGGTCGGCCTCGCCCGGCAACGGTGAGGTCGAGCCTCGCCAGCGACCGGCAAGGTCGAGCCTTGCCAGATCTGGTGAAGGCTCTGCCCCACCGGCGAGCACTCGCCAATGGCCGGCGAAGTCGAGATCGAGCCTCGCCAGCAGCCAGCAAGGCTGACCTCGCCGGTCCAGTGACCGGCCAGAGGTTGAAGATAAAGAATATTAAGGAAAAAAAAATTTAATAAAAAAATAACATTATAGTTGCGTGGCCTCTCATCCCAATCCCATCTAGTCGTGGCCACTGGCCAGGCATCTCACGTAGCCGCAAGTGGACAAACACGACAAACCCCACAATTTCCCACGCGTCCGCACATGGACAAACACGTGGACACAGATCGCTGCTGATCGACGGATCAGATTCGCCCGCCACGAACGCCGAAAACTGAGAGCGGATGCAGCGTCGCATCGCCCGCCCTCCCCTTCGGCTTTCTCCTCACCCCCCGATCATTCGCGAGAGAGCACGATTCGCCATTCCCCACTCTCTCGCGTCCTCTCGGCCGGAGCGAAACGGTCGAGCGCGCGAATCCGATCGGAGCTCCAGCGGCGATGGCGGAGAAGCCGGCGATGGTGATCGGGATCGACGACAGCGAGCACAGCGCGTACGCGCTGGAGTGGACTCTCGACCGCTTCTTCGCTCCCCTCGCGCCCGACCACCCTTTCAAGCTCTTCGTCGTCCACGCCAAGCCCTCCGCTTCCTCCGCCGTCGGACTCGCCGGCCCCGGTAAAGTCGCGAGCGTCCGCTGTGCCTCGCGGTGCTTCGAGCTCAGCGAGCTTTGGTTTCCCGCGTTCGCGCGATTTAGAGGGATTCCGGCTCTGATTCGCCTGGTTTCGGTGTTGGAATCTTGTAGGCTCGGCTGATGTTCTGCCGTTCGTGGAGGCGGACCTCAAGAGGATCGCGGCCAGAGTTCTGGAGAAGGCCAAGGAGATCTGCTGCAGTAAGTCGGTAAGGCCTGATAGACCTTTGACTTAGATGGCGGCTAGTCTATTTCCGGGACCGTAGAAGCTGAGATTTCGCGTTTTGCTGGCGTTTCTGCTAAAGAAATGCTGCGGGACGAGGAAACAAGTCCCAGTCCTGTCGTGATCGAGTAGTTTAACTAAATTTATTTCTTGAATGGATTGTAGCTGCAGATAGAAGATACATGGATCAAGAGAGAATCAGTTGAATGATTATCTTTAAATTGACAATCTAGAAGCGCTTCAACTTGATGATCGTACAGTAGACAATTGGATAAGGGAGAGTTCCATAAGCCATCCATCACTAAAAATTTAACTTTCTGGTCTGATACAAGCATCAAATGTGTGCCAAGAAAGAGCTAGAAAATAAGAAAAGAACCTTTCTGTTCTCAAAAGAGATAAGAGATATTGGTGATAAAGGCATTTTCAAACACTTAAGGGAAAAGCTAAGATGAACATCTGTGGGCATTTATGAACTGGCCTTGTATTTAGGTTGAGTCTTCCGAATCTGCAAAGCATGCATTATCATTCTGGGAAGGTGAATTGTCTCATTTTACTGGCTAAAGGCCCAAAGCAACTAAAGCACTAAAGAACAAGATGCTTGAGTAATATTTGACAATAACACGGCCAATGGATGAGGCACTCGTCTTTACAAGAGGTTGTATAATTCTTACAGCAACGATGCGGCCTACCTGCATTGATCCTGGACAATTCACCTTATGAAGCTTTATTGTTCTTTGGGATTGATTTTTGGCCTTTTTTGGCACAGCTTAGGTGATTATTAACTACTTTCATGATCAAATTTGATGTCGTCAAAGAGGCGGTGAGGGCGACCGACCTGTAGCAATTCCCTGTAGATGCAATTGAAGGAGTCCTCACCCTCGTTAGCTTACACAGTAGCTAGCATTATTTAGAGCATACAATATTGAGTATCTTCACAGGAGTTTGAGCTACAGCTTGACTCGTCATATATTATAGCCTAGCCTACTGGTTTGAGGCAATGCTAAAACCACAGCACCGAGGTGACTATTGACCTGAACCTAGCCACCTCTGATGCTCTGTGCTGCCTATTCAACTGTGGGATTGCCCACTCAATCAACATCTCCTTTGATTGGTAATTCGATATCATGCCCTGCGATGATGTCTACTGAAATTCTTTTAATGCAAGCATTTCCGAAGACTTGAGGAGAAGATACGCCTCAAAGAGTCTTTATCAAAAGTAAAATGGTCGAAACCTGACTGATTGAGAAGGTTCTGTTGTACTAACTGAATAAATTTTCATGGGGCTCTGACGATTACGATGACCGCCTGTTCTTTCTGTTACCGAAGAAAACTTCATGCTAGCAAACAGATGTCAGAAACCGCTGGTTCCATTACAACATGCTGTCCATGGTCTATGCCTTGATGCCACTACGAAGATTAATTCGACGATCTATTTTATTTCTAGATAGATTTCGGAAATTGCTGGTTTTGTCATGACTTGGTGTATAAATCCTCGACACTTTTGTGCTCCTGGATACATGAGGTGAAGTTTTAAGAACTTAACTCTAGCAGTTTCATTTTGCATAAACAGGGACAAGAATTAGTGACTAATGCAATATGTGAATATTTTTGTGCATATCCCAATATAATATAGTTACGTCTGTGTATGTAGTCATGGCCACGGGCCGGTTTCGGCCCGAAACCGGCCCGTTGACCGAGCCCGCGGTTCGGAACCGGAACCAGCCCGTGACCTACGGGCCCGGTTCCAGCAATTTTGGAACCGGCCCGGAACCGCAGTTCCGGGCCCAGTTCCCAAAACAGAAAACCTACAGCAGGGCCTGCACGTCTGTAGGCCTTGTTGCGGCCCGTTGCTAGGGCAGCATTTGCAGGCTGCCTTGGCAACGGGCAAAAATAAAATAAAAAAAATAAAAAGATAACCGTTGCAAATTGCAACGAAATGCGGGGGTTCGGATAGGCTTAGGTTTGGGGTCATTTTAGGGCATATATATTGTGCTCTTTTTTTTATAGATCATTGTAACGAATTGTAATGCGTTTAATGATAATTTATTAAGTTCAAGCCCCCTCTTTCTCTCTTTTTTTCCTCAAATTTGATTACAATTTATATTGAATAATTCATTATTTCATAATTCATTATTTTTTTATTTCATAATTTATTTTTTAAAATTTTAAATTATGAACCAGAATCGGCTCGAAACCGGCAGGAACCGGAACCAGAATCGGCTCGAAACCGGCAGGAACCGGAACCAGAACCGGCCGGTTCCGGTTCATACATGGCCACAAATTGGAATTGCCAGTTCCGAACCGTGGCCGTGACTATGTGTATGCACATATTAGAAACATATTTGTCCTGCCATTTCTAATTGAGTGGCTTCTGCATTATTTGCTCTAAAATTTAGTTGGTTCTCATTTTACTTGGTTCATACCGAAGCTTGTACACATAGCTTTTCTTGGAAAACATATTCAAGTGCTTCAGAAAGTGGCGTTATGCTGTTGCCTTGGAAATTTTCTGATGAATTTGCTCTTCTACAGGTGAATGATGTTGTATTGGAGGTGGGAGAAGGAGATGCACGAAATGTCCTCTGCGAGGCTGTGGAAAAGCACCACGCTTCCATATTGGTTGTGGGCAACCACGGATACGGAGCTATAAAAAGGTACAGCATACTTACTCTCGATTTCTGGCTAGATATTCTCTCACTCTCTTCAGCAACACAGTGCCGACGATGGCTCATTGGATTCCTGTTGCGAATTGCGGTGGAGACTTACTGCCACGAGCCTAAGCCATTGTTTCAACTCTCGTGCCGATTGTGGTTGTTGATTCCTAATGCAGAATTGCTTCTCTCGTTTTTCCAGGGCCGTCCTGGGCAGCGTGAGTGACTACTGTGCTCACCATGCTCACTGCACCGTGATGATTGTGAAGAAGCCCAAGATCAAGCACTAGGACACAAACCAAGGGGCGCTGCTTGAATAAGTGAAAACGTACTGGGCCTGATTTATACCGGAGATGTTTCCGAATCACACAAGTCAATCACGCTATTGTTCATTCGATAAGGCGCAGACCATATAATTCTTGGCCAAATGTATGCTAGAATTTGGGCAGCAGTTCCAGTTGTATACGTTGTCTTCATGGGAAAACATCTTTTCGTGATTTGCTTCTTGCTTGTCAGGACTTGAGGGGGGGCTCGTTTGTGGGCTTTTCTCGATGTTGCTTGTAGTTTCTCTTTGAACCTAAGGTTTTAGTTGTCACAAGTGGCGACATTTCACGGCCCTCCTTTCTTTCTTCCCCATGTCTCGATGATTCCAGGTTCCGCATGGCATCTCACTCTCTCAACACCTTTCCACGTCAACTCTTCTCGTGATGCAGCTGCTTTAGTCTGTCGGTTTACGTACAATGATATTTTAATAGAAAAGCGTCTGATTACTCTCGAAGAGACTCGGAAGTCGGAAGAAAGAGTGAGGCGCGAGCCAGGAATAGCTAACGCAGTCGGAGCTCGTCACGGAGGAGGAGACTAAACAAGAGAGGCAACAAGAAGAAGTGATGGTCGTTGGGGTCGGTGGGCGAGAGCGAGCTCAGCTTGTACGCTCTCTAGTGGACCATCGACTGCTTCTTCGCTCCTTTCGCTCCTCACTTCCCTTTCAAGCTTGTCGTCGTCCATGCCAAGCCCAGCCCCGCCTCTGTTATCGGCCTTGCCAGTCCCAGTAACATCGCCACTGATCTCTGTATAGAAAGAGATTCAAATGTCCCGGAAGTCCTAGTACGATACAGAGTACCAGTGAATGAAAAGCTTTGTGATTACCTTGCCGCTTTTTTGGGTCCTACTTGTGATGAATAGTTTTTAATGGCAAATTGGACGTGACGTAATTTGAATTTCATGCGAAGAAACACGGCAATACTTGCATGAATCGTTTCAAGACTTACAAGGTCGAAGCAAAGTGTTTTTTTAGGACCTCTAGTCTGGCGCATTTCCCATGTATAAGCTACGCATAATCCGCAACTTGTCTTTTGGCGCACGGCGTGCTATTGTTCGTTCATTGGAACTTTGAGCAATTATTATTTCTATTGGGGTGCTTACTAGGGGACTCAAGTAGAGTGAGCTATTATCTCTCCGTCTATTGTGTGGTGATTTTCGGTAATTGAACTTGGAGATATCGCAGGAGAAATAGAGGTCTTGCCGATAGTCGATGCCGATTCGAGGAAAATAGCTGCTTGGGTCACTCAAAAGGCCAAGGACATTTGTAACAGCAGATTGGTAAATTGCTTCAGATCTCTCTCAGCACATGACTGGTTAAAAACCCGTGTCTACAGTGTGCTCTTATCTATAGGCTTTTAGTGTCTTTGTGATTGCAGGTGTATCAATTTGAAGTGGACTCTTGGAGCTTGGCCTTTGATACCTCGTGGCCAGAAAGATTAATCGAGAAGGATAATTCTCCTTATAGTTTACGCACTTCGATGTGAAAAGGGAATCCTTTTATGGAGTTGCACGCACAAGCGATGCCCCTGAATTAGTTGTGATTACTTGATGCCAGTGCACAATTTGGAGATGTGATAAACCCGTGGATTAATACTTGTGGTATTATGGGCCTCTGCGGATCTGAACTTATTTGGACATTAACATCTAACGGTCTATCGTTTGGTGATCCTGTGCAGGTTCACGATGTAACTTTCCAATTGATGGAGGGCGATGCTAGGAGCGTTCTCTGCGATGCCGTGGAAAAGCATCATGCTTCAGTACTAGTTGTTGGGAGTCACGGCAATGGAGCTATAAAAAGGTATGCGCTCTTTACTCCATTCGTATCTGAAAGAAAAAGTTCACAGAAAGATAGAAAGTTTAGATCTCATGGCAAATTAAGTCATGTTCTCTGTTCCTTTTTCCGTCCTCAGAACATGTTAATGGGATTGTGGAGTTTTTACCACGAGAGCGAAGCGGTTGTTAGCATACGCGAGCTTCCATTGGACGGATTTATGTAGATCTCTCTCTTTTTTCTGTCATTTGACAATAAGAGAATGCGCTTATCCCTGCAGGGCTGTTTGGGGTGGCGTCAGTGACTACTGCTCTCATCACGCTCATTGCACCGTGCTGATCGTGAAGAGGCCAAAAATCGAAGGCTAATAAACCCTTCCGACAATAGCAGTTGTGTAAATCATAGATCATCATTGAGTGTGTACACATAACGACACCAACAAATGACTTTCCTCTCTCTGACAAACTTGGTTGCATTCTGTTCGTGCATACAAGGTGACTAGACTTGCACTGCTATTACCAGTTTTCTCTTCGTGGCCTATGTTCTCGAGCTTGTTCATTAAGCCTTCAATTGACCTTTAGTTACGTCGCATTTGCGATGAATGGTAAATCCTCTGATGCAATGTTGTCACTTTCCATCAATCGTTCTTCGAAACTTTTGCTTCGAATATATGATTATTGAACATATCCATACATCACAGATCTGACTAAGGCGAGAAGAAAGTCCAACCAAACATAATATAGATCACAAGTCTGTCCGGTGTGACGAAATAACATCAAGCTCCCTGAGCCGCGACGACTGACTAGCTTTTGCTTTCACTCGCTGTTGGCAGTAGATGGGTTGTTCCCGATTTCGATGAGAGCACCAGGTTCAGGACTGATGCTCTTCCCCCTCAATAACTGGGCATACCAATACGCCGACAGCTTCGGGTATCGCTTCAAATCCGGGTCGTCCAGATCAACATAGTAGTGGCCGAAACTCGACTTGTAGCCGTCCAGTAGCTCGAGCACGTCCAGGAAGGACCAGGTGAAGTAGCCTATCGTGTTCGACCCATTCCTGACGGATAACATCACAAAACAAAACAGAGCACGATCCGGGTAGCTCGTCATCTTAACCAGGAAAAATCTCTCAGAGACTGGTGGGGTTGGCCGAGTTCCAGAATCACATACCTCACTGAGTCGAGCACCGCTCCGATATGCGCGTGAATGTAGCTAATCCGTTCTGTGTCTTGCAAAGTTGTGTTCCGCCGAGTCTGCCGCCCTGCAATGCATGGTAATCTTATGATCGAGTCGATTAGCTCACGCTATCATTCCAAGATGCAATGCGCGACAAGCAAACGCTCAGATCTTCGCGGCAAGAAAGAGTTTACTAGAAAGAGAGAGAGAGCGAGAGAGACCATTTTCATATATGAGGAGAGGAGGGTTGCCATAGACTCGCTTGAAGTACTCGAGCACTTGCTGAAGACCCTCCGGCATGATCGGCATCTATAACCATGGGAAGAAGCAGAGTAGATAAAAACAAGAAACTGCAAACGAACCATGGGATGGAAAAGGAGAAGGAAATAAAAACATGAAAGATGACCAACTTCGCACGCGTAGGACATCGATGCTCACCTCGTAATACTGGGACGTGTTTACATTATCTGCCGAAAAGGAAAACATCAGTGAGTCAATACCGACAGGCCCAGTGTTAGCAATGTTCAAGCACAGCAAAATGTCTTAAGGATTATGATAACTCGTCTGATTATGGTAAATTGCGCCTCCAAATTGTGCACGAGGCCAAAACGGGGGCGGACATCACCATATGTGATCACCCATCAGGGTAATGTACTGTGAATTTTGCACATGAAATGCTTCCTAAGTCTGTCTGTGACAGCTAATTCTGTGACTAGATTTCACGTTTCTGCTGCTGCAAGAATCTCTTTGGTGAAACATAATTAACTTCAAGCAAAGCTTTTCCGTTGAAGCAAGCAATGTCGATGGCAATGCAAATGTAGGAAAACATACTGATTAGTTCCACAGCCATGTCTCGGTTGAAATCTCTGGGTTCTCCATCCAGGCTGCTGGACTCGTCTTTGACAGTAATGGAAGTATAATATATCAGTCCCAGAAAGTCGGCCGAACCCTTCACTTGTTTCGATTCTAGAGGAGTGAAGGCCGGGAGTCGAGACCCCACGTTTTGCTTCATCACTCTTGGGTAATCTCCATATATCAGAGGATGCATCAACCTGAAAATGTTTCAATGGCAAGTGTTGAAGGGCTTTGAAAATCCTCCATACTTTGAGTGAGAAATTACTCGGGACGAATAACTAGATGAAATGGATCAGAAATCAGAAGAATTTCACAATTCTACTGCTTTAGCATAGAAATCCCCCTTCGAATGTGTCTCAATGTATTAGATATAATTGTGTGAAACCATTATCCTTTTCTATGAAACAAATGTGTTTATTGGCTTAGGCCTAAGGGTAGAGCCGATATAGTAACTGATTACTGTAGAGTAGAATCCTACTAACTTTTCTTCATAAACCAGCAAGGAAATGCAGTCAGGCTGATTCAAAACGAAAACTGCAGCAATAAGAATTCGAAATCTACCAGCCGATGAAGAAATCACTGGCTCGCTGTGCGGCAATAAGGTCCTCCGTCGAGTTCGTGAAGGGATAAATCCCAAAACTATAGACGCTGAGACCTATAAAACCCTGCTGCTTCACCTGCAACACCATGTCAATGCGCCAAAGCCAAATAATGGACTTTCTTTTCATTTCAACATATCAAGAGGATGGACAAATTCAGGCCCTGAAGAATCAAAGAGGCCAACAATTCACTTCCATCGCCTTAGAAATCTGTTGATAGGCCACAAAACATATGAACACGCTGAGGGCACGAGACAGTTCCGTAAGTATACCTTATATTTCTCTCTATATAGTTTTGCAACCGATGCATGCGCTAACAAGGCGTTATGAACTACGAGATACGGCTCGGATGAGGAGTTGCCTTTGGTGCAGTTGAATCCGAACGGAGGAGAGCACCGTTTAGGCGGCACGATCCCTTGGTCATATCCTCCTATGGCATAAATGTTAGGCTCATTCACAGTAGACCAATACCGAACACGGTCGCCAAACTCCCTGAAGCATACGTCCGCATAGGCCGTGAAATCTTCTCTGCAACCAGAAAAGGAGAGTTTCTTCTCAACATGACAAAGTCTTGGTTTCAAACTATTTTTCGACCCTAATAATGATTTTCTTTTTGGTTTTTGGTTTCCCTAATAACGAAAACATGCTGAGTTATGCATTGTTGCTTCTTATTTCGTAGTCATTCATAGTTTTAATCCTAACTATATCCCCTGGAGGAGGAGAAAAGATTGAAACTCAGACCAGCAAGGTTTGATAAACATACATGATTTTACGACTAAGCCAGCTTTCATACTCGTCCTCGAGCTCCTGCGGCAAGTCGAAATGGTATAAAGTGGCGTGCGGTTGGATACCTGCTTGCCCATCAATAGCATCAAAGAAACAGTTTAGCAGGACAATAAGAAACCACTGTAAACAAATTTACATTAACTTCATTTGCAGTTCTCAACCAGATTCTGCACTAACCGTTCTTAATAAGTTCGTCAATGAGGTTGTTGTAATACTGCAAACCCTTTGGATTCACTGGTCCTCGGCCATCTGGAGGAGCAAAAGAGAGAGATCAATGTTGTCTGATGCTTCAGAAAAGGATATCAAATTGATTCTCTGTGTTAGCTTAAATTTCCAAGTTAACTGCGAGTTCTTACGTGGGATGAGTCTTGACCATGAAATTGAGAACTTGTAGGCATCTAAGCCTGTCTCTACCATGAGTTGAACATCTTCCTGCAAGAAAGGCAACTACCTTACAATGCATAGACACAACATAGTCCTCAAACATACAATTACAATCCCTATGTGGTCATGCAATATAGCCATGACCGAGAAAATTAGTGTAAAAAAATTGTTCAGCTATCCATAACTCTATCTGATATCTTGTTCTGTAATTTAGGTTTTGAAGAGTCGCACCTTGTATTTGTGATACCCGTCACAAGCTACATCTCCAGTTGCTCCATTTGCAAAACCTGGAAAATCAAGTGGGTATCTTCTCTTTTCGTTAAACTGTCAACCAAAGAACAAATGTTCAACCGAAAATTGCCACAAAACTATTCACTCGATCGCCTTCACTAGAGTTGGAAACAGAATAACCGCTTGTGTGATATGTAATGTGCGAGACAGCTCGACATTCTAAGATCTGCAGAATCCTCTTGAGCACGAATAACATGAATACTTTGCCAGTATGGCGATGTCACAGAATACTCTCGTTTTCATAGCGATGTTGCCATTAGTCACAACAGAAGTATTTAGATGAAATCTAATAAACGGTAGGGCGTAAATTGGGAGAGCTACACCCTGTAAAAAGTGCGGCTAAACTCAGTTGAAGTTTTTTGGCAGGTATTGTTATCATCCTTTGACGGGGATATTCTTACCTTTCCATATGATAAAACAGTTATGCTACAAACAATGAATGTTTATGACGTTTTATCAACGGTTGTTCTATGTACTATCTGCTAATCATAGTTTGCGAGTTTGGTGAAGAAAAACCTTAGGGAATAACTGCTCATTTTGTAGCAAGGCAAACGTCCACCCTTGCAAATCTCTCCCCCACATATAACCGCATAGATTCATGCAAGCAAGCATGAGAAAAGGAAAACAAACTACTTGCATGAAACACAAACCTAAAATTGAAAAGGAACAAAGATGACTTGACAAACGTGCACATGTGAGTGAACACGCGCTCGCACAGAGAGAAGAAACAGATCGACCGTCACCTGCATGGGTGAAGGTGTCCCAGACACTGGGCGTCCTTCCATCTTCATTTGCTGCCCCTTCAACCTATTATACTCACACCATTTTTGGCACACATCTCTAATTAGAAACATACGATGAATAAAACATGTAAGTCGATAACAACACATGGATAGCATTCACTATAGTTCTCCCAAAACTTGTTGATACTGTCTCAGAAGTGAAACGACGTGGGAAGTTGCTAAAACCTGGTAAGCCGACGTGCCTGAACCAAACACGAATCCGGGTGGGAAGTCGTATCGACTGTATGTATCAGCTCCAAAGACAGCAGTCAGAGCTGGTTGCACTGCAAGAATCAGCAAAAATCCGAGCCTGCACATTTTCTTGTTCTTTAAATGTGGACTGACAGTCACACAGACACACAAGTTAAACTAGTTCATCATCCACAGCTTGTAAATGAATGTGTGTGGAGTGTGTGTGTGTGTGTGTGTGTGTGTGTGTGAGAGAGAGAGAGAGAGAGAGAGACAGAGACAGAGACAGAGACAGAGAGACAGAGACAAGAACATTTTGGTCCTTCTCTCATTCTTGATCCTTCATGTACTAACAGACAACAATAAGTTTTGCGTTCTCGACTTGGTATTCTGTCACATGTGGTCCAGGAAGACTCCAGTTTTTACAGATATTATTGGTTCTCGTGTAGACCAAGCGATTCTTGGGCACTTACTTGTGTGGTTCGCATCATTTTCTCGCCTCTTTTCACTTGATTTGAATGCTCACTGTACATGCACCCTTAATTCCAGTGAGGCGTCTCAAATTTTCTAAACATGATTGGTCTTTTCATCCGGTAGAGAGCACGTCAGTAGACAAAAATGCAACGGCTTTTCTACCATGGAACTTGATCTTTACCTACACAAGCACAAGCACCCATCGTGGGATCTGATGGCTGAGCCACAAGCCGCAAGCACATCAATACACGTGCAATATATCGGTTCCGGATAGTTATTTCTTCGGTCCATATAATTTCGTGAGATCTTGCTTTTCATCATTATATTTTATGTCATGCCCGAAATACATTTGAGGCAAAACCTAACTCTGATACTATATTTGAAAGTCCGATTCAAAAGTTTAATATGATAGGTAGAGGGAGGCCACGTGCCTATAAAGAGCATATAAAATCAAATAGTCAATTGATGCTAGCTATTTCCATATTAATTTGGAATGAAAAGAAGGGGTTCAAAATAATTATGAGAGAAAAGGAGAGAGAGAGAGAGTTTGAACGGATTGAGACATAATAATTGATTTCCAAAAACTTTTCATTGAATGAGAACTGCATTGAAGTTCTTGTTAAGTACTAAACTTTTTGATTTTATCATTTTAATCCTAACCCTTTACTCGAATTTCCAATTTAATTCTTCTAGTCAATTTTCACCAGAAATCAAGAAAATTACCAAAACTGTCTTAAACCTAATGCAATTGTACCAATTCGGTCCTAAATCTTTTTTTTTTGTGTCAATTCAGTCTTAAACCTTTTGTATTTATGCCAATTCAATCCATCCAGCCAATTTTGGCCGATCGATGCTGACATAGACGCCGGCTGGTGCTAGGCGTCTAGCTAACGTGACAATTTTTTTAAAAAAATTATTTTTTTTTCAATTTTTTAAATTTTTTGTTCCATCTTTTCCCTAGCCGGTCGTCAACGGACCGGCCAAGGGTTGAGGCTGGCGCAATTTGCCCTCGTTGGCACTGGAGAGGGTGAGCCTCGCCATCAGTGGGCGAGGTCGAGCTCGCCCAACCATGGCAAGGCTTGACCTTGCCCGATGACAATGAGGCAGCCTAAATCTGGCTCACCCTCACCTTCAATGGGCGAGGTCAAGCCTCGCCCAGCAACAACTAGCCAGGAAGAAGATGGCAAAAAAATGCGAAAGAAATATTTAAAAATTGCCACATCCAGCCGGCGTCCATATCAACGCCGGCTGATCAAAATTGATTAGATAGACTGAATTGACACAAATACAAACGATTTAGAACTGAATTGATTTAAAAAATAGGTTTATGACTGAATTGACATGATTCTAATATGTTTAAAACTGTTTCGATAATTTTCCTCCAGAAATCTCTAACGTAACGATCAAATCACCACCGGTTGTCCTACATGGCATACCCCCTACGTGGCATACCGTAACTCAACCGTTTCCGGCAAAAATTGGCCGGAAGAACTACATAGAAATTTTGTGCAAAGATTTATGACTAAATTGACAAAAATGAAAAATTTAAAACTAAATTGTCATATGTACAATAGAGTCAGAACTGATTGAACAGTCCTTGCGTCTATGGTGGCACAAAGACAAGATACTAATGACCACAGCAATGGCGATGGTGGGCGATGAAGATGACAATCTCATTCTCTCCACTCTACCTTCGACAGGCAATTATATGGACCCTTGAGAGATGAGTTCCAGGACGGCTGCTAATCGTAACGACGTGCATTTTCCGTCATACCAAGTGTTAAAAAATGAAAAACTGTTGAAAAAATAATAAAAGAAAAATTAAACCACCGGGCAAGAAGTCTTATTCCTCTTATCTAACAGCCGCAAACCCTCCAAAAAGGTTTCGCTGAGCACCCCGTCACTCGGCCGCCGTCCCAGCAAGTTTTTCTCCTTTTTTCTATGGATTTTTATTAATCAGTGTCGCGTAACACTCGTCAGCCGCTACTAATAAAGAAACATTATCTTTTCCAATATACCAATTACATATAATACGAGAAAACGCATGAAGAAATGACAATCTTTCTTAATTAAGTTATATAAAAGGCACTCGTTTACAAAATCTTCTTTTTTTCATTTTATCTTACTAAATTGCTGTCTTCCTGTCCCAAGAAACATTACAGACTAAGCACACGATGTTGAGTAAACTATCTTAACTAAGACAACAAATAGGAGCCCCATGGATTGCTGCTTCAATCCCACCCACGCCATGCGAGTTCGAATCCTACGACTAGCATTGCAACCTAGAAATTAATCCGGAGCAAGGGACGAGGGCCCTCCTAGAGCCCTGTGAGGACTTTGCTCCACAACAAAGAACAAGGGACTGCGCGCAAGAGCATCCAAGGGACATACCAAAGAGAAATCCATGACGTTTTCGATAGTCAACCATCATACATGAAGTACTAGGACTAATTTCCTCTAATTTCTCCCCGTCCACTAAATAAAATGAGCAAACAGCTTCATATCAACTACATTGATAATATTAACCGAACGAGACATGAGGCATATGTAAGAACCACGAAGTTCCACAATCTCGCGAAACTAGATATATATGCAGTTCAGAAAAGATAAATACCGTTTGAATCTCTTACAAGCAGCATACTCAAGAACCAAGTTCAAATTCATGGAAACTAAATGAGTTCTATAAAGTAATTAACAGCACAGTTGACACACTCAGGAACCGTCATGATATTTAAGTCTTTCAGAACGCTAACACATGGTTTTCCAATTATAACGATTTATTAAAGCTAAGTTGAATGCTCCATTTGGGTCACATCTTTCAAGGTCCACATTCAGCTAGCCCCGCAATCCTATCACCTGTCAATAAATACAAACCATATTCAGGACAATGGCAATAAACTCACGCACAACATGATGACAAAGAAATCTCAACAAGCACTGTAAAATGTGAGCAAAATATATAAATACTAATTCACTAATTACTTTTTCCATTAACACAATTATGAGTTAGCACAACATCAATAAACACTATGATGCTGAAAAAAAGACAAGACCGGGATAAGCTCTTGCTCCTGCTCCTGCTAGGACTCTTGCTTGCACTGCGCTTCCTAGGGCTTTTGCTCAGCTGTTTCTCACGCTGCAGAATGCCAACATTACCTCATAGGAATAAGAATATAAAACAGATAATACACCTAAAAAGACCAACCTTTATGCAACCAAGATGCCAGTTCGGGGGGGATAACAAAAAAAGATTCTAAAATGACAATTTAAACATTTTACTAAAATAATTATCGCCATCAAAAACCAAAGTAGAATCAAACTCTTATAACTTCAATTTAAGCTTTCATAGATAAATCATGCAATTTATTTGGTGCTTTTAGCTAAAAGTTAAGAGCATAATTGGGGGCAGACGCTCCCCGATACAGGCACGAAAGATCTGCAGGGGCAACATCCCAAAAGTTCGGCCAATATCAAGCAAACTGCTGATATAAACCAGTTAAATATTAAAAGGACATGAAACGTGGTTAAAAAGAGACTGCCTAAACCCACAAAAGAACTACTTACAGAAGGCAATGGTGATCTGGATCTTGAACGCGATCTGCAAAAGTTCCAGAAAGAACCAAATTTAAAATCCACACGTCTTTCATCCAAGAGCCTTGATGCCTCTCCCACGTCAGATAACCATTTTCAGAACGAAAAGATTAAGCCGTAATTCTTTTGAGACTTAAGAAAAAACATCAAACCCATTATGAGTCCAGCTAAATAGCATAAAATAAAGGGGAAAAGAACAAGTTTATCATCATGAAAGATCAGAAAAGGAGACAAATGAGGAAAATGCACCCTAAAGTACCAAAACAATCCAAAGGAGTCCAGATAGTCATCCTATTAGCTCGAGACTTCTTGAAGTAGATCCCAATGGAACTAGTTCACAGAATCCAGCTCTGTTATTCCATGATCTCCTTTGTTCCCAATCTAGCACCCACGGAATTGTGATGCTAATTAAATTAGAACAGAGACACCATGAAGCTTTCCAAAGCTGCCCATCTAGAAAACGTCATACCTCCACAACCATATAGTTGCAGGCAACTGAACCATATCCCACCAAGATCCTAATATTGAATCCCCAGTTTGCCGCATTTATCCATATCCATATCCATATCTATAAAAAGAGAACAGATGATTTTCATACAGAAGGTAAAAGAACAGTTATTCGGAAGAATTCCAAGACACCCCCTACCGTGCAATAAAAACAGTTTCAAATTCTGAATATTGATCACCTAATCATGATGCGACTGTTAGCCCACCCATAAAAGCCATCAAATAATCTCCAAAATAATATCAAGCCACGTGAACATTTAAGGACATAGTGCCTTCAAAATAGTACAGACCCACAAACAACAAGGAATTTAATCCAATAGTTCGAGCAAAACGCGCCTCCTACAAGAGTCTTGCAGAATCAAAAAGGTAAATAGTTGGGAAAAAAATGGACATCTTAGACCCATCATTTGTTTGAACTTGAGAAATTATTGAACGGAAGATGACTTAATAGGAGAAAGCAAATTAACAAGCACCACGGCAAGTACTTCATTAGCAAAATATGATCCTAATTATCAAACTCAGAGGACAAAAAAGAAGAACGCATAAGATTCCATGACTTGGCCCCCAGCATAGTCAGGCAAATCCCCACCAAAATCATACTTTGTGAGAGAAATTATTGTAGATTGAAACTTCACATCTGCAACCCTTTTTGCATTATAACCCACTTTTAAGGCATAAAGCTCTGAGAAATGGAGGAACAAACCAAGAAATGGAGGAACAAACCACGGTTAAGCCAACTAGCCAGAGAAAGCATACCCTGATAAGGAAGGTGACTTAGAGCGGGAGTGTGAAGGAGATCGAGACTTTGCAGGTGAACGCCGTGTACTTTTGGTTTTTGGAGACTTGCTGCATTTTAAATGAAAAGGGTTTAGAAAATTGAAATACAAAAAAATACATGTATCACTATTCAAGAAAACCAGACCTCACACTCCTGCTACGACTGCGGCTGGGACTGCGAGGACTGCGACTATAGCTCCGGCCTCTGGGACTTCTTGACGACTCGCGCTTTGAATCATATTCCTTAACCTGCACATGAACATACATAAGAAACCAATTCAAATTACATAAATACACGCACACACAAGTGTGCACCCGATGGTAACTGATAAAAGAGCGGCATCAAAAGTCATACCCGAATATATGACCGGGAAAAGGCATTTCTGAACTCTGAATCATCGAGTTTCTTTATCTGCAAAGAAAATGTACACAATCTCATCCGCAGAATGATGGACAGACCCAACAAGCTTGGGCAAATAAATCTCTATCCTAACATACCAATAAAAGCATGACAATGCAAAAGACTTACTGCATACTTCATGTCTTCATAGTTGGTATAGTCCACGACCCCTGTTGTGCCTTCAAGACAAGATCCACAAACATCCTTATCAGAATAAGAGAAAGAAAACTGAAAGAAATATATACAGCAAAACCAACATTTCTCCATGTATGACGCATTATATACACTAGAACATGTAACTGCCTCCAATAAGAGAATGGATCATGGACTCAAAAATAAAAAAACCTGAACTATTCAACTTCACAATAAAAATCGTTGATTAAAATATTTAAATTTTTAGTACCTCGAACTTAACAAGAACTTCAATAGAAGCCGCATGTAATCCATATAACTTATCAACTTACCATTACTATCACGAAAAACTTGTGAGAAGCAGACATCTCCTCCTCGACGCATGTGATCCTAACCAAAGAAAGCACGCATCAACTAACTAAAAGAATAAATTCAATACATCAACCTCACATGCACACATCAACGCACATACACAGAGAGGGAAGAATACCAGAAACAATTATCAATAGATTCAGGTCATTCTCACCTTAAGATCTTGCCATGAAGCTGAAGAGGGTAGCCCAGTAACCAGGACTGTATAACAATGAGTGTGGAAATTAGATGTGTGTATGCAAAGGACAAGAACCGACTAGATTTATAATATGAAAAATTACAACCTCTAAATTCAGAGTGCCTCGATACTCCACGTGAACCCCGACCACCACCATGACTACTGTGGCGATCAGATGATGATGAGTGCCCGCGACCACCATGAGCAAGCTCCACCTATTATACAACAAATAGTTACACATGAGGAAGGTCAAAATGTTAATCAGGAAGCATTTATAAAGGTACGTTCCGAAGATAGCCAACCCTTAAACGATGCCCATCAAAATCATAGCCATCACGACCATGGATGGCATCTTCAGCATCTCGAGCATCTTCAAACTGTAAGTGACAATCTTAGTCAGAAAAAAGAAGCCAGCCAGCAAATGTGGGAAGCAAATTTTAAATTTCTTATGCTCACCTCAACAAACGCATAACCAGGAGGCCTGGGTGGTATCTTCAGATCAATGTGCGCTATCGGTCCATACTGCAAGAAGAGAAGACGAGTAAGGGAAAGAAGACAGAAAGTATATTCATCAGAGTAAAGACATCTGCAACTTGTTCCGCCGCCCACATCATTTGAATAAGTAAATACAAACTGAAGGAAACAAATAATCCTCAAAAAATCTCAGTTCACCACTAAACAGTCTCTACTTCACATATGCTTTATCACGAAGTACGATTAAACAACATTCTCTAAATTACCGATTAATAGAGCTCAGGTGCCTGAACTTTTCCAAGATCAGAACTTCAATCAACATTTTTTCTTGCATCCCCAAAACTATTTATTTCTTATTCATCCGCGTAGATCAATTTATAAGGGAACATGCTACTGCAAGATGATTGAGTACGCTTGGAAAAACTGAGGCACCAAAGGACAGATGCTACCCATGTTTTCCTTACAGAAGGAACAGTTTGCCATTTGCATCCAGTCCAAATGTGAATGAGGAGCGTAAAGATATATAATAGCTTGTTATACCAAGAGGAGAAAACGAATGCTCAAGGATTGAGAACATTCTCCTCAGCACCTCAGACAAAAGAGAAAATGTAATGCACATTGTCATACAGTCGTGACTGATGTCATCCCAGTTCAATCATCAACATGTGGTAATCCGGCTGTATTGTCATTTAGCAAGGAAAAAGAGGAACAATTTTGTAGACTCGAGTCACCCCTGTTAAGGTGATAGAGCTAATAAGAGTCAAGATTACGCAGAATAAATGAAAAGACTGAAAAAATAGCACGTATGAACACTGGAAGCATAATCAATATAACCAAAAAGCAGATAAACAGGAAAGAAAAAATAATTCATCGTTTACGTTGTTGTTTAAGATAACCAAGCCATGGGCATTAGCCCAATAAGAACCATTGCCATGAGATTTCAAAACGTCGAACCTAAAGTTACAATTTTAACCAATCACCTCAATTGCCATGCCCATCGTTTGCTCCGAGAGAACAGAATGAAGCTCGTACTACACTAAGAATGACATCTTCTCTTATGATAGGAGAATTCGTCGCTAAACAAACTCCAATTCAAACACACATCAACACGACGGAACATCAAAAAAGCATACATGAAAGGAAAAAAAAAAAAGAGGGGAAATGAAAAGAAAACCTGCATCGGCCAAATTTCGCAAACCCAAAAACAAGGACCGAACGAGAATTCGACAAACCTTGCGGAACAAGTCCTCCACTTCTCTCTCGCGGATGTCGCCGGGTAGGTTCCCAACGTAAACAGTCCTGCTCGCACGGCTGCTCATCTTGCCCTAGCACCACCAAGACAGGAGCGACAAGAATCCTAGATTAGCACGACGTTGACCTTCGCCGACAGAAGCTACGCCGAGGTACATGCGAAAGGGCACGTGGGAAGCGAAGAGAAGCTGTGAAATCGACCGAGAGGGCTTACCTTCGAAAGCTTGAAGATCGCTCGAGGAAGAGGAGGAAGGAGGAAGGAGGAGGCGAGGCGCTACGATGACTAGGGTTTTGAAAGATGTGGGTCGGGCTTGAACATAAAGTAAAGACTCGGAGTGAAGGATCTCGTGTGCCGAGGCGTACGTTAACATACTGGTCGGGCACTCTTTTCCTGTTAATTAAGCGGAAGCCCCTTAACGTGTTGGAAATTTCGAGTTTTCCCCCGAAAAAGTTTTCTTTTTTTTCCGATTGGCCGTGGAACCTTTCTCGAATGTCGATTTAATTTCGCGCGGTGGTCATTATATGCGAACCGTCGCTTGATTTTAATTTCAATTATCAAGCATTGTTTGACCCATTGTCAATAGAAAAGCTATTGTACACATTTATCGTTGCATGGATAACGTGTATACTTAAAAATAAAAAAAGTGTTTCCTTTTCTCCAATTGGCCTTGAAACAATTCTCGAATGTCGATTCAATTTTACATGGTGGTCACCGCATGCGATCACGTCACTGTAATTGGATTTAAATTTCAATTATTAAATAGCATTAAATCCATTGTGAATATGAAAACTGTTTTATACATTTATAGTTGGATGGACAATACATATAATTAAGATTAAAAACCGTTTCTTTTTCTTTTGTAATCGATGCACTTCAACCTAGCTCTGTCAAACTTTTGATTAAATGATGATATAGTCGCCACTTGGTAATTATAGAAAATTGACCACTTGTTTTTCGCCAAAAGATTAACGACGTTCTGGTCACGATGCTAAATTACAAAGAATAATAATAGCTTTACTACTTTTGATAATTGAAATCAAAGTTACGTGATTCATTATAAAATCTACTGAAATTCAATGGCCACGGTGCAGTTTACCTACAATTTCTGGTGACGAGTCATTTAGAGATATAGTGACGTTTGTTTGTTGTAACTAGAGGTACTTTTCACTCCTTACGATATTCCCTCCAAAATATAAAAATTGAAAGTTATCGTTTAAGTTTCAAAAAGTACGAAAAATTACATGTTGTTTTACATGTCAATATTCGTATATTCTAATAAATTTAGGTGTTTCAAATTAAACAGAGTTCATAGAGTGAATTCAAGCAAAGTCATAAAACGTTATTTCAAGCAAAGTCATATAGATTTTTACATTATCACCCTGATTGTTTCGATGCGATAACTAATTATTTTGATAATACATGAATCGAAACACATCCATCTATCTCAAATTTCAAGTTAATCGGTTTCGTTTGACACCAAATTCGGATTACTCTCGATAAATTTGCGTTGGGATGCGACTTGTTGAAGAAATGACAACCCTACTTATAAGATTGAGTTGCATACAACTGCTATGCTCATCCAGAGAGGAGGAGACGTCCGGTCTTCAAACTACAGTGGTACAACTACATTGTCATACAATATTATCGTTGCTCACACGATCAAGCTTGACTGCTTTCTATAGAACCAATCGTGTTGGTATTCTATTCAAGCTACCAAGTAAGATGGGAGAGAAAAGGACACTTTCACCTCATGAGCATCCAACGGCAAGTGACAATTCTAATGCTTCAATCACAAAACTCGAGCGTCCGAGGTTCTGAGCAAAATAAATTTTTGTACGGCACTCCATAAATCATTTCCACAGGGGATGTTACCACTCGAATTGAAACAAAAGCTTTGTTGCTCATTTTCCCGTCAGTTGCGCGATTTGGAAGTGCATATTCTCAACTCACTCCGTTTCTCGACTCTTTACATGCTTCTGTTCGTCATCGAATATCTAATTGCCATGCATACTTGAAAAGGCGTTATTGGATTCATCTTGAGAGCATTGGAAAGTGAAATGATCCGATTCTAGGATCAGGTGTTTTAGGGAAAATGGACAATTGAGAGGACTTGTAGTGCATGTTATGTGCACTGCTTAATGGTCTATCTTCAGTCTAAACCGCTAATCTCTCTCTAGACCTAGCAAAGGAAGTCAAAAATGTTGATAAGGCAGACATACCATCCCACCTACAAAGGCCCTTTTATTTGAAAGACCAGAATCAACTATAAAACAACTTTCAAATCCTCAAAATATGTGAGAAACAAGTCGGATATTCCCCTTTTGCAAAGCCGACCAAAGCAACAAAACCCTCCAATGAATCGGGAGTGTACAAAAAAGTCAAACGACAAAGTCCAATTGATAAGAGATCCTCAATCATGTGCTTATTCAGTCCAGAGTTTGCAACGAGGACATGTTTCTGTCATGCGTGATGGCCATGAGTACCGTCTCCGCCATCAGGCTTCTGTGCGGCTGCCCGAAGTTTCCGCTGCTCTTCCTTGTAAATTCTGTTTCTCCGTTGGAACTGCAATACAAACCAAGAAAAGAAAACCATATGTAAGGAAGTATCTAACCAATCATATCTTTTCCCTGAATTACTATCATTTGTCGATCCAAGACAGTCCTAACATAGTTATGCACCCACACTTGAGTATATCAATCATCCACAGGAGTAAAGTGTATGACAATGAAATGACAATGGAGCCATAATAATCACGTTCAAGAATTGAGCTATTGGAAGCAGGGTTTCCAATTTCACATGAAGGGGCACAGCTAAACAAAGATATTGGGTGATGGTAATTGCTGATTAATCCACTGTGCGATGCAATCATCACTAAATCAAGCCATTGTCATATGTACACTAACAGAGTTTGCATTTATGATATCCCAAAATTTTGCACCGATGAAACCCCAAAATTTTGCATTCTTCCCTACAAAGGCTCTCAGAAATGTCACCAGCCAGCCCCTGGAATCCATAGATATTAACTAGGCTTCATTCATTGACCACATTGTTGCAGGTGCATCTACCACCCTTTCTCAATTCTTTTCCTAATAGACTGATTCTAATCACAGGGATCATTAAAGTGCTAAAAAGAGGACTAACTCTAAAAATCGGTACAAGTCAACAACCTTTGAGCTCCAAACAGAAAAAAATTTGAAATAGCACCATGACCACGAAAGTTCATCCCGACCAAAAATCTAAGAATTTACCGGCTGAAAAAGGAGAAGGTACTGGTACTGCAAGATAATATGCCCTAAAAGACTTCATTGATAGGATCGCTAAAATATTAGTAATTTGCAGTCTGTTGGAGGCAGCATCTAGTGACAAAAGAAGTCTTAAAATGTGGTAATTTGTATGTTTAAATCCATAACTTGGTCTAGTGTGTGAACTGTGAAGCACTGTTCTTAGAACCAAACGACTGGTTTAATTGGTTTGATACCATCTGTTGACAGCATGACATCAATAGCTAAATTTTGACTAAAATTAAAATCCCCCAAATTGCTGAAGAAGATTGGAAAAAACAAGTACTATACAGAATCTATACAGCAATTCTTCAACTTAATCGCACAAAAGCACAACAAGAATATTGCTTTATTTTATCAATCAGCAGATATACGATAAATTTGTCATCTAAATTAACCAATTAATAAATTACGATGTTAACATGAATTTATCATCTGTTATTATTGCTTTTCTCCTACTTACACCTCCCTTCTGACCCTTCATGGGTACTTATGATTTTATATATTATATAACCAGCTCAAACCCGGTAGTACCAGACCAAACAGGTAAAACTGCTGCAGTCACCAATAGGTTTCAAACCACCATCAGGAAAAGAGCAGGTTTCAAAGCATCAGCATGATGCTACTCTTGTCCAAGGAGCCACACAAAGTCCCAACAGATACAATAACTCTTCAAAAGATGCTTCCCAAACATCTCTTTCTTGTGCCAAACTGCTTCCCTGATAGTTCAATTTCTGGCAAACTCATAAAAAGATATGGAAAGAGGAGGAGTTCAAATAGGATGCACAATGAGGTGCAAATGGTGGGTTGATCTTCTATCCTTACGAATACACGTAGAAATTAAGCTGCAATCAGATTTCAATCTTACTACATAATTAATTCTGCCTACCTCTGCTAGCTTTACTTTTGGAAGTAGGCTAAGTAGCTCAGACGGAAACCATAAGTTTCAGCTAAAGTTACTCTTTAATGGGACATGGCTACATGGCTCGTGAATTCTCAAGGCATCACCCAAAATACTGTAGTATCTGTGGTCATCGCAACCACAAACTATCTAGTGCATCTAAAGCCAATTTACCAGATAATTCTAAATCCATAATCTAGAAATGAACCAGAGATCTCGTGTTATCGCCTTCACAGACTGTGAGCAATTGTTTACTACAGTCTATTCCAAGAACGTTCAAATAACCAAATAAGGCCCAGAACAAACTTGACCATGTATTTCACTTCAAACCAATGCAGCTGCTCTGCTGTTATAATGCAGTTCATCGTTGCCTACAAACAAGCAATAGCACCAACTCCACCTCAGGGCTTCCTTCACACATAAGAGGAATCATATCTACTTATAAGCTCTATTTCTGCTCATAAACTGAAAGCAACAGTCAGAGGCAAATGACTCACTCCCACTGACGATTGCAAAATCCTCTCAAATAAATCGCTTGACATTGCCCCGACGATGCGATGCACCATCAATCAGGCTCACCTACTGATCTGCGGCATCGACCACAAATGCATAACTCAGACTCCCGGTCCAATTAAGCACACGGACCACTAGCTGAGCATCATCGTCGAGGTGTCCTAATCCAATTGTCGAGACTAGGGTTTCATCACAAGCATCCCGCAAAGCTAATGGCTTCAATCTGCGAACCAATCAAGCAGAGAGAAAGAGGGAGAGGGATAGAGAGAGAGAGGGAGACCTCCTTGGAGTGGTGGAGGCACTCGAGGTAGTCTTCGCGGAGGAGGGCGCAGTCCTTGGGCTCTCTGCAGCGGGACATGCACTCGCTGAAGTCGACCCAGAAATCGTAGCACCTCCCTTTGTTCCCCGTGATTCCCCAGCCCGACGCCATTGTCACCGAGCTCTCTCCTCTGTCTCTCTCTCTCTCTCTCTCTCGCTCGCTTTCGATCTCGACGCCCGGAGCTCGACGATGGCGATGGCGGTGCGCCTGTGGGGGGTTGCTCGACGGGTTCGACTGTGGTCAAATGAGGAGAGAGGTGGATGCCGGAAAGGGATGATTCGATGGTGACGAACGACCGCGATGGTTTCGTACTTGTAAGGTCTACCTGGGTTACGCTGTGGGCGTTCACACCTTATCCTACCCCGTTCAATTCTTTTTGGAAAATAACGCAAATTAACCATGAATTTTAACTTAATCAATATACAATGTGATCTCTTAACTTAAACATTTGTTCAATGTGGTTTCTGAATTTCAGTCTAATGTATAATGTCATTCCTAAATTTTTTAACTTGATCCACGAAATATATAAAAATATTTAATATTTCCTTGAATTAGAATTAATAAAATGATGACATCGAACATTTTCATACAGTTTATGAACTACATTAAATATGTATCAAAGTTTAGAGACCATGTTGAATAAATTAGAAATTCAAGAATTATATTATACATTATACCAAAATTCAGAAATCATTTGCATCATTATTTCGTTCCTTTTCTTCTCTCGTTGTCCTTTAGTTCATTAGGGCTAATGTCGTGATAATTGTCAAACATGCTTAATAAAAAACTTATCTCTTTTGTAAAATATGATTGATATCATCAGTGGCCCAATACTTTTCCCTAGAAATTCAAAATCTTCACATTTCCCTTCTTCCCAAAAATGGCCTTCTATTTTCTAAAAAACTATCACAGTTAGCTCTGCTATTACATTTTTTGTTTGCCAAATTTCTAAGATAAGCTGTTGAATTATTGACATGAACGCCAGAATACACATGTCATGTGTATTATGTAGGGATAATGACTCAAACAGGTCTAGAACTGGAAGGATTACGTTGAACAATTTTAAATAGTCCATAGACTAAATTGAACATGTACTAAAAGTTCAAAAATCACATTGAACAAATTAAAAGTTTAGGGACCAAATTGAATATTAGGTTAAAGTTCATGGACTACACTGAACAAATTAAAAATTGAGAGATCAAATTGCATATTTGAGCAAAGTTCAGGGATTGTTTTGGTGATTTTCCTTATTATGTAACACTAAATAAGTGCCACATCATGCAACTAAAAAATTTAAAACAAAAACAAAATCGAGAGATCACATCTACCATGTCGACGAGCTCCAATTCTAAGCTTGCGCGACCATAACCATTCAAGCTCAAGCTCGCAATTGCCTCGGTCAAATCTTGAGCTCTTGGGCATGACCACTCGAGCTCACAGCCATATTGGCTCGATTTGAGCTCGTATGCCATGGTCGCAGAACCTTTACGCTGCGGTGACCGTGGCCGCTTGAAATTTGAGCCCATGGGTCATGCCCTAGATCTAAAGCTCACCACAGTTATAATGGCTTCAACTTTGTACTTTTTGCAGCTATGGTAGAGCTCACGGATGGCTGAAAATGCTCGGAGCTCGCTACGGCTATGATAGCGAAATTGGTGGTTGTGAGTGTATATAAATTATAATTTTTGTGTTGTTATGAGGGTTAGATCTTGTGGATTTTAACTTTGGTCGATTTTGTAGAAGAAGAAATGATGAATCAATAAGGCTATGAGTTTGGTCGTCCGGGTTTAGATTGGAATACTATGCGATGAGATGGAATTAGAAATCATCCGAACATCCTCCTAATTGTACACATGATTAAAACTCTTTGAAAATATCATTTGCCAAGTGCAATTTCCCGTTATGTCCAAATCTCGTGTTTGAGCTCTCTCATTAACATCTCAAACCCATTCTCTTCAACTTCATCTAGCTCATCTCCTTCACAGCCAATTTCGCCATATCCAATTTATCCACTGTCATCTCTATCTTTAAATCGCAGTCCTAACTCGGCTTCACCATATCAAAGGCGATTTGAGCACCGTCTAGGATGAGCTTCGGAAGACCAATGGTGTTGCAAAGGGATGGGGAGAGGTAACAACCACATCGATTTGATAGATGAGGCAGCAATGGTCGATATAGAGGTGAAGATTGGTGATGGGGTGGTGGACGCCGCACGCGAAGCTCGGGTTCCACTTGACGTCAAAGCGATGATATGGGGTAGCGAGGGTCGGAGAGAAGGTGGATGGAGATCCATTGGTGGACGACATTGGGACAGCGAGTAAAGAGGGCAGACATGCCTCTATCGTCGATGTTGATCTCGAAGGATTCGTTGCACTCATGAAGGGATTTGAATTCTTCTATTGTAATGGCCACACGAAGTATAACTTCTCATTTTCGCCTTCAATCTTTGGAGCACAATTGGCTGGACAGTGATGATAACTGGGGTAATTGCACGATATGATCAGCTATCGTAGATGTGGTTCTTGCACTATGGGCGGCGAAGCCGGTGGGTTTATCCCACCTCCTATCTCAAGTATCTTATCCGATCTAGAATGTCCAAACACCAAATAAGATATTTTGTTATACTATTCAGATTCGATTACGAAATATTGAATGCAACCCAAGAGGGGAGATATATAACGTGAAAAAGAGAAAAGTCAACCTTTGAAAAAACAAAGAAAAATTTATAAGTGCATTTGTTTAATAGAAAAATTTTATGTTTGAAAAAAATTGTTTTTCACGAATTTTTTTTTCCTGAAATTCACTTTTAAGGAAAGTGATTGATTTTCCCCAGTTTGGTTGGAAGCATAAAAACGAGAGGAAAATAGTCTTCCGTTATTTGAATTAACACGGAATAAATGACAAAAGATCAACAAATTTCAAATCAAATGCTTTGAGAAAGCAAGTACGGAAACTATAAATTATAGTAATTATAAACAAAAATATACGTAAAAGTAATCAATTTCTTCATTCTTTTCCCCTTAATTCAAATCAGTATTGAGAAGAAGTGAAGTGGTAAGTACAAAATACTCTGACATTCTTACAAATACCTTCTCTAAACTCTCCACTTTAACGCCGTTAAATAAATATAAAAAAATCCCAGATAAAAAAAGATCAATTTATAATAAACGAGGACATTACTTGTTGATTATTAATAAGAAATAGAGAAAATGAATTCTGGAAGCTAATGAGGATGTGAGAGAGAAATAACATTATCAGCTCTAAGCTTGATTAAGTACTTTAATGTGCTGTGCTATCGACCAACGTGAAACTTGGCTAATGAAAACGTTTTCCTCTCTAATGAGATATTTTTTTTCTTGATTTTTTACCTTAATTTTTTAAAATCAACTTATCATATTCACTTTTCCAAACATCAGAAAAATTTACAAAATATTTTTACAGAAATTTTTGTTAAATAAATAAATGTACTATAGTCAACAAATATTTAACCTACGGTGACAATTAATAGAATTATGCATCAAGTCGAGTCATAGGGTCTTCGTATTATCCTGAGAAAATTCTAAATAAGGGTATGAAGTGTCATCGTTTTTTCAAATAAAAACTCGAAATAAATCTTATTTTAAATAAGAGCATGAAGTTGCAGTTTCAAAGAAGGGCTTGCCTTTTTAGTTAATAAGAGCATTTTTGTCCTTTATTTTTTTATGAATTTTCCCTTTTTTGGTTTTTTCTTTCTTCTTCGCCCATGGCCAGTCTGAAGCGATGGGCAGCCATCAGCAATGCCCGGAGAGGGCCGGGTGAGGCTGGCCCTCGCTAGAAATTAAAAAAATGAAAAAAATAATAATTTAAAATTAAAATTGTCGTTAAACGAAAATGTTTTTGACCAGCCGGCAAGACCGGTGTGATCGGGCTCTTATTTGAAATTGCCATGCCCACTCGAGGCCATTACTTGAGGCTGGCATATCTATTTCATACTCTTATTTGACATAAGCTTCACTTACCGTTATTCGGAGATTTTCTTATTAACTTTTCTTTTATTTTTTCGCTCGTTTTGCCTGATTGCGCGAGCGCGTGTGCCGTCGTCCCCGTCGCGCACGCAGAGCAGGCCGGTCCCCAAGCCTCCCGGAGGGATCCCGAATGGCGACCGCCGCACGGCCCGACCCGAGATGCCACGACCCCGACGAGCTCGACCTCTACACCATCCCCATCCACTCCAGTTAAGTCCCTCTCTCTCCTCTCTCTCTCTCTCTATCTCCCTCCCCGACAGGAACCCTAGTTCGATTTTCCTCGTACCGACTCACCCCGGCAACGTCGCGCGTCCGCCCTCGCAGGCTGGTTCTCCTGGGACGAGATCCACGACACGGAGACGGCCGCCCTCCGGGAGTTCTTCGACGGGAGCTCCATCTCGAGGACCCCCAAGATCTACAAGGACTACCGGGACTTCATCATCAACCGGTACCGGGAGGACCCGTCGAGGCGGCTCACCTTCACCGACGTCCGGAAGGCACTCGTCGGCGACGTCTGCCTCCTCCGCAAGGTCTTCCTCTTCCTCGAGAAGTGGGGGCTCATCAATTTCGCCGCGCCGCCCAGGGGCCGCGGGGCCGGAGGAGGGGGCGGCGGCGAGGGGGGCGATGATGATGACGGTGGCGCGAGGCGCGGCAGGGTGGTGGTCGAAGACGGGGCGCCGGTCGGGGTCCGGGTCGTGGCGGTACCGAATTCGGGGAGGCCAGTGATATTGCCTACTCCGGCCGTTGGCAGGTATGATGGCGGGAGGGGGTCGAGCGCGGGGCAGTTTAGGTTGCCTTCCCTGGCTTCGTATTCCGACGTTTTTGCCGGATTGATGAAGCAGAAGGGGTTGGTTTGTGGAAGCTGTGGCGGAACTTGTGAGTCTGGATGCTATGAATATACTAAGGTATACTCTCTTTGATTACTTCTTTGGATTACCAAAATGATTAGGTTGGCTATGAGGTTACCGATTCGATTCCTCTTGTCTGTCAAATTACTTAAGCTTGGCTTTTTAAGCACTTCCTCGAGCACATGTACTTAATTTGCTAGATTTTTGCTCCAATGGTTGTGGATGATCGGGTTCAAGATTCTATGATGCGACATTGTATTGGCTCTTTTGTCATCTTAATGAGGCGAGCAAGCTCACCGATTCGAAAGGAGCAGGTTTTCATGATCCGCGGATTTTTTCATGACCAATTGGATTTTAATACGAAGCACTGGTGGGGGGTATTCTGTGATTGTAGTTTGCAAATTTCTTTGATGGAATGATCTGTTTAGAGTTGAGTGGCAATCAGACCGTGATTTTGATTTACGTGAATTGAATTGCGGATGGCTACTCATGCAGTGAGTACATGTATTGAAGAAAGAAAATGCGAGACAATTAGTTAATATTTAGTTGCCCTTTATTCGGGGTTCAAATTACTCATTCAGCGGAAAAAAAAGGAAGAAGTTCGTTTAAAGGGACGTCATATATCCCTCTTTTTGGCTGATTTTCTTCTCTTAATCCCTTTTGGGAAAACAATATAAAGGATTACAGCATTTACTGCCTCACCCACCTTTCTTCCTTATGCTCTTTTCATTCGATTCCTTTTCTCTCTTAGCTTTGGTTCTAACAGCAACGACATGCAGTGAGTGGAAAAATTTCTTGATGGAGAGTCCTTTGTGTATAACTTGCTCCAGCAAAGTTTTCTGGGCAAGATCTATGCTGTTTCTGTATTTGTGAACTTGCATTTTTATCTGTTTTGATTGGCAAAGCTCTTTTTTTAACCATTAAGTACATACTTCAGCAGGGCGATTTTAAAATTTGTGTGAACTGCTACAACAATGGAAGTTGTGGAGAGAACAAGTCATTAGATGATTTTGAGTTCAGGGAAGGCAAGGGAAACTCTGCAAGTCATGCAGCTATCTGGACCGAGGCAGAAACTCAACTCCTTCTGGAATCCATTTCAAAGCATGGGGATGACTGGGATCTAGTGGCACAAAATGTGAAGACAAAGACTAAACTTGATTGCATATTGAAGCTCATAGAATTACCTTTTGGGGAGTTCTTGTTGGGTTATACCAACAAAAATGGTAGAGATCAAAATGTTGACGGAAATGCTAACAATACATCTCAAGTTCAGTCAGCTACTTCTGAATTACCAGGCCAAACCAAACCAGAGGAACGATCTAATGACCAAATAGAAGAGATCGTGCAGAATCAGATTAACGATGTGCTTAATGAGGGTCCCCCTCTTAAAAAGAAGCGTGTAGCTTCCCTCTCTGATGGTGGTAGTTCTCTCATGAAACAGGTATTTTTTTTTGTTATATGTTGTTTCTATAGGCCAACTTTTGTACATAGACCCTGTTTAGGGATGTCAGTGATTTTTAATAATCCAGTTGTGTAAGCTCCATTCCTTTTGGTGCCAAATTACGAGGTTCCTCTATGTTTTTCCAAGGCTATATTATGCGATAAGCCAGTGAATAAATGCTGTCATTCGTCTTTGGAGAGAGATTTACTCTGAATTATTATTAGGCTATCTTTCCTTTTCAAGCAGCTTATTGATAAATGAGGTGGGCAATTTTAATTACGGTCTGTCTTTTATGCTTCCATAATCATCCTGTATTAGGTGTCTCTGATGTCGGCACTGGTTGGGCCGGATATCACTTCTGCTGCTACTGAATCTGCTGTTTCAGCGATTTGCAATGAAACCTTTTGTCCAAGGGAGATTTTTTATGGTTCCATGGGTCACATAAGCAATGGATCATCTGTTCCTGCAATGAACCACCTAGGAAGGTAACATGAATGATTTATTATGAGATTGTGAAATAGAGGTTGTCTTGTCTAAACTATGATGCCTAGTATACCTTCTGCCTTCCAGGGACATTGAAAATGGAGATGCTGAGATGAAGGATGAGGTCCCTCTAGCCGGTATTTTTCTTTTTCAACTATAGTATGAACTTCAATCGCGTCCTTTGGCAAGTGGGAAGCCAATGTCAACCCCATTTCCTTCCCCCAAAAAAGTAAAAGAACTCCCATTTTTTTAGATGCCGGAGTAGAATGTTGGTATTGCCATTTTTGGTCCGCACTGTCATCTGCTTTGTTATCTGTAGTGCATGGTTCGCTAATTTATAATTAATATCAGAACTAGACTAAGTTCATCTCATATTGCCATAAACAGATGCCCAGGGGCCACTCCCAACAAGAAGTCACATGCCTTTGCAGGTAAGAGCTGCAACTGCGACCGCTCTTGGAGTAGTTGCTGCTCGTGCCAAATTGTTGGCGGACCAGGAAGATAGAGAAATTGAACAGAAAGTGGCCTCAATTATTGAAACACAGGTGATTCTTACTGTCTGCTTATTTAGTAGTCATATGATATGGATGGTCCATGCTCTAGTGCAACTTCATTTTTCTCGAGTCATGGTAAGCTGCGACGTAGCTTAGCTTCTACCTGAATCTGATGTTACTGACGGCAGACTTTTGGTTTTTTGGGCGTGATTTCTTCCGTTGATTTTTCATCTACTTGTAGATTTATTCATTATTTATCGCCTTTCTTTTTCTGTCAATGTTTGGATCAGATGAAGAAAGTGCATGACAAAATCAAGTATTTTGAACATCTCGAACATATAATGGAGAAAGAGTACGCCGAAATCAATGGCCTTAAAGGGCTGGTCGTGTCGGAGCGGATTAGCATTCTACAGAAGGCATTGAATGCCGGCATATCTAGGTGGAGAGATCACTTCTCCTTGAAACCACTGACCGGCAGCTGATGGCTCTGTCATGAGCCAATTTTAAGCTGTGATGGAAATGTGTGGGCAGACAAGTATGAAACTTTTTTGTGTTTCAAGATGAAGGGCATTTCCTTTTTATATGGTACATGGCTGTAGTTTAATCAATTGGAGGAATGATGCGCGTTGGTCATCTCGATTCATTTTGTTTTGTTATCGGCTTATCTGATGTATGCAGGGGCTTTATATACATTGCGGGGAACCTCTTAAGAAGCTAAACCATTGAACTTTATTCGATTTTTTTTTGGTAAGATTGAACTTTATTCGATTTAATTTGTCCTGAAACTAAAGTTTTCGATGTTAATCTTCTTTCAGCAGTATTGCAGTCGGTTGGTTCTTGCATTTGATGGGGAGTTTGGATTGAGCTTTAATTTTTATTCAGCGTAAATTTTAGGACGCACTCATTTTGACTTTTTGTTTATGCAAAATACCTAAAACTTTCACACACTGTATATGTTGGCACATAAATTCCCTTAAATTTCACAATAGTCGACGAATCACGTGAAATTAAGCTTAACTCGAGTCAGATTCACCCGGTAAAATTTCTAAATCATCGTGATGAACACGATACATCGTAAAAGCCGGGGTGTCAAGCTCGACTCCTTGTTGCTTTTACGCTTATCACCTCATTTAAAATAATAAAAACATTAAATCAATATTAACAAAACGATGCAATGAATGAAGCACGCAATTAATATGACACAATTATTCATTCCTTTTCACTTAATTTAAATTTCTATTCTTGGGAACTGTCATGAAATTCCATTCTATGTAGCAGTTGAAGGTTTTCTCAAGGAGAGTTTACCTCATTATCGAGCTTTATTTTACTGTCAAAGGCTTTGGAAACCATCAATAACTATCAAAAGCGCCATTTTAATTTTTTCCCCAAAGACTTTTCGCATTTTCGAAATTTCGAAAAACCTTATAAGAAGATGTCCCACGACGCACACGTGCGTGGGCGACGCCGCGCGTGAGCTCATTCACGTGAAGTCATCCGTCTGCGCCCGGGGACATCGCGACCGTCGATCTCGCGTAATCAAGACCGGTGTAAAACGAGTCGTCTCTAGTCTTATTAATCACGATCGATTTCTTTCCACGTCCGCGACTAAAAGCGGAAGACCCCCGCATAACAAATCGGGACCCACCTTCCCCCCCTTCGACCTTCGGGGAGAAGGTAACCGGTCCTCGATCCCCTGCTCCCGCGACCAGCGTACGCCCCTCCCCCGCCGCACAGGTCAACCGACGAGAGTCAAAGTCAGTGGCAAAGGTCCTCTCCCCAGATCCCAGAGCCCATCCGCAGGCCGACACGTGTGGTTCCCAAATAGGACGGCCAGCAGGGGATCAGGGACTGCGCGGGAGCAAACCTCCTCCTTCGTCCTTGGGAAACTTTTGCGAGCACGCTTTTGCTTCCGCTTCATTTCGCTCTCGCTAGCAGTAGCAGCGACCGCGAGCGATTCCGTTGCGATCGGGACGCGCCGTTGCTCGAAGGACTTCGACAATGGCGGCGAGGCCCTCTTCTCCGACGCCGTCGTCGGGTAGCTCCTCGTACTCGTCTCAGTTCCCTTCTTCCTCCAGGTTCCCGCCCCTCCCCATCATGGCCCTCCGCGAGAAGATCGTCGAGAAAATCCTCGAGAATCGCGTCACCCTCATCGTCGGGGAAACCGGATGCGGTACTCTCTCTCTCTCTCTTTCGCTCTCTCTGTGTAGAGCGCTCTGCTGCATTGCACTGTGGTTGCGTTGAGTTTGAGGTGTGAACGACGGGTTAAGACGCCGTATTTGGCGCTGCGATTTCGGATGATCGGGGTCCTTGTTGGGAGATTTTAGGCGAAGCAGTGCTTCGTTTCTCCCTTTTTGAAGCTTGCGAACTCGTGCGATGCGAATCGAACGCGGTGCGATTCCTTTATCCTCTCGCTAGCCTTTTGGTTTGCGATCATCCAGCGCGTTGCCTTCCCTTTCATCGCTAGTTCGTGGACTTTGCACTCGTATTTCACGGTGTCTTGCTGCTCCGGAAGCTGAACCGAAGAACCTAAAAAACTTTCATGAATGATGAAGAGGTCACTTTGGTGTAGCTCAGTATTATTTGGTCTGGTGCAGCATGTGCTGATGCTCACAAAACTGTGGGAATGTGATTGCGTCGCCGTTTTTGTTTTTGTTAAAATGAATGAAAGTTTCGTACTCAGTTTCTTAGTTGATCTCTGCAATAGCGCCGGTGCATGGAATGTCTGTCTGCAGAATTCTTAATCTCGTTAATTTGATTGTCTAACGGAAAATTGGAAACGATATGAGCTCATTTTAGCTGGTAACCTTGTGGACCATGTATTTTATTCAGTTTTGTATTCACTGATTTTGATTGCTAAAAACTTATAGGAGAAGGAAGACGGCAAATGTATATTTTGCAATCTTCTTTTGTTGCATCCTGGAATTTGGGGATTTGGCTTGATGCCAGGAAGTGAATGGTTTATTGTTATTGTTAATATTATGACTGCTACTGCTATTATTCCTATTATTATCATCACTGTTATTCTTCTTATTATACTAAAGCCGAATAGAGTCTTTTATTATCTAGCTTTTAAGAGGATTGAAAAAGATTATTCGGGATCCAAATAGTTTGCTTTTTCTAGTTGTATCATTACAATTGTTTATTGGCTGAACGTTGTTTGTAAACCAATTACCTGTGTAATCCAATAGGATGATTATATTTGTACTTGGCCTGAGGTTACAAAAGTGGATTGGCAATCGAATTTCATTGGAACCTGTGCTATCTACTTCTCTGCATCTGATGGATGCTGCTTTTGTTAGTCCTCCACAGTTTGCTGCTTGGGTTCGATCTGATTGTGTATTCTAAATATTCAGGGAAGAGCTCTCAAGTGCCCCAGTTTCTGATAGAGAGAAGCATCTATCCCGTAGTATGTACACAACCTCGCAGATTTGCAGTAGTAGCTGTGGCGAAAATGGTTGCAAAATCCCGTAATTGTGAGTTGGGAGGGGAAGTTGGATATCACATTGGTCATTTAAAGAATATATCATCCAGGTAGTGGTGCAATGCCTCTCTCACTCTCGCCCTCCCACCCCCTCCCCCCACACACACGCACACGTGCGGAAAAAATTAAAAGAAAGAAACATGTGTGTATATGTATATTTGTCTTTTTCGTTGGGCTTCTGTAGCTGTTGGCTGGCACTACCAATAGTCACGTATTATTTAGATTTCTACTGTCCAGCAGGTTTTAAATATTTGCGTTCTTTATCCGTCCTCCCTTACTTTTGAGCTAATCTTCAGTGAACTTGGCAGATAGGTATTGTATATTGTTTTCCACTCTACTGAAGTGATTAATAATACAGGTTGACAGTCCTTTAAGTTAAATTGGTCCAACGAATTCAGCCAGCCCATTACAGAAATATGAATTCTTGACCCATCTATATCTTATAGGGTGAAGAGTTTCCAAATTCTATGATCATCTTAAGTAGTGAGAATGTCCATGAGCATGGTAACTTCAACATCCACATAACTGATAAATAGTTACACCATGCGGAATGTACTATGTTATTTGTCAAGCTGCCAATGCAAAACACTCAGAACATGTCAAAATATACAAATATCGATATGTAGAATCCTGTATAATTTGTTCACAAGTTTCCAAAAATTAAAAATTAATTCTCTTTTTCAAAATTTTAAGGGAAAGTCATAAATTGAAGTAATAAGTTGGACAAATAGGTCCACATTCCACATTGTAATTGACTTTTTTCCACAAACATGTAATGTTGGATTCATTAATCATTTTATCTTCTTCGATTTCATGTGATAATTAGTTTTCTGTCATATCTATGTCATTAATGCATGTTCAAGCAAGTAAAACATGGTGTCTTAAATGGTCAAACATGTGCAAGGGTCACTACCATTGATTTATGATTGATGTAATGTTGGTTAAGACACTTCTCTTTTCTTTAGTGGCTCATGCTAATTTTACATTGATTCGTTATTTGGAAGTGCCTTAGGCATTTGTGTTGTGTCTATCTTAAACTAAAGTCCTTTTACGTTTCTATCTGTCTTCTTTTACAGTTCAAAGATTGCTTTCAAAACTGCGGGAGTTTTGTTAGAGGAGATACGTGAGAAGGGTGTGCGTGCGCTTGATTACAAGGCTATCATACTAGATGAAGTGCATGAGAGATCTGTAGAGTCTGATCTTCTTCTTGTCTGTGTGAAGCAGTTTCTCCTGAAGAACAAGAACCTCAGGTCAGGTTATCAATTTTTTTTTGGATTTCTGTGCATTTCCTTGTATTTGATATCATTCGAAGTTTATGGCTCAGTCTACACAAAATGATGGTGTGATAGAAGTTTTTCCAAGTAGCTTTATCAATAATCATTGCTGGTGATACTTGGGCAAGTTTGCAGTTATGATGCGCTGAAATTGTTTTTCTTTATCTTCAGGATTTATAATATCCTGTATCTTTTGTGAAAACAAGAATGTAAACAGGCGGTTTATCAATAACAAGCTTGTATCAGATAGTCGTTCAGATAGAATGTGGATGCATTTGATTGAATGACCAAGTGGAAAGAATAAATTGCATTTGCAATGTATACAGAAAACCATATCTTTGATTTGATGTATACAGAAACCGTATCTTTGATTTGATGTTTCATATATAGTGGGTTGCTTTGTGGCTTTAGAAACTTAGTTCCTGTCTGATATTTTACAGGGTGGTATTAATGTCTGCAACAGCTGATATTACAAGATACAGGGACTACTTTGGAGATATTGATAGGGATGAAAGAGTAGAGGTGCTTGCCATTCCTAACTCCGACCGGCAAACTATTTATCAAAAACGAGTGTTATATCTTGAGCAGGTAAAAGCTCGGTTATTCGCCATATTAGCTAAATTTGTAGCATTAATTTTAAACAGTACCTGCTCAATGGTAGATCATTTGGCATTCTTGTTTCAGATGGAATTTCAAGGCATGTTAGCGTAATTTTTGCTTTTAAACTATAGAATTTACCTTTTGCTTTTAGTATTTAGATTTGACTTTTATTTAAAATGCAACACCTTGAATTTTCAAAAGCATACGATTTTAGCAATTTGAGTCATTTAAAGACATGTCAACTTTTTTTCATGATTTTTTAATATAACATTGTTAGATATTTGTGGGAAAGCCATATGTATTTATATTTGCCATAAAGTCATAAGTAGCGTAAGAAGTCAAGACAAACAGATCCTGAACTGAACTTAGTCCTTGAAACATGTAGTAAAATAAGACTGGAATCTCATAATCCCTCTTCATTTATTTGAGCCGCCCATGTTTTTGCACTTATCAAATGAGTGAACAGTTGTTGACTGGGATCCTTAATTCTTTGGCATTTCAATCTGGTTCCCGATATCATTTCTTAATACTTGCAATATGGATTACTTCCTGATATCATTGTGTATTAGTGAACAAATAGATATAAGAACAAAAATGCATGTTGGCCTTAGTAGTAAATAGTTCCTGTGGCAGTCTTACTGGCGCAGCATAATACCTATGTGGCAATATGGGAGTTCTTGCTCCTGCTTTCAGAAAGTCACAACAAGTAGACATCTAAAAGCAGAAGCAAGTGGAAGTTGAAACGATTTAAAAGCAGATTTTTAAGAAGCAACCCAGGGCTGATTTTGCGGCTGTGGCTGTTCTAACTTCTAATTGTAAGTGTCAGAGAATACTCATAAAGTTCGTCTTTTACACTTGAAATCGTTACATGGGAGTCCATCAAGATAACGTCGATATTTGGTGCTGTTTATTACCCTAATAGCTGAAATTTTCTAATTAGTGTGAGTGGGATTTTACTTTTACTTCTTTATCCATTGTTAGAATCTTAGTTGAAATAAGGAAATATTTATCAATTAATTTCCTAGTTTATTTGTGTATATTCTTCTTTTTTCTTCTAGTTTAGTACACATATAAATATGCGCTTTTATTTTGATGCAAAGCAGCATATTTTTTAAAATAATGAAAGAATTATGAGAGACTTGCCCCTGAATTTGCGCCTGTGAGAGTCTTGCACCTTGGGTGTTTTTTGCGGATTGATTTATCCGCATTTACCCCATTTCTACTACGTCAGTTGGTGTCAGAGTTGACAAAATCCCTGGAGATGGGAGCCACGTCTATTAACGATGGTAATGGAAGCAACTGCCCCGTCAACGAAGATCTGCAATGAACTCTAGACACGTGAGCAGAGCAGCTCAGTCTGGGGGAAATATGGAAAGGGCTGACGATGTGGCGCTACGGCTGTATATTGCCTGCGACAAACTGTTCAAGGACTTGCTCCAATGGTTCGGAACAATCGTCGGCTGGCCTACCTAGAGGATTTTAATTTGGATGGGGATAGGCAGGGAGATGATTTTGGAAGTTAGTACAGAGGTCACGGTTTCAGTTGAGATGGGGATGTGGACCGTGATTAAGCGTAGGCTGCAATTACTATGGCGGGCAATGCAGGAGAGGTCATCTTGGTAGCGGTGATAGCGGATAGTGAATGATGGGGGAGTTATTAAAGACAAATGAAAACAAGAGAGTATATACAAATTCCCTTTGATATCATTTCCTTGGTAGAGTTCATATGTATACAAGAGAAATGACAATCCCGTGATTCTTTTAATAAATAAAATCTAAAAGACAAGTCAAACAAATTAATTACAGAACCCAATAAAAATCAAAACAACTCAGCATCAAATCTGTCATGTGCGATTGTAATTGAAATCTTCCTAATTTGGCTTCGGTTTAGCCTGAGATTCAATGTGTGGATCAATACTCCCCATCGAACTGGTCAGTGGGATAGGCCAACCAAGTTTGTATCTAAAATGAGTAAAGACATTTTGAGCAAGGGGCTTTGCAAATGTGTCCGCCAATTATAATAAGGATGGTAAATACCGAGTGATGATAGAAGGGTGACCTAGGGAGGCATGATAAATCCCGACAGTTGTTTTTTCTCTATAGAAAAGTTAATTATTTTGTTTCTCATGAAGAGATAAGTATCTTCAAGGTTTTTCCAAATGTATCTTGGGAGGCATGCTCCATTCATTAGATTTTGCTGAACAGGTAACCAAATTGCTTGGAATTAGTTCAGAGTCATCACCAGTGACATATTGCAATGGGGAGAGCCCTTCAACAGCCAAAGCAATTATCAAACCTGAAGTTCACAGACTCATTCATGATTTGGTAATGCATATCCATGAAAATGAGCCTGACATTGAAAAGAGCATATTAATTTTTCTGCCGACGTACCGTTCACTAGAGGAGCAATGGCGTCTTTTGAAGTCCTCAAGTTCATTGTTCAAAGTTCATATTTTGCATAGTAGTATAGACACAGAACAAGCTTTGCTGGCTATGAAGATTTGGAAGTCCCACCGTAAGGTAAGACACTTTTGGGAAGCTCAAATAAACTTCTCATGTTTCGGCGTTGGAGTTTCTTAATTTGCATTTTGCTTCTTGCACGATCAGAATATAGGTAACTACATCAAAATTAATGTGCTCCATCTGAAGGCATCATATTATTTAGTCTCTTTTCCTTTCTTTTTTGGGTTAAACGTTGTTTAGTTTGCAGAAGTATTTTTTTTTGGTCTGAGTCTGTAGAAGTATTTGAGAGAGCAATAAAACATGGTGATTGTGTTCTTTGAAAAGCTATCACAATGGAAAACTGTATCAATAGATTTTGAATGAAAACTTTGCTTTTATTGACTTGGGAACCTTCAGCAGCATGTATGCCAATGAACTGACACCGAAAAGGGAAGCCAAGGATCTTGCTTACCCTACTTATATCATTGCATAGGTGCAGATCTTTTAGGCATGTTTCTCTGTGTTCTTCTCCTCAAGTTGTGATTTTCATGAAGGCAATGGATTAGTTTGTCTCTGCTTTTGTTAGGAATGGCTATGAATTTATGTGTACATATCAATGTGAATTTAGTATTAGACCGTAATAGTGTTTGCTGTTGGACTGTATGTTTTCTTATGCCATTATTAGTGTTGAAGTGCGTGCATGACAGTTGGAGGTTGTGAATGAAGAAAAAAAAATTATTGAGAGGAATTGGGTGATTATCTGGTGAGGTGAATATAGTTATAGCGGATAGTTATCAGACATGTATAAAGTGGGTGGCTACTTGATGAAATGAGTATGGTTAGTAACAAGGGTTATATTGGAATGCCAAATAAGGGAAACGAATATGACTTTTCCCTTAATATAGATTTATGATTAAGTTGGATCTCTTTTCTTTAGCCAGTTGGAGAAAATATCATATATTTTGAGTTCCTTTTGACTTTGAAAGTTCTTTTTGACCAGATAATATTAGCTACAAACATTGCAGAGTCATCAGTGACAATTCCAAAAGTAGCTTTTATAATTGATTCATGTCGGTCATTACAAGTTTACTGGGATGGTATTAGGAAAAGTGAACACTCCGAGCTCATGTGGGTATCCAAATCTCAGGTATCATATAAAGCTCAGCAACTTAGTCTCAGTTTCTATGTGAAGTGCATGAAATTCAAAGTTTTGTGCAGGCTGAACAACGGAGAGGAAGAACAGGTCGGACCTGTGATGGAGAGATTTATAGATTGGTAACGGGATCGTTTTTCAGTAATCTAGAGGATCACGAGTGTCCAACTATACTGAGATTATCACTGCGACAGCAAGTACTTCTAATCTGTTGTGCTGATTCAAGGGCCATTAACGATCCCAGAGGTATGTTCCTTCTGTCTAAAAGTGTTCTGTTGTAATGTGCTCTTTTCCTGTTTCGCCTTTAACATCAACATATCTGCCCAGATGCATCCATCTTCTCTTAGAACTGGAAGTGCAAAATGGTTCTCCAACCTATGCATAAAAAATCATGCAAATGGATGGGAAATAAACAAATATAGGGAAGAGGGCAAAATCAAAACTGAGGAGTCTTTTTCTTTCCTCCCTCTTTTAGCACAGCCTTACGTTTCTAGAGCATTGAGGGCCTCCCTTCCAATGCAACTTAAATCCAAAACTGATCACCTCCATTTTGTTCCAGTGGACTTGCCCATTCGGCATCCATTCCGGATATGTGTTACATTTTTAAGATCAATTACGCTAGTCATGGCATTCTTCCTTGCCAATTTTTTCTTGTTCGATCAACTTCCCTCCATATTGAAACCCTATGCAGCTAACCTGCCACTAACCTGCGGCTCAAGGAAACACCTTAAGAAACCTCATTCTCAATATTCACAAAGCATTAAGGAATTTATCTGTCCTTTGGTCACCCTTCCAATGGCTAATAAAGAAATAGGTACCTTACACACCTTCATGTATATATATGGAATGGTGAGGCATGCTGTTTTGAAGCTATTTGGAAGATACAGAAAGGGGGATCGTGTGTCCTGATCTAAATTAAGAAGTATTGTCTTTGGATCTTTTACTTTTTGTGCTTAGGTAGGAATACTGGAACTTAATGCGGAAATTATTGTGAATCTATATTACTAACGCGTCCGGTTGCATCTATCAGTATCTGATTGTAGTTGACATTGGATGATCTTAAAAGGGAACTTGCAACTATTCTGGAACTCTAAGATGTATATGAGACACATTTCCATGATTACGCTTTTAGCATTCCCTGATCTTCTGCATTCACATATTCAGAATTTTGATTAAATGCTAATCCATGAAAAATAAATGTTAGTATTGTTGCAGAAGGCTTTAGACCCCCCTGATCCTGATGTTGTTCAAGATGCATTAGATTTGCTTGTTCATATGGGTGCACTAAAGACATCTGCTAGAGGGAGGCTTGAGCCAACATTCTATGGACGTCTGCTTTCCTGTTTCTCTCTGTCTTTTGATGCATCTCTGCTCATAATCAAGTTTGGTGAAGTTGGATTGCTGCATGAGGGCATTCTTCTTGGTGTATTGATGGATACGCAACCTCTACCCATCGTGCATCCTTTTGGGGAGGAATTTTTGGTACTTCCTATCAAGCAAATGGCGAATTTCTATTTTAGATCCATCAACAGGAAAAAAGACATTATTTTCATTGGCTATTCCCCTTTTCTTTCCAGTTCAGAAAGTATGTCGACTGCTACTTCAGCGGAGATACTAACAACCCCCCAGTTGGTCAGAAGGAGGTGATGTTAATGGCTAACTTGTGTGCCTTTAAGTTTTGGCAGCGCATTTTCAAGGTATTCTCATCATTTATCCTTGGAGATCTTTCGGGTATTCATTCTCTTATCTATGTGTTGCTTTTCTCTGAAGGACGAGTATCGCGTTAAGCATTTGAATCAAGTCCTTCAATTTGATGACATGAAAGCTACAGAGAAGATGGTGCTTCAGACTGAAGAAGAATGGTGCTTCTTTCATTATCTTGTGCAGTCGTCCCTTAATCACGTCGCTGAAATATGTACAGCTGCAACTTTGTCCTTTGAGTTCACTCTTGTCACCTCTCTTCCCCTTTCTTTTTTCCATTAATTGGCCTTTTGATTTTCAATTTGCTTTTCCTCAGATGAAGATGTCCTGAGTTCATTGCATCGTTTTCGGCCCAACTTCCTTCGTACATCTGATTCTTTTCCTTCTTATTACTATCCTTACGAGTTCCAACACAAGTGCCTCCTTGAGTGTCCGTCAAATGAAGATGAAGATGCAGCTGGCCTAGATGACGAACAACTTAATTCTTCTGCCAACAGCAGGAAATGTGTTGCTGTGCCATTTGTTGCCCCAAATGACTTCCAGACAAAAGATGTGACGGACAAATTGACAGCTGTTGTCAAAGAGGTACAATGTCATACCTTATGTGCTCCTTTTGCAGATATCTATTGAATTAAGTTTCCTTTGTCTGCAATTTTTTGATAGATAAGAACTCATTACTCTGGAGTGGCACATGGTGATCAGCCCAATAGTTCTACTGAGAGTGGTTTCTCGGTTAACAACGACGGTGAAGTATGTATATATTTTCTTAGGGGATCTTGCAACAGGGGCAGTAATTGCCCATTTTCTCATTCCTTTCAAGCAAAACAACCTATGTGCAAATTCTTCTTCTCTTTACAGGTTCATACTTCACTCTGACTTTAATTTCACCGTATATAATAAGCATGCACTTGTTAACCGCATATGAATTTTCAGTCTCAAAGTTTGTACCCACTTACCAAGTGAATGTTTGGTGATATGTTATGCCTTATCATAAATGTGATTGAAGAATGCTTTACCTGTTGACTGAAGCAAATAAAGATTGACAAGTTGGTGGCATGCTTTATATCTTATAGTTAACTTACGCATTACTGTGATTCATGAGACTCTGTTCACAGAATGCATATAATACATGAGATTCTTCCCTTCAAAGGTATGGTTGTCTTGATCCATAGCGCAATAGAACCCCTCCATATGTAATTGTAAAGTGATTGCTCTTGCCAAATTGTCAGCATATCAGATTCCATTGCTTTGTTATTCATGCTCAGCGCCAGTGGTATATGCTTCAATAAGTTTCTTCCTATCTAGTTATATAATTAATTTAATCAAACTAAGACCACGAATAACACCTTTTTCCAGCTCCTGAGATTCTTGAATTTGGTGAGAGAATTCATTCTTTTTCTTGAAGATTTCAAATTTTATGATTCTGTCATTTAGAGGCCTCATATTGAAAGCTGCCTTGTTACATGCGCTTGGGAGCACTGCTAGGCCTCTGCTTTAGTTTTTTCAGAGTGCTTCAGTTCTTCTTAGATGCTTGGCAAGCACTCTAAACCTGGTGCATTAGGAACTTTAAAATGGTGATAATTCTTCAGCAGCTTCTGAAGGAGTCGCTCTGATTAGGAGCATTCCTTTTGAGTTCTTTATGTCTGAAGATCTGTAGCACTTTAAGAACACGGCTCTGTTAATGCTCATTTTGATGCCACAGCTATAAACAACTACAGGCTATGGCACTAAAGGTAGTAACAGAAGTTATTGCAAAAATAAACAAACCTTGATTGGGTACTTATAAAATGGATTCTGTTGATGCTTCATCGGAGTTGAAACGAAAAAAGCAAAGAAATTTCTGGATTTTGTGTATAGTCCTTCTAAGAGATTAGAGGCTTCTGAGCTTAAATTGGTTGCTTCTCGTCACAAGCAAGAGTTCCAAAAGCTGGTATTGGGATTGCTTGCATATATTCCTCCTAAGAGATTAGAGGCTTTTGAGCCTAAATTGGTTGCTCCTTGTCTGAAGCAAGAGATTCAAAAGCTGGTATTGGGATTGCTCGTTTGTCAGTGTACCTGTAGCTGATTATGTCCAAGTCATGCCACACTCTCCACATATGCTCTTTAGTCTTGTTTTTATCACTGCTGCTACTTTATTTCCCCATGCAAAATGCAAGTAATTCATTAATTGATTGTGTAATTGGACTTGCAGGGTTGTCGGAACGGTGATTCATGTTCCTTCTCTCATGACATGGGCACATCATTTTCGTCAGTTAGTAAGCCAAGTGCATGCATCCCAGAAAATGGTGATGCTGACCCAGCATTTCTTATTCAGTTTTTTCCTTTTGCTGATGTTGGGGAAATTCTCATCTTGGATGACACCAACTTTCATTTTACCTCCAATATTGCCCGCAATTACGATCCTTTAAGAATGGTCGCCACCACATCTCTTCTTGAATCCTCCATATTCGACCCGCCATTGACTGATGTCAAGATTATGTGGGGACTCCATCACCCATACCAGACCATCATAGGGAAATCTCCGGAGAGCCAAGTTCTGTGGAAGTCAGTAAAATGCATCTTGTGGTTTCCTGATTTTGAAATTTATGGATATGGAAAAAATTTGGAGGGACAGAGAAGTTTCGTGAAGAACTTCTTTGAGTATTTGGTGATTCGGCTACTTGCTGACGCTTTATATGAAGTGCCGGTTATTCTTACCATGAATAACCTTAGGTTTTCGCAACTGCAGGTAATTACTGCTACTGAAAGATGGTATAATGTTTTCTCATTGCTGCGTTTGCTTGATCACAGGGTCTTGTAAAGAATCTGTGATCATCAGGCAATTGCACATGCTTGGCAGAGAGCATACTAGTTCCATGCATGGCCAGTAATCTAGATTTTCATTTTTGTACTCGAGTTTAGCTTTCCTGATCAGTAGTCACACCGATGAATTTTTCAGCTCAGTTTTAAGTAGCAGCTTTAAAAGCTCATTAGAGTGTGTTGAAGACATCTTTTGTAGATATCCGTTGTTAGCCCCCAGTGTTGTTTTGATGCCTTTGTGATTATTGTTCCAGGTGGAGAAGCTGGGAAGGAGCAGCTTCTTCTTTCTCAGCGAGTCATTTCCTTTTGATGAGCAGTGCTTTGGGGAATTGTCGGATCGTATACCCACCAAGAAACCGATGGTGGTATCCAAGTCCATTTCGTATGTTTTTTACATGTACCCTCCCGCAGACGTTGGGTCCAATGATTTCCAAGCTGCGATTCAAAAATGTCTGCATGATGTTCAGTAATTTTCAGTTTGGTGATGGTTCATAAGTAGTTTTTTGAGGATTTCCCTTTTTGCGAGGTTCTTCAGTGAATGCCCCTAGTTTTTGTCGTATTATGTTAGACAGATGACAGGATGTTTATTCTAGGTAATCGAACTATCGAAAGTCCTTGCCAGTTGCGACATTGCTTCGTCGCACGGTGTATCAGTGGATTCAAATTATCCTGAGTATCACAAACGTGTCAAGGTCTTGTGGGCCATTGGAAGCTCTTCTCGAGCTCCGTCCTTTTCAGTTTGACCCATTTTTCGACCTTTAGCAAAAAAACAAACGCCTCTTACGAGAGTAATGTTGAGGTTGTTTGATACTGAAGCTGCCATGGACGATTTGAAAGCGAAGTGACTTGAGACAACGAGTAGGATGAATGACGTTAATGCTTTGGATCCCAGTTTTCAAATTCAGAATAGAACTGTGTTTAAATTTAGTCGAAAAAGTTCGATTGGAATAGCAACTTACAATTTGATTGGATGGGACGCTTATCTTCTTGTTTGGAAGGAGACAAATTTACATTCACAGAAAAGCATTGGGTAATTCCAGCCAGGGGTGGAGCCAAAAGGAAGTCTGAATGTATGGTTTAAGCGGGACTTTTTTTATAAAGTCAGGTTCTGAAAGCGTACCGAACCGAACTGTGAAAACGTGAAGTGGCTTAGACTTTGGTTTTGCGTCATGGGTGAAGGGTTTAGTTTTTCACGTAATCAGTACTCCATCTGAGCTGCTTTTGACTTTTGATCAAAACTCACGGGATCACAAATAATCAAAGAGAAAAAAATATATAAAACGAGAAAAACAGATAGCAAAATCGAATCGTTAAAAAATGGTCGGTCCGGTACGACTTCAAACTACGATTGCTCTCGTCCGATCTCATCTCATCTTTGTTCGAACATGAGATTTGGTTTGCTTTGGCGATTGAAACCGGATCAAACTGGACCGAGCTCACTTTAGGCCGTTTATGAACTAATTTAACCATCCACTGATTTTTCCTTTTTTGGTTTTTTTTTTGGCAGAAGCGCATGATCTAAACGTCCATGACGTGTCGAAGTGAGGATGGACGTTCCGAGTTTCTAAACGCTGGCGCGACTTTTACAATTGCTCGGCGGGTGGGGGGGCCATCTCTCTAAAAAAAATCCGTACCTTGTTTTGGTATCCGGAATCTTATACAAGTCAGCTGCGACCGCCAGTCTTTACCAATACCGACTCCCAAAGTCCCAACTGGGTGCGAGCGAGCGAGCGAAATCAGCTTCTTCTTCTTCTTCTTTCTTCTTCGCAAAGATCTCAACTTTCTCAGCTAAACCCCTCCGTCTCCGTGTCTTCTCCACACACGATCGACTGAGCCAGAACCCATTGCTTGCCATGCTTTGCCAATGTCGCCCTCGCCCAGGACTCTAGCTTCCCGTCACTCCATCGACTCCTGCGCCGTCCAGCTCCACTCGTGGAGGCCCTTCCTCCCCAAAGCCCCCGACCCCGATCACCCCCACATACCCAACTCCTCCTCCAATGGCGGCGGCGGCGGCGGCCGCCATGGGGGGCTCCACTCCAAGCGGCCCTGCCTCTCCGATCGGGTGACTTCGTTCTCGATCGACGCCGCCCTCGACATGTCGAGGCTCAGCCTGTTCGACGACGACAGGCCGATCGCCGACGTGGGGAATCCCAAGATGAGGGAGAGCCTCCAGCTGATCGCCAGGAAGCGGAGGCGGAGGGGATCGAGGTCCGTGTCCGGGCGGAGCAGCGATCGGAGCGGGACGCGGCGGTGCTGCTCCGTCGGGGCGTCCGCCGCGGCCTCGGACATCCCGATGGCGGTGGGGACGGACTCGAGCGGGGAGCTGTTTGGGAACGGGGATTGGGCGTCGGACGTGAGCGAGGTGCGCAATAATAGCGGCCCGAGGAGGGACAAAGATGGTGGAGGAGGAGGAGGGAGTGGGGAGAGGGAGAATTTGGGCTTGGGGTTTGGGCAAGCTGGGAATTTTGGGGATGTGGTGCCGGGGAACGAGTCGGGGTACGGAAGTGAGCCGGGCTATCGCGGCGACGCCGAGTTCGGTTATGGGGATGAGGTGGATGAGGAGGAGGAGGATGCTAGGGCATTGTTTTGGGGCCACCAATTTGGAGGTATATAACTTTTGGCTTTGATTTGATTTCTCTGGATCTTTGATGATTTTGTTAAGTTTTGTCATGTTTACTTGAATCCCAATGTTTTGCCTTGCTTCAAAATTGGTATTTGGAAGAGAAGAAGTTTTTCTTTTTTCCTATTGTTTAAGGCAAATAAGATTTAAGGATAGTGTGGAATTTTGTTGCTCAGTCAGTGTTATAGGGAAAAGATGAAATTGACTAGTCCTGACGTTTCGATATGGTTCTTTAGCATGATTCTCTTGGCTGCCTGGATATAAATGGCTAAGTTCTCTTGTTGGTTTGTGAGCGGATTTGGAATTGCGTTTCATTGACTTATGATGCATCATATTGGGCTTTTATGATTGAAGTTGTGTAGATTGCTTGAAACTCCAACATTTCGCCGTTCATTGGTTGATAGCATGATCGAATGGTCTTGAATGCTGGAAGGAGTAATAATATGTATGATGCAGTTTTTCATGGTCTCCGTGTGCTCCGTTATGATTTCAGAGTTGAATAAATCGAATGTGGCTCACGCATCCTTTCTTCCAGGAGTCACATGTTAGAGCCAATTAAAGTCTCTCTTGCTTACTCTCGATGGTTTCCAGTCTGTAGGTGCTGTCAACTTCTTAGCAGCATCTATTTATACGGTGTTGCTCATAATAGCGCGTTCCTTTTTCTGATGAAACTTCAACCCTTCTTTTCCCTGAAATCCATGCTGATAGCGGAAGATTAAGGATACTTACCTGTGCATAAGGACAATTTTGGAGTGAGTCAGTTCTTAAGCAACATGCACAAGGCCTGGAGTTTTAGGAAACTTAAGATGTTAAGTGAGTTGAAAACGTAAGGCATCTCATTCATTGAAGGCTTTTACATTTGGTTTGAGATTGAGAGCAAACCTGCTTCCGTCATATCTCACTTGAACTTCTTGTACTCATATATCCTGTTTATCTATTTTTTGGATGCTAATATTGTGCCGTCACAATGGGTACATAACTATGTGCTATCTCTTGCAAAACCTTTTATGCTTTAATACAAACGAAGTCTTTCCTTTGCTGTGAAGTGCCGATGTTGTTTTAGCCCTCATCTGTTGCTTTCTAAGTGAAACATTTATTTTAGACATTTGTGTCTCTTCAGCATTTTAGTGTGACAATAGAATCTGCATATTTTGCATGTTAGACTTATCCATTCTCTCCCAACTGATATACTATTAGTCATCAATTATGACTGGCTTTGGAATGGAAACCTATCCCTCAAGTCTCTTCCCCAGAGAGTCATCATGGTCATGTTCAGCTGGTGGAGAGAGATTGAGAAATCATCTTCAGGATCTTGAGTTATTTTTGCATGATTCTTTCATTGTAGTGGCTTGTCTCGTCTTATCTTGCTTTGGTATGTTTGTGTCATATACAGATTCCAAAATGGAGATGGTTGGTGAGAACACATTCACCGATCAGAAGGCTCATCACAGATGCCGCAGGAAGAAGCACGACTTCAGAATGGTCGAACCTTCCAGATAGCTAATCTCTCTTTTGAGTGATCGCCTTCTTCCGTCGCCCACCGGTCAGTTTTTGTGAGTTCACCGGCTTTTGGATGGAGCAGGGTTTAGGTTTGGAAAATTGCCTCATCGGAGGTACTCCATGCATGAGATAATAGTCAATGTAAGTATAATTTCTCATTTTCCTGGCTGGGAGCCTTAAATGGGTTTCTTCAACCATGATTTGAGAGTGACTTACCCCTAATATTTCCATCTGTAAGAGAACTGGTAAAGACACCCCAGTGTTGTCTTGTTGTTACTGACATTTGTCACGGAAAAGCTACTTATGTACAATAAGCTAGTGAAGTTGGAGTGTTGTTGCTTATCAAAAGAGCAGGCATGTGAAATTTCACTTTGATTATACAGTCTGCCAATGCATCACATGTATTTTATTGTCGTGGAATCTCTTTATATGCGACAGTAGTATCTCCATACACAGCCAGAAATTATAGCAAGTGGAACCCTCAAAGTTCGAAACTTGACATCGATGAGGCTAAATTAACTCCAAAATTGGCATCCACCGAAGAGTCGGTCTTTCTAGATCAACATAGATGGGTCCTTCGTCGCCAGCAGCTCGGAAGGAGCAATTGTGGGAGCCCACATCGTGATGAATTGGGAGCTCTGCTGGATGGATTAGCAAAAGAATCTCAGCTTCTCCGGCGATTCAGGCGGAAACTCTGGCTCTGATGTAGGCTGTCTCGTATTTTACGTCTAGAAGAGACGAAGAGCTGTAGCTACGAAACTGATAGTTTTGTTCTGACTTAAGCTATGCAAAGCGAAGCTCACATGCCGCGGTAAGTGGGAGTACTCATTGTGTGGAAGGGCTGCTAACGGAATAGCGGATTGGGTAACCAAGTTCGAATGTATAGACACTTTACCCCTTTCTCGGTTGGCCCACCTCCAACCCTTTTGAAATTTACCGTGTTTTGATGCCCTTATTTTGTGCTTTTTGTCTAAAAACTCTTTGACTATCGGCATTATTTACATTTTCGATAAAAAAAAAAAACAATATAGCGAATCTTTCGAATCGATGAAGCACAACCCTCTTTCTTGGCAACTCACTGGCCGTGCAGAAATATGCATATGGTTAGTGAAGGTCGCACGATGAACAAAGAAACTAAGAAATACACAGAGCTGTGAGACATGTCGTGGCCTTAATGAGACAACCTTTTCTATAGATAAGAGATGAATTTGATAAAATTTGGGACTAAAGCAGGATCCGTGCCTATAAGCGCATGGGAATTCACGGTTCTTCTAAATATGAAGACACGATAAATATACATCCGAGCCTCTGACTCTTTCCAGCAGAGATGTGATATCCATGAGAGATCAGGTGTATAGACCCAAAACTATAGTTCAATATGAACTTTATAACATCGGTGGACAGCTAATCTTCCTCATCATCTTCCTGATCTTCTTCGTCTCTGTCTTCTTCAACATCATCCGGATCTTCTTCAGCGTCTTCTTGCTTGCCTTGCTTTTTGGTGTCAGCAGCATTTCCTGAAGCATAAAGAAGGTATTTATAGGTGCACAACATATGATAATGCTGGCGAAAAGAAAAGCCACTGCTTGGACTAGAGTAGACTATTCAATCAAAAAGCTTCCAAAAGGAAATGTCTACAATGGGTGAAAGACCAGCAAAAATAACCGATAGGTGATAGTGAGTTCAATTTATGAAGCTATAAATTACTTGCGCAATATCACAGCAGCTACTTTATCAAAGCATCTATCGTATGCGTACACCATAGCCATTGAAAGAATGCTCATGAAGGCAAGGTTCCAAGAAACAACAAGAAAACGAAGTTGCAATTCACAACTCACAACATCAAAGGTCATGTCCCTCAATGCATCTACAGTTCTCCTTTTTGTGCTTATGCAGGAATAAGTTTGCAATGTTTAGTTAGCGTACCATATTCATTGAAGATGACTCCACCAGAACACAATCCTTCCTCAACTTTGACAAGTTGAAGGGTCATCCTAGGTCCAATCTCCTGGAGCTTAACTGCACTTTTTGACGAAGATCGATTTACTCTACCAAGATCACTAGTCAAGGTTACTGTCGCAGCTTCATCGTCTGCTTCACTTTCTGATCCATATCCAGCCCTTCAAACACACATGGAAATCCACATATGATTAAAGAGGTAACTGACTAACATAGTGCAATGAATGAAGCTGCTAAACACTTGGTTTTTGAGAGAGGGAGAGAAACACTTTGAATATCTTTGGAGTTCAAAGATGATCAAATGTAAATAGCCAATCGTGCTCTATACTATACCAAAAAGGAATGAAAGGGATGGCCCCTATCCTCTAATTTTCAGGGTCTTCCAAAGATTATAAGACAAGAATACTTACTTTGTCACAAAGTCACTCACATCTTGTAGATTCCTAAGATCAGGGACTTGATGATTTTGCACAAACTTTCTAATTCTACGAGATACCCCAACAGGCTGTAGCCTAATTGAATAATGACGAAAATCTACAAGTTTCGTCTCTTTATTGTAATTAAGCAGGACAATTCTCTGACAAGAAGCAAGCTTGACCTGAAAATAACAACAAAGATCCAACATTAACAAAGTAAAAAAGTGCAGTCTGTAATGGAAGACGATAAAAAAATATTAACCACTCACAGTGTTAATGTCGATGGCTGGAAAAATATTCTGAAACATGATAGTTGTGAGCTTCAAATGTTGTTCACCAGTCCCAAATCCAGAAAGTACAATCTGCACGTGCAATAAAGATTTTGGTGCATGAGACATGAGATCAATCCAAATGGAGAGATCACGGGATCTCCTCGTCCAACTTTCGGTCATAACTCTGTACAGACAGATCTTAGGACAAAAACTCTTCTATTTCAAATCAATAAAATACACAGAGCAGGAGATGAGATGCACAAAGAGAATTAATTTGAGTCAGAGTATCAGATCATCATCCTTTCAGTCTGAAGGTTTAGAGGTATAAACACATCAATAAAACGCAGTAGAGCTCATTTTTGGCTTGTTTATGTCTAACAATTCAACTAGAAGACACATTCAGGGCTGAAAATGAGGCTTGACCGTTCTCAAGTGAGTAGAGTCCAAATCAAGCAATAAGCTCTCAGAGTTATTCATGTCCCGCGTAGTATTTACAAGACTTCATAACACCCTCATAATTGATCGACTGATCTAAAGATAACATGATACGTTTTACACAAAGATATGGTCAACTTGAATGAACTATACATATCTAAATCCTGCTCATCAACTCAAGCTACAACTTGTTTACTCGGTTGAAAAATGTCTTGACAATAGATGGATACATGCCATTTATTTGCACCAACGTGTCTCATTCTTCTGGGCAAAGCATTTTCTAGACAAACCAAAGATATATCATCACCTCTTATTGGATTCACAATATCTCAAAATTGTAACCACACAACATTTAAAACAACCTCAGGTGAAACAAGAAACATCCTAGTAGCCGGAAGGCTCACGTATTGTGCATATGAGATGGTCATCAACTACACACAACCTCATCTATGTTGCAAAGAGGCTCTTTCCATGAACAGAACAAATTACTACCGGATGCCGTTGCAACAACCTCAGTCGAACACAAACGCCTAATGAATGACTTTTGAAGTAAGCAACCAGGGGATAATAAGGAGAAACATTAAAATAGGCGCAGTTCTTCAATTATGAGATTACCAAAGGAGGGTTTTTGAAGAGATCCTTTGGACTTCTAGGACGCAATTGAGATTGTGCAACATCAGCTGCCAGAGCGTATTCCTTAATCTTAAAAGTAAGTGTGGGACCTTGTGGTGTCCTTGCAACCCTCAAGTAAGGTGCAGTTTCAGTTTTTGACAGCATGAGAAAATGAGTAACACCCATAGGTCCAGCCACATTCAAAAAGTCTTTGAGGTTATTCCTTTTCTTCTCCTGCATGAACAAATTAGGAGAAGAAATACGAATGCAAAGCTTAAATCCTATCGAAAGGGTGCACAGAACAAAGAAAAGAAACATGTAGATTGACACCTACTACGGATAAAGTTATAAGCGATCTGCAATTCAAATTGGGTATTAGCAACAGATGACTACAGCTCCAGAATAACAGCTATAATTAACACAAAAAATCGACATACTATGCTAAATTCTAAAAGCTACCTGGACTATTCAATGGCAATGTACTGACAAATTAACCTCGACTTTGTTCTTTTAACAAACACACTCAGTTCAACTGATGGAATTGTTCAACCTTTGATTGAATAAATTTCTCCACATTTCTTCAGTAATGAAAGACAAAAACACATCAAAGCAACATCCACCTTATTATAGCGGTCACCTTAAGCATAAGCTACACATTGCTTGGAGAAAGACTTTCATCGAGTTTAACAAAATATTATGATGAAGAAACTTATACCTTGAGTTTGAGGGCAGTATACGGGAGCATTAATTTCCTCAAGTCCATTTCAAGTTGCTTCAGGGGTCCTGGCAGCTTCCCCCTTGAGAAGACAAAGCTCTTAGGGATCTTATCCCCTGTTATGTGATCAACATTCCCGGGCTTGGGCTTTTTCATAACTGGCTTTACAAACGCCTTTTGCTTATTCTAATTGAATTCACAACAAATTAAAACGTTAAGTGCAGAATAAGATAAAATTACTACTACCACGCTCAATATATGTTTTCTGAAAAAAAAGACTACAAATATAATTTGATCACATCTCTTTCACTTTTCTCAACCAAGAACACTCGTGCCAAAACTGAACCATACATTTCGAAAACGGGCCATCGCGTCGTTTCACGATCTCAACGGGAAACCTCAATGTCCGCTATGCCTTCCAGCTTAAGCAGATGCACATGCACGATGCACGTGAGGCAGTCCCTACAAGAGAGAAAAGCTAAATAAGCACAATACATATTTAGAACACAAAGCAAAGTTCCCAGCTGAACAAGTACGACCCAACTCCCATTAACCCAACCTAGAAGTCCTCGCCTCGACTTTTCCACAATCTTGCAGAGTATTGACAAACATAAATCTAGACCCAGCAATTTGCATACAATAAGCCGACAAATGAAACCCAAAAGACAATCGATCACCTTCATACTAACACACTTCACCTACGCGCCAGCCTTCAGATATCATTCAGCAAGAACCCAGTGTCCCAATCTATATTCCACCAGAATTCAGGCTCTCAAAGCCCACGCACAAGTAAGCAGAACAAAACACGGTGTCGGGGATGTATAGAAGGCCAGCTAAATGCCAGATTAAACGAATCCCTTCAAACGATTATGTAGCGAACATCACAACTCCATCCAGAACCCGAGCTTCCAAAGCGCCAACACAGAGCCACGTCTCGCGGAGAGAGAAGGGTTACCTTTGCGCTTGATGCGTGCGTGAGAGAGGGATGCGGTGATGGTAGCAGGAAGGTGAACACTGGTGCGCCACGGCGAAAGACGAAAGGAGAACAAAAGGCGGATTGCGGGCAAAGTTTGAGAGGAGAACCGGTCGGTGGACCGCGGCTTTTTACCAGGTTAGGGTTTTAGGGCTTTTCTGCAGGGTTTTCAGGTCCAATTGGACAAGGCGATCGATGAGATGGAATTGTGGAAAATTTGTCATGTTCCTATTTCTCGTTTGGTAGATGGCAAAATATAACCTACACTTAGGATTAATATGGACACGAGCATGTTATTAAAAGGCTTTAACCCTAAAATCTCTCCCTTAAATTTTCAAGGTCGTAAAACTCTTAATGGGATACTGCTTGCTACAGGGAGTTTTCTAGGTAAATTGACCGTCGAGTCATTAAACAAGGCGTTGCGTGTTGTAATTCAAGGAGGTAAATCTTATCAAAACATCAATGATCCGGATTTTTTCTTTGTTTTGTCAAAAAAAATTTCCAATAAATTTAGTTCTTTTCTATGTTGTCGAGCAAATTTAAAAATGAATTGTCAGGTAGAATCTAGAAAAAATTAAATTATATAGACAAATTTTCAACTTAATCACTTATTTACAAATTTTCACTTTTATTGTGCATATCGCCATCAAACCCCTTCTTGTTCATTCTCTTCTATATACATATATACATACATGCATATATATATAAGTGTGTGTATGTATATAAGGATGATCAGATGAAGCAAAAAAAAACCCACTTTCGAGATTTTCCAAACAATAAAATCACACTTACATTTCTAACAAAAAACTTTAATAGATGAAATTTAAGTAAATAAAAAATTGAATAAAATAAGCAACTTTTTAAAAATGCCGGTGAAATCTCATTATTGAATTGACAGACATTAATATCATTCGCGAAGTGTGTACGTAAAAATATCAAAATGCCTCATTGTGCATAATATTTTTAGTGTATCCCTAAATATTCCATAACCCCTTACGTTTGTGTAAAAGCATCTCATCAATAGCAAGAGAAAAAGATAAGTGTTTAATGTATTAAATACATTGACTTGATATATATTTTAGATTAATGAAATTAAAAAATAAAATATTCACCAAGAAAGTGAGCCTTTGAGATAAGAGGGAGAAAGAACAAATAAGTTTTTACGCGAGCAATGATGGAGAAGGTTTTTCAAGTTATTCACCATATCAAAGAATTTGTATTTTTTTCCTTACTAGTGGCTTTTATATGGAGCATGTAAAATGTTATCGTAATATTTAAGAGTACAATAAAAAAATCTTTAATACGCTAAAAAAATGCGCGAAATACGTAATTATTTCAACTAGAATTTCATTAAAATATAAACAAAGAAAAGAAAAAAAAAGGAAGGAATGGGGTGATCACTTTAAATTGCAATAGAAAGATTAAAGGCAATTTAGTCTTTCTAGGGGGAAAGAACAGCAGAATTGTCAAAAGTTATGTACGGAACTCATTTTGATGTCAAAAGTTCCATTTGGATCACTTAAGTGCCAAAATTTTTTAAAAACGATCACTTAAGTGCCAACTCCGGTCAGTTTAGCCGGAAATCCGACGTGACATTTTTTTTATTAATCTCTGAAGTCGATGTGGCTCGCCAGAGATACAGTCGGCATTTTTTATTTTAAATATATTTTTTTCTTTTTTCGTTTTTTTTTCTTTTTTTTCTTTTCTTTTTTTATTTTCTTTCTTCGCCCTTTGGCCACCGCCGATGACCGGAGGCCGCCACCGCCCACTTGGCCTAGCCCGAACGAGGCCGCCGCCGCTCGCCACAAGCGAGGCCCGGCTGACCCTCGCCTGGGCAACAACGGGCAAGCCCCCGCGAGGTCAGCCTCGCATCGCTAGATCCGAGGCCACGGCGGTCCCGACCGGCCAGAAATTAAAAACAAAGAAAAAAAAGTAAAGAAAAAATAAAAAATTTAATAAAAAAATTCGAAAAATAAAAAATATAAAAAAATTAGTTCGGGGTAAAATTGTCACATGTATACCAGTTTAGAGTTTTTGGTGGTAAAAAAAATAGTTCAGGATAGATTTGTCACAAGTGTACCAGTTTGGAGTTATTTATGGTAAAAAAAACAGCTTGGGGTAAAATTGTCACAAATGTACCAGTTCAAAGTTTTTCGTGGTATTAACCCTTTTTTTTGGGTCGGAGTGGGATTTTTCTTTTGGGGTGTGGAATTTTTGACTAGCGAAATTTATTTTTCTTTTGACAAATATTTTTGGAAAGGTTATCCTCTCTCTTCAATAAAGGGGAAACTTTGAAAATTATTCGGCATTAAACGATGAAGAGAATATTAAAAATTTTTATTGCAAGAGAAATGCTATATCGAAAAACCCCACAACATCTTTTAAGATAATTTTAAAAAAATTAAAGAACGAGAGATAGAGGGATTGGGTTCGCCGCGTCGATGGTGGGGGGTCAAGCGACCCTAGTTATGGTCCGACGCGGTCACCGCAACTCTTGTTAATTAGGTAGCACCGCCCTCGTCGACAACGACTTGTGAGTTTTACAAAATTGGCATAGCGATGCTTCTGATAAGGTTCAGATCAATTTTGGCTCACGTACGTCGGACGTATATTGCTAAGTTTAATGCTCTTCCGAATTCCCATCCCTTCGACGATGGTAAGCATTAGCTGATTCAACCACCTAGCGGTTCCCGGTCCGGTCCGATCCAATCTAAGAACCGGGAATCGGACTGGGAGGACCGGTTCCCAATTTCTAAAACTAGGGACTGGATTGGCTAGTCTTGGGATCGTGGACCGGATCGGACCGAAGTTCCGGTGAGACCAATCACTTATTGGTAAATGCAAGAAGGAATTGAGAAAATTAGATTAGGAATTTAATTTTTGTCGCAAATTCCGTCGCCAATTTGTGACGGATTTTTTTTTCGTCACAAGTTAGCGACAAATTTAATTTTCGTCACAAATTCATTAGCGATGAATTTTTTTTATCGCAAATTAGCGACGAATTTAATTTTTGACACAAATTCATTAGCGATGAATTTAGTTTTCGTCGCAAATTCCGTCGCTGATTTACGATGAATGCTTTTTTTGTCATAAATTAGCGACGAATTTAATTTTCGTTGCAAATTCCGTCGCTAATATACAACGAATTTTTTTTGTCACAAATTAGCAATGAATTTAATTTTCGTTACAAATTCCGTCGCTACTTTGCAACGAATAATTTTCGTCACAAAGTAGAGACGAATTTAGTTTTCGTAGCAAATTCCGTCGCAAATTAACGACGGATAATTTTTCGTCACTAATTTTCCGTGACTAAATTCTTGTTTTTTTGTAGTGCATCTATACTGACATGGCATGGAGATTCGTCTATAATTTTTTTTACAGCAGCGTGAAAATATTTTTTTATTGATTAATTATTTTAAGCGATATAAATAATTAATTTTAAGAAAATTTCTTTTAAATTATTTATTTTTTGTGAAATAAACAGAACCTAAGGTGGTATATAAGATAAATAAAAGAGTTAATACTATGAAAAACCCCAAACTGGTATACTTGTGACAAATTTACCCAAAACTATTTTTTTGACCATAAAAAATGCTAAACTGGTACACCTGTGATAATTTTACCCCGAACTATTTTTTTGATCATAAAAAACCTCATACCGATATACCTGCGACAATTTTACTCTCGAACTAATTTTTTGGCCGACAAAAACCCTAAACTGGTACATCTGTGACAAATTTACTCTCTGTTAGTTTCCGTTAAATTTTACTATCAAATTGCGATGTTTAATGACACATGATAATTGACATGTGTACCGATTTTGGGTTTTACCACTCTGTTTGTCACAAGTTTATCAATTTGTGATTTTTTGTGATATTAATATAATTTAACGGACACTGACAGAGGGTAAATTTGTCATAAATGTACTAGTTTGGGGTTTTCAGTGGTCAAAAAATTAGTTCGGGGGTAAAATTATCACAGGTATACCATAATAGGGTTTTTGGTGGTTAAAGAAATAGTTCGGGGTAAAATTGTCACAAGTATATCAGTTTGGGGTTTTTGATGGTCAAAAAAATAGTTCGGGGTAAATTTGTCACAGGTGTACCAGTTTGAGATTTTTTGTAGTCAAAAAAATAATTTAGGGTAAAATTATCATAGGTGTACCAATTTAGGGTTTTTCGTGATATTAACTTTAAATATAAAATTCCATGCAGATTTCTCCGACGGTAATGACCAAGTTTTAACTAGGCTTAGGTATCTAGTGTTCGAAACTCAGCGGGCTCTACTAATTTATATATATATTTTGGTCGAAGGGCTCTGCTAATTAAACGGGGCCTAACAAAGCCTATAAATACTTTCTAGTTTTCACAAGCTGGTCACGGTAGGCAAAAAGCAAAACGCATTCGACCGTGTGTCCTCTTCATCTTCATCGAAGGAACGCCTCATCTCCATGTGGTTCCCTACTTTGATGAAATGTCACGAGCTGTATGACCTTTGACCTCTTGAAATGCTGAGGAAAGGAACAAGTCCAATGGATTGAATATAATAATGAATTTCATGCAATGACGTCCAGTGTTTGTTTTTTCAATCCGACACGCATGATACACAAGTTGTACAAAAGATTTCCTAGTAGATAAATCTAGTTTCTTTAGCTTAATATGCCTCCCTTCGCCTCACTTGCGGTGCCAACTTCACGCCCCCCATTCATAACCCGACTCCCGAGCTTCCTTACTAATTTGGTGAGCCGATCCATGGAAGTGCCAATTCTTTGAAGGTACTAATTAGGGGTGTAAATGATTCGGATTTTTTGAAAAATCTAATTGAATCGAATCCAAACTGAATTGAACTGTTAGGGGTACATCCTTGGACAGAATCGAATCGAATCGAATATGAACCGAGTCGAAAAATCGGTTTGGTTCGGTTTTTTCTTCTTCTTTTACTTTTGTACTTTTTATTCGCAGCTTAGTTTTCGGTTTTGGCGTCTCTCTTCGTCCTCCTCCTCGTCGCCTTCGTCCTCTTCTTCTCCCTGACTACCGTCTTCTTCCTCATCGTCACCTCCGTCGAAATCCCCATCGCCGTCGCTATCATGGGTGGATCCGGAGCCACTGGGAGCGGTACCGTCGGGGGGTAAAATCTGGGGATCGTGAGCGAGCAAGGCGCAGAGCCCATTGCGGAGACGGACGAGTCCACAGAGCTGTCGGTCATTGCGCGACTCGATGACGACGTCGCCCGCGACGAGAATGCAGGAGCGGAGCCCCATGGCTGAGCACAATTGAGGAGAGAGAAAAGTGAGTGAGAGGAGAGTTGCGAAGATAGAGGAAGAGAGAGAAAAGGAAGGGCGAGAGGACGGCTAACGACGGTGAGAGTGAGCAGGGAGAGTGCACGTGAAAAGAAGAAAAAATAAAAAGAAATCGAGACCAGATTCGATCCTAACCGAACTTAATTATCAACTAACTAAATTTTTTTAGTTATTCATCTGGTTTCGGTTTCAATTTCGATTATGGTTCAGTTTTCGGTTCGATTTTTGACACCCTATTACTAATTTAAAGTGAAAAATTACTCGGAATGGATAGGGTCAAGTATGGTTTAATGTTCAAGTTGGGTCCCTAAAATTATATAAATGAAAATAGGTCAATATCTATTCAACAAGTTAAATTAGATCGGATTATTTTTGATCTGATTCGCCATTTTATGGGCCTAAATATGTACTAAGGCTGGCACGAGTCCACAACGAGGGCGATAATGGGGGACGTGAGCTCATTCGTCTGGTCTAGGGAGATCGTGACTGTTGATATCAAGCTCAGTACAAATGGATCTCCTCTAATTATTGAGATTTGCCTTAATGATCATCCTTCCTTCACGAGAATCGGAGATGAGAAGTTTGATTTTTTGCTTTATACGAAGTTAAGGGTGAGGAAGTTTAATTTCATACGTGTTTGTGGAAAAAAAACGAGTCGTGTTTAGTCTACTCATAATGGATTTCTTTCCACGTCCGCGACTAAAAGCGAAGGGAACGACATCGGGTTCCACCTTCCATTTCGACCTTCGGGGAGAAGGTAGCCGGCCCTTGATCCCCTGCCCCCGCGACCAGCGTACGCCGCTTCCCCCCGTACAAGTCAACCGACGACAGTCGAAGTCAAAGTCAGAGGTCCTCCCACAGAACCCATCCGTAGGCCGACACGTGTAGTTTCCAAAATGCGACGCCGGGCAGGGGATCAGGGAGTGCGCGGGAGCAAACCTCCTCCTTCGTCCTTTAGAGACTTTTGCGAGCACGCTTTGCTTCACACTTTCATTTCGCTAGCAGTAGCAGCGACCGCGAGCGATTCCGTTGCAATCGGGACACGCAGTGCTCGAAGGACTTCGACAATGGCGGCGAGGCCTTCTTCTCCGACGCCGTCGTCGTGTAGCTCCTCGTGTTCGTCTCAGTTGCCTTCTTCCTCCGGGTCCCCTCCACTCCCCATCATGGCCCTCCGCGAGAAGATCGTCGAGAAGATCGTCGAGAATCGCGTCACCCTCATCGTCGGCGAAACCGGATGCGGTATTCTCTCTCTCTCTCTCTCTCTCTCTCTCTCTGTAGAGTGCTCTGCTGCATTCCATTTTGGTTGCGTTAAGTTTGAGCGGTGAACGATGAATTTAAGACGCTGAATTTGGCGCCGCGATTTTGGATGATCGGGGTCGTTATTGGGAGATTTTATGTGAAGGAGTCCTTCATCTCTCCTACTGAGGCTTTCGAACTCGTGTGATGCAAATCGAGTGCGCGAGATTCCTTTATTCTCTCGCTAGCCTTTTGGTTTGCGATTATCCAGCACGTTGCCTCGCCTTTCATCGCTAGTTCGTCGACTATGTTATTGTATTTCATGGTGTTTCGCGGTTTCAGAAACTATACCGAAGGAACCTAAGGTGTTCATGAATGATGAAGAGGCCACTTTAGCGTAGCTCTGTATTGTTTGGTTTCATGCAGCTTGTACTGATGCTCACAAAACTGTGGGAATGTGGTCGCGTCAACGTTTTTGTTTTATTCAAGTGAATGAAGATTTCGTACTCAGTTTCTTTAGTTGATCTCTGCAATAGCGCCAACGCATGAAATGTCTGTCTAAAGAATTCTTAATCTCAGTTTTTGTTTTATGGACCATGTATTTTATTCAGCTAAGCACTTCGTATTCACTGATTCCGATTGCTAAGAACTTATTGGAGAAGGAAGCCAGCTGATTCTTCATGAGTCACATCTGGAATATGGAGATTTGGCTTGATGTCAGGTGTAATTGGTTTCATTATTGTTGTTGTTGTTATCATCATTATTTTAAAGCTGAATACAGTCTTCCATTATCGAGCTTTTAAGAGGAGTGGAAAAGATTATTCAGGATCCAAATAGTTTGGTTTTTCTAGTTCTATATTTGATTTTCTTTCAATTTAAAGGAAGCTTTCAATAGAAACTAAAGTCGGGCCTTCAAGATCTGTTTCATTGAAAGTTTTTATTGGCTGATTGTTGCTTGTAAACCGATTTAACTGTGTAATCCAATACCGGGATTATTATATTTGTGCTTGCCCTGAAGTCGTAAATGTGGATTGGGAATCGAGTTTCATCAGAGCCTGTGTTATTAACTTCTCTGCATCTGATTGATGCTATGACCTGTTTTTGTTAGTCTTCCACAGTTTGCTGCTTGGGATCTGATTATTTATTCTAAATGTTAGGGAAGAGCTCTCAAGTGCCTCAGTTTCTGCTAGAGAGAAACATCTATCCCGTAATATGTGCACAGCGTAGCGAATCTGCAGTAGTAGCCATGGCGAAAGTGGTTGCAAAAGCCCGTAATTGTGAGTTGGGAGGGGAAGTTGGATATCACATTGGTCATTTAAAGAATATATCATCCAGGTAGCGATGCATGCTCTCTCTCTCTCTCTCTCTCTCTCTCTCTCTCTCCCCCACGTGCAGGAAAATAGTTGAAAGAAACACATGCCTCTTTTATCACCATTTCCTTAAATCGAGAATTAGATGGTCCATGGTGTTTGATGTGCTGTTTATTTCTTTGGGCTTCTGGAGCTGTTGGCTGGCACTGCCGATAGTCACGCATTGTTTTTATATCTACTGTCCTTTATTTCCTTCAGCAGGTTTGGATTTTTTGCCTTCTTTATCCGTCCTCCATTACTTTTGAGCTAATCTTTAGTGAACTTATTTGCAGACTGGTATTGTTTTCCACTCTACTGAACTAATAAATAATTCAGGTGGACATTCTTTTAAGTTGAGTTGGCTAAACATATTCTGCCACACCATTACAGAAATAAGAACTCTTTTCCCATCTATATTTTATGTGTGATGATTTTCCAAATTCTATGATCATCTTAAGTATTGAGAAAAATGTCGATGGGCATGGTGACTTCAATATCTGCACAACTGATGAACCTTTCTGTCATTACTATACCATATTAGTATGAATAGTTACAACTTGTGAGATGTTATACGTCAAGCTTTCGCTTGTGAAGTAGTTACAGGGTCTGAATTTTTATTTAATGTGAAACACTTGAAACATTTCAAAATATACAAATATCGAAATGTACAATCCTATATAATTTGTTCACATTTTCCAAAACTTAAAATCTTTATTTTCTTTTTCAAAATTTTGGAGGAAAAGCCATACATAGAAGCAATAACTTGGACCAAATAGGTCCATAATCAACCTTGCAAGTGACACAAATGTGATCTTAGATTTCATTCATCATTTTATTTTCTTCGATTTCATGTAGTAAAGTTTTTCTTATTCATATCTATGTCATTAGTGCATGTTCAGGAAGTAAAACACTGTGTCTTAAATGGTCAAACACGTAAATGCAAGAGTCACTTCCATTGATTTTTTATCTATGTATATATTGGTTGAGACATTTTTTTTTCAGTGGTTCATGCTAATTTTGCATCGATTCACCAATTGGAAGTGCTTTAGGCATCTGTGTTGTATGTATTTTAAACTAAAGTCCTTATTCCTTTCTGCCTGTCTTCTTTTGCAGCTCAAAGATTGCTTTCAAAACTGCGGGAGTTTTGTTCGATGAAATACTTGAGAAGGGTCTGAATGCGCTTGATTGCAAGGCTATCATAGTAGATGAAGTGCATGAAAGATCTGTAGAGTCTGATCTCCTTCTTATCTACGTGAAGCAGTTTCTCCTAGAGAACAATAACCTCAGGTCAGGTTAATAATTTTTCCCTGTATTTGGTGTCATTCGAAGTTTACCACTTAGTCTGCACAAAATGATGGTGTCATAGAAACAATTTCGAGTAGCTTTATCGATAATCATTTCTGGTGATACTTGGGGAGTCTGTGGTTATGATGCGGTGAAATCTTTTTTCTTTATCTTCAAGCATTTTATAATATGCATCACTTGTGAAAATGAAAATCTCAACGGGCGGTTTATCAATAACATGCTTGTATCAGGTAGTGGTGCAAATAGAATGTGAATGCAGTTGATTTAATAATGAAGTGGAAAGAATCAATCACACTGGCAATATATACAGAAAACTGTATCTTTGATTTCATGTTTCATGGATAGTGGTAGCTTTGCGGCCTAAGAAACTTAGTCCCTGTTTGATAATTTGCAGGGTGGTATTAATGTCTGCAATAGCCGATATTGCGAAATTCAGGGACTACTTTGGTGATATTGCTGGGAATGAAAGAGTAGAGGTGGTTGCCATTCCTAACTCCAACCAGCAAACCATTTATCAAAGAAGCGTTTTATATCTTGAGCAGGTAAAAGCTCCGTTATTAGTCCAGATAGGACTAAATTTGCAGCATTTATTTTCAAGAGTACCCGCTCAATTTTTGATCATTTGGCATTCTTGTTTCACATGGAATTTCAAGGTGTGTTGGCGTAATTTTTGCTTTTAAAAATAGACTTTACTTTCTGCTTTTAGTATTTAGATTTGACTTTTATTTAATACGTAACTCCTTGAATTTATGGAAGCATGTAATTATTAGCAATTCAAGTCGTTTAAAGACACGTAAATTTTTTTCCTGATTTTTTAATTTTCAAAATAATTATTTCTAATATTTGGTGGGAAAGTCATTTACATATTTTTATTTGCGGTAAAGTCATAAGTAGTCTAAGAAGTCGAAACAAGCAGATCCTGAACCGAACTTTGTCGTTGAAATTATCGTGTAGTAAAGGAAGACTGGAATCTCCTACTGCCTTTTCACTTATTCGAGCCACCCTTGTTTTTGCACTTACCAAATGCTAGAAAAGTTAGAAGGAAGTAGTAGTTCTTGTGGAAATTCAAGAATCAAACCAGGGCTGATTTTGCAGCTGTGGCCGTTCAAACTTTTAATTGTAACTGCTAGAGAGTAATTGCAAAATTTGTTTCTACTCTTGAAATCGTGATGCGGGGGTCCATCAAGATAATGTCGAGATTTGTTCCGGATTTATTACCCTAATGGTTGATGATTTTTTAATTAGAATGTGAATAGGAATTTACTTTTGTTTGTTTGTCCGTAGTATAATCTAAGTTGATTTTATTCGTGCAAGGCACTAATTATCATTTGGTCACATTTTCCTAGTTTATTATTATATTTTAATTTTCTTTTACCTAGTTTGGGTTTTCACGAATATGCACTTTATTTTGATGTAAAGCAGCTCATCTGTGAGCAAGTTGCGCCTTGTGTGTGTTTTGCGGATTCATTTATCCATGTTTATCCCATTTCTGCTGCGTCAATTGGTATCGGAGCCGGTAAAATCGCTAGTGAGCGGAGCCATGTCTGGTAACGATGGCAATGGAAGCAACCGTCCCACTGACGAAGATCAGGGGGCGCAGGCCTTGTGGACGGCTACTCGTCGTCTCAAGGCACCTCAACGGGCCATGGAGCAGAATCTTCAATTAACTCTGGACACGTTAGTGGAGCAGCTCGGTCCGGGGGAAACCCGGGAAGGGCTGATGAATTAGCGCCGCGGATGAATAATCGTAGCGGCCAACCGCTCAAAGGAGTCTGGTGGTTCGGAACAATTGGCATGACTGGCCTACCTAGAATAATTCGGATTGGGATGAGCTGGGAGATGATTTGGGCAGTCAGTACGGAGATCAAGGCTTCAGCTGAGACGGGGATGTGGACTGCGGTGAAGCCTATGGCTGGTATCACCACGGCGGGCGATGCGGGAGAGGTCATTGACACTGCAGAAAAACCCATCGCTAATTAGAGAATTGCTGAACTAGTCTAACCATGTGCAAGGGGCTTGTTTTAAGCCATTTAGTGCTCGTTGAAGTAAACACGTGATCAGGCCGAGATGGATTGTGGTATCCAAGGGGCTGCTCCATGTATACTTGAATATCAAGATCTCCGTGAAGGAAGGCATTTTTGACCTTGAGTAGTTGCCGAATGGGCCAATTATGAATGGCTGCAACATTAAGAATGATTCGAGGGGTTCCGGGCTTAACGAACTGCATTGAAGGTTTCTAAAAAATCAACACCCTCTTCTTAATGAACCTCCTTGGCGTCTGGTTGACCTTTGAGATGATCCAAAGTTCCACCGGCACCAAGTTTGGTTTTGAAGACCCACATGCAACAGAACAAAGTTCATGTTTTGTTGTTGAGGAACAACATCCCAAGTATTTTTTGTGGGGAAAAGTATCAGAAAAGTATCTTTTGCACTAGACACCGGCCATCGGCCATGGCTGGCCGCCTGGCCTTGCTTGGGTGAGTCTGCCGTCGCTCGGACGAGGTCGCTGTTGCTCGCTATAGGTAAGGCTTGGCCGACCCTTGCCTGGGTGAGGGCGTTTCCCGGCGGGGGCTCCCCTCACCATATATGGCGAGGTCGCTGTGGCTTGGGCGAGCTAGATCTGGCGAGGGGAATCGCCGCCGAGGAATGCCCTCTCCCATGTAAGGCCCTACGAGGGTTAGCCTTGCCCAGGCCAGATCTAGTGAGGTCGGCTCTCACCCAAGCCACGGTGGCCTTGCAGGGCATCGTCCACGCTCGAGCGAGGCCGCTATGGTCAGGGCGAGGGTCGGCCTCGCTAGATGTGGCGAGGGTCGGCCAGGTCTTGACTATGGCAGGCGAGGGCGGCCTTGCTTGAGTGAGCAAGCAGCATCTGGGTGAAAGCAGAGTGGCTAGTTGATAGTCGCATCCACTATCAAGTAAGGTTTGGTTGGGATCGAGTTGTGGAGAACTGAACACATATCCCGTCTCCCGAAGTGTTGAACAACTACTATAATGGCCTGGCGATGAAAACTTCGATTTGCTCCACAAAGCGAGCTCCTGCCCTGCCTCGTCTTCAATTTTAAATGGACAAAAAAATTTAGGGGAGGGAGTGATGCCTCTTGACCTCAAATGAAAGATGGGAGGCGAGCTTTGTGAGGTGAAGAGGAGAGGAGCTAGAAGCTTGGCCAGCCCACCCGACTGTGGCCGGTGGTTGGCCATCGCCTGTGGCTAGTGGTCGGTGACCGGCCAAAGATAGAAGAAAGGGAAAAAAAAGAAAAAAATTAAAAAGATAATTTAAAAAATCGAAAAAAAATTAAAATATTATTAAAAATTATCCACATCAATGCCGGTAGTGTTACGTAGGTTGGCCGGTGTCTATGTCAGTAATATGTGGTTAAAATTAGCCGAAAGGATTAAATTGACACAAAAATAAAAGGAATGAAATTCAATTGATACTAAAAAAGGGTTTAGGACTTTTTGTACACTTTTTCCATTATTTGTGGCAAGAGCATATATTTCACCAACCACTGTCTAGATACCACTGTCTAGATACTACTCATTCTTCTTCTTTAATACCTACGTGAAAAAGTGATTTCATCTCTTTTTTTGTACCCTAATAAAATTGGGTCCTTTCTTGTTAGGTGACGCGTCAAACTTCCAATTGATTTTCTTGTTCTTTTTCAACTCTTTAGAAAATTGTTGTTTGAAATGATTAGGATTTCCACAATTAGAACAGCTATAAAATTGCTCAATTATTGGTTTAATAAACTGTTTTCTGTAATGGTTTTTTAGAGATATAAGCAGGTCTTTCTTTCAATCTTTCTTTAACCTTTAGAAAAGGATATTGATTTTCATTTTCTTTTTCATATATAAAACCAGATTTGTTGTGATAAGGAATTTAAATTAATAAAATCTTTCAAGAGTTTTTGATTCGAGAGAAAATAATTTTCTTGCAAATTTGGAAGTTTCTTCTTTTATAGCACTTTCCTTCTGTGAAAGTTCTTGTTCATTCTTAGTAGTGGCAAGTTCTCTTTGCAGACGTTCGAGTTCTTGCTTTTGCGAAATATCTTGTTCTGTTAATTTTGAAACTTCTTTCTTCACTATATAAATATTTTTTGAAGCTTTTCTATGCTCATCTTAAATTTCTTTTAAAAATTCTTCCATTTCATCATAAATGAGTTTAGGTGAAATTACCTCTTCTTCATCGATTTGAGTGCCAGCCAATATACATAAATTTTTTTGCGCTGCCTCATCACTCAATTCATATTCCGTGTCACTCCACGGTTGTGCCTTTAATGCTCTATTCTTTTTTCAGACTTACCTTTTTTCTTGCTCGAGTAAAGAGCAATCTGACTTGAAATGACCAGGTTTCCTAAACTCAAAAGAGTTGATTTCCTTACCTTTGCTGTGGTCCTTGTCCTTGGAGAATTTTCTTTCTTCAGTCGACTTCATTGGCATTTTGCCCTTGAAATTTCTCCCTTTTCACATGAGGCTTTTGAGTCTTCTTGTTAATGGAGCCATGTCTTCGTCTTCGAATGACGTTGAATCTCCTACATCAACAGTATCGGCTTTAAAAGTACTGGACGTCTAACCTTTAAGGTTGTTCTCATCATTTTGTAGCTCGACTTCACAGGACATTAGTGTTCCTATTAGCTCATCCATTGATAAGGGCTGAATTGTCGATGTTTCACGAATTGATGTCTTCACATGACTCTACTCTTTTAGAAAAGCTCTCAAAGTTTGTTCACTTTTTCTGCATTTGTTTACGCTTTTCCTTGATTGGTGAGACCATCGATGATTTCTCTGTCTCATGTACATTTGTCGCTATGTCATCTGGCCTCATCTTGAATGTCTCGTAATTTCTAAGAAGGATGATCTTCTTTGTCTCTTATTTGGTCAGTTCCTTCAAATGTACCTTGGAGTGTATCCCGGATTTCTTTTGCTGTGGTACAAGAGGAGACATGATTAAATCCAGATGGAGATAATGCACAATATAAGACATGAAGTGCTTTAGTATTTAAAGGTCTTCTAGTTAATTCTTCAAGAGTGACAGCAGGTTGAGGTGGCTGCGGAGGAGGATTAGCCTGATTATCTCCAGCAGCTGCTACTGGCGGAATAGGTGCAGGTGCTCTCACGACTTGAGGAGCGAATGAACAATTCTCTATGATCTTCCAAATTCTGAAGTCCGTTGACAGGATATATACCACATGCTCTGTTTCCAATAATCATAGTTAGTTCCATCAAAGTACGGTGGTCTTGTAGTAGATTGACCTTCAACAATACTATTGCCAATAATTTTAGCTATAATTCAGGATCTTTATGCTTAGAAATAAAATCAATTTAGATAACAAGTAACGTGGCTCTGGTACCAATTGTTGAGGCTAACAAAGCAACTTAGGGGGATGAATAGGTTGATTTAAAACTTTAATAAATTTTTGCTGAATATTTTAAGTTTAATTTTTATAGATACAAGAACTGTTTGATAATATCAAATGCAAATGCTTCTATCACATGAATTTAAAGGAATAATGGGGTAGAAGCTTTTGCAGACAGATTTTGTAGTGGTTCAGCTTATATTAAGCCTACGTCCATTCTACCATATAGCAGCCATTAACAAGGCTGGGATCCATTAGTAACCTTAAGAGACATTACAATAGAGCAATTGCTGCTTTTACTTGAAACCGATAGAACCCACTATCAAATAAACAAGCACTACTATTATCCTTGTACACTTCTCTATTAAGAGATTACAAGCAACAAGAACTCTAAATAGAGAGAATCACAAATAAGCAGTACCCCGATTGCAAACAGAGAGAGAACAAGATGATATCAGAGTTACAACTTTCTCAATTTTTTTGCCAACCTTTCAGCTTGATTTTAATCTCTAACGTGGAACTCGAGTCTCTAATTTAGACGTTGGAGAGTCTTGAAGAAAGTCAAAGAGCCGTAGAGTTTGAGAGACACCATCGCTACAAGTCTGACAGCTCGTACGGTCTGATTTTCCTGGCAAAAGTGATGTTTCTCTAAATAATCTGATGCCTCCGTCAACAATCCGTTTCTCTTGCTGCTTGAACAAAACAAGCAAAAACCGTCTGGGAAAATATCACAAAACATTGTAAATTATGTCATTTGTGATAAATTTATTATGAATTTTTTTTGTGACACGAAAAATCCCAAACTATGCTACTTGTGACACGTTTACCCCACAATACTTTGGCTCATAGGCATTTTCGTCTTTTTCTTTTTTCTGTTTTTTTTCCTTTTTTTTTTATTTTTTTCTCTGATAAGGGCAGCCCTCGCCTAGGCAGGTGAGGGCGAGGGTCACCCTCGCCCGACGCTGGCGAAGCCGCTTGACGCCGGATCTGGCGAGGGCGAGCCTTGTCGGCGTCGAGCTAGGGGTGCCCTCGTCGGATCTAGCTAGGGTGACCCTCGCCCGACGCCGGATCTGGCGAGGGCGACCCTCGTCTGGGTGGGTGAGGGCTACCCTTGCCGGAGAAGAAAAGAAAAAAAAAAGAAAAAAAAACAGAAAAAAGGAAAAAAGATGAAAATGTCCATGGACCAAAGTATTGTAGGGTAAATGTGTCACAAGTGGCATAGTTTGATGTTTTTCATGTCACAAAAAAAAGTTCGGGTTAAATTTATTACAAGTAACATAGTTTGGGTATTTCCGTGTTACAAAAAAAAAATTCAAGGTGAATTTATCATAAATGGCATAATTTGAGATTTTTAGTGGTATTTTTCCAAACTGTTTTGATATAACCATAAAGATATGCACTTTTTACATGTATTTGATTTAACTGATGTTGTTTAAGCCCATGTCTGCTCTCCCGGATTACAGATCATCACATCTATTTGATTTAATCGATATTGTTGAAGCTCGTGTCTACTCTCCCAGATTACAGATCATCCTGTAATCTACTAATAATCTTGTGAATAATTACAATGTAGCACGAGCTCCTTCTACCCGAAGTTGATAGATTTCATTATCAAAACAAGCACTGCTCTCACACTTGTACACACACTTGTAACATAGTAAGAATATGACTATGTCAGTGTTTGTAGCTTTGTCAATTTTCTGTCATCAATCCCTCGGCGTGCGTTGATCTTCTTATGTAGTTTCAATCTTTGGACTAGCCGTCGGACAATATTCAATATTCAATTTGCCTGGAGATGATGGACACAATCACCGAAGATCTGATTGCGTATGCAATCAAATATTCCTAGTACTAGTGAGGTTTCTCCAAATAGAATTAGCCATGCTTGTTAATAATCCATTCCACCAAATGGATTATCAATTAGATTAGCTTCAATTATTCCTTCCAGAATTGGGTCTTCTTATTTAGATCATGTAATCATATTATTAATGCATTCATCATAGTCGATATACAGAGTTGCTTATATTAACAATCAATGACATATTTAATTGAGGAGGCAAATGAGGCCTAGAAAAATTTGAACTCAAGACTTCATACTTCGATACCATGTGAGATTTTGTGGGATCACTGCCAACTGTTCTAAAGGCTTAAACTGTTAGATTAAGGCGTGATTTAATATTTTTTTTTGGTAAGGAGGCATGGTTTAATATTTAATTATTCTAACAATAAGAAGTAGATGGTTTTGTCAATTTTAAAATATCATAGAGGTTTTCCCAACACATTCTGTTATGGTGTATGGGGACATTTGACTTGGGGTTCAATCCTGCTTTTGATTAAAATGATCATGTAAACTAAGGTTAGAAAATTCAGATTTCCTCTTCAGATATGATGAACAATATCGTGAATACTGACAGAAATAAAATTATTCCTTCTCAAATATTGCAAAGTTTGACTATCTGGGTGTCCCAATATTTGATGCCAAACTTGCTCATTTGCTGATTTTTGCCTAAAAATGCTTGAATTCTGTGGATCTCTGACAGCATACAAATCAGCGATGATTACTGCCCGATATCCAGAGTTGATGTGTTTTTGAGTCCTCGACACAAAAACTAGATCCATTAAACTCAAAATAACAGGGATATTCCTGCCTGAGTTGAGAAACAGAGAGAAGACTCTCCTTTATTCGGGTAACCACCAAAATGTTTCGATGTGCAAGAGTGCTAGATGCATTTCCAATAAGACCAGCACGAATATGAATAATTGGAAGTGATTCGCCACTGGCCACCGTTACACTATCAGTGCCATGATGAGGTAGCAAGTTTGTAAGTTTACCTGGTTTATCTGTGTTATGAACATCAGCACTTGTGTCTGGATGCCTGTCATCATCATGCGGGTCAGAATTATGCAATGCAGTTAGGCTGTGGGCAATGCTATTGCTTTGATAACTGTTGTCAAATCGATGCCAACACTTAAGTGTGATGGCCTTTCTTTTTGCAAATTTGACAAGAAGGCAAAGATGCCATAAGAGGGTTTGAGTTTGAGCGAGCAGACTGGGAAGATGTTGTGGGTCTTCCCTGATTTGATTGCGAGAAACCACGACCTCTTGAATTAAAGCTAAATGAGCCGCCACGACCTTTATTACTGCCTCCTCGATTCCCACCGGGGTTACGCTGAGAAACAAACGCCATTGAGGTGTTTGACGCAGCAGTCATGCTTCTTTTGTTAGGTAATTCATAGCTTTGAAGTTGTTGGATAACTTCTGCATATGATGGAAGGAGGGGTCGAAGCATAATGGTCTTGAAAAAATTCGTAATTGTCACCAAGGCCTTCCAGCAACCAGAAAACTTTATTTGCGTCCGAAACAAGTAGACCAATAGTAGCATTTACTTGATTATAGATGCCCTTGAATTCTAAGATAGACAGCTAAGGGTTGAGTCCCTCTTTGAATATGTTGCAAATTTGCAAGGAGGTCGAATTCCTGGACGACAGAGCTCTCAGTATACTGTTCTGTTAGAGCGTTCCATACCTGTGAGGCTGTTTTAAGCCCCACTGCAAGTCCAAGAGCTTCTTCCCTACCTGTGGTACCGATAGAGCTCACGGTTACCAATGACCCAAGATTTGATGAGTCGGATCTGTCCCAACCCATGATTTGTAATCAGGATTTGCAATCAGCTTCCCATTTTCTCGATCAAGTGTTGGTGGAGAAGTGGCTGTTTCGCCAGCGAGAAACCCTTGAATATCTTTACTTTCAACTAATTTAGCTTTGAAGTGACGAATTTAGCCGCTTTGAGATTCGAAGGAAATGAATATTTGGGAGCAGCAGCCATTGTTTTAGCATGTAGGGAAGGGGTCTGGGTGCCTTGCATAAACGTTTGATTGTGACACTAACATAAATAATTTTCATTGTCGCTAGGCAAAAATCGCCTCTTTAACAGTGTTTGCGTCTTTGACCACGTTGTAACTAGGGTCTTGCCTTCTAACTGACGTTCCTCCTCCAGTTTTTCCCACCAAGAGTAAGCTCTGCCCTTGAATTTATACCCCACAAGTTTCACCCTCTGATTCTAGGGAATCTCCATGTATTCGAAAAATCGATCCACCTCATCCAGCCAATTTGTGAAGTCTTTGATATTAGGTAGGAATTTCCACTTCCCTCTTGAATTCCTCCTCCCACCAATGGCCACGGTCATCGCCACCACAATCCCGTTGATCAACACCATAATCGCAACCACAACCCCACTGGTCATCCATGTCGTTATAACTACTGATCCACACGTTCAATCTAGGGCTCAACCGAAGCCAAATTAGGAAGATTTCGATAACAACCGCGCATGGCAGATTTGATGCTGGGTTTGTTTTTATTTTGATTTGATTCTAGAATCTAAGTTGTTTAACTTGTTTTTCAGATTTTGTTTGTTAAAATAATCATAAGAAACAATACGATCTCTAATTTGATCTTTCTATGTGGGAAAAATTATGAAAGTAACCTCTGATTCAGCAACAATTAGGGGTATTTGGTTCCAGTGTAGGCAAATTTTGGAGTAGGAACTTGGAATTTGTTCTATCATGGTCGGTTTCTAGATGTTGGAACCGGTTCCTTTAGAAACCGGCCGGTTCCACAGTCAACTTGAGAATTGAGCCTATTTAAAATGAATCGGTCCAAGCTGGTTCCTCAATTTTTTTTTAACCGGGAATCTACCTGGTCCCGTGTGAACTAGTCATGTAAGGCTAGTTCGATTCGGTTCTCAAGTTGAACCAGTCTGGTGCCTACCCATTGCAAAAACACTAATATGGATGCCTAAGAATTTGAGCTAGAATGAAAAAATGGAGATTTGCCTTTGGATCATCTCCATTTAAATGATTCGGTAAAATTATTTTTATTACCTCTGCTACACATTAGACTATCTCTAGCAAAAATGCATGCTGTAATGATAACACCCACAGCAAACAATAAAGCTACATCCTTATGTAAACATATGAAAACAGATGCAATTAGACCTGCATTTGCGCATCCGCTTGTGGGAAGAACTAGAGTACTTTAAACCTATTTCGTTCATGCACAACATAGTAGATGATTCAGGCCTTCAAAGTGCACCATAGCCCAAGGCAACTCCTAACAAAGTAAGGCCTGCATATCCACTTGCCCGCTAGCTTGACAAGTGGCGTATCTTATCTCAGTATACGTTCAATACGTCCTGACATCATACTACGGGTGCATTTTCCTAAATATGTCTTCCACATTAAGGCTGTCCTTTTTATGACTATGGCGTATAAAGTTCCCTGTTAGTGCTTTTCCTGCTTATGTCCAGATGTAGTACTCCTGTGTCAATATGTGTCTAGTCATATTCAATCCAATACCAGGCCCCTATTCCCTCAACCCCGTAAAACCCAAAACGATTATACAATAATGGGGAAAACTTTTTTGACAGTGGAGCAGAGTTCGTTCAGAAGATGAAATCATCGTGTTTGTAAAAAAATGTGGGAAAAAGAGAATGCAGAATCATGGTACTTTTTTTTTCTTGCTATGGCATAATTTTTTGTTTTGGTCAAATGCGATGGCATAATTGATAACGTGAGTGACACTGAATCTTTAAGATCAACATTTTACACAAGAAAAAGCCATCGATATAGCATGATAATTCCGGACAGTTGTTTTTCTCTTTTCTATAGAAAGGTTAATTACTATGTTCCTCATGAAGAGATGAGTATCTTCGTGGTTTTTTCAAATATAGCTTGTAAGTCATACTGTTATTTATTAAATTTTGCTGAACAGGTAACCAAATTGCTTGGAATTAGTTCAGAGTCATTGTCAGTGAAATATTGCAATGGGGAAAGCCCTTCAACAGCTGATGCAGATATTGAACCTGAAGTCCACAGACTCATTCATGATTTGGTAATGCATATACATGAAAATGAGCCAGACATTGAAAAGAGCATATTAATTTTTCTGCCGACATGCCGCTCAAAGGAGCAGCAATGGCGTCTTTTGAAGTCCTTAGGTTCATTGTTCAAAGTCATTTTGCGTGACAGCATAGACACAGAACAAGCTTTGTTGTATATGAAGATCTGGAAGTCCCACCGTAAGGTAAGTGTGCTTTCGGGAAGCTCAAATAAACTTTCATGTTTCGGCATTGGAGTTCTCTTAATTTGCATGTTAGCTTCTTGCATGATCAGAATATCGGTAACTAAATCAAGATTAATGTGCTCCATCTAAAGGCATGATATCATTTAGTCTCTCATTTTTTTTTCGGGTTAAAATGTTGTTTAGTTTGTAGAAGTATTTGAGGAAGCAATAAAACACGAAGATTGCGTTCTTCTGAAAAGCCATCACAATGGAAAACTGTATCAATAGATTTTACATGAAAAACCTTGCTTGTATTGACTTCTGAATCTTTGGCAGCATTTATGTCAATAAACTGATGCAGAAAAGGGAAGCCAAGGATCTTGCTTACCCTATTGATATCATTGCATAGGTGCAGATCTTTTGGGCATATTTCTCCATGTGCTTCTCCTCAAGTTGCGTTCTTCAAGAAGGCTATGGATTAGTTTGCCTCTGCTTTTGTTAGGAACGGTTATGAAATTATGTGTACTTATCAATGTGAAATTAGTTTGAGACCATTATAGTATTTGCTGTGGAACTGTACCTTTTCTTATGCCATTATTAGTGTTGAAGTGCGCGTGATTGTGGGAGGCTATGAATGGCAAAAAGAAAAAAAACTCGAGAGGAATTGGGTGATTATTTAAAAGGGTGGATATAGTGATAGTGGCGACATGTACGAAATGGGTGGTTACCTGATGAAATGAACGTAGTTAGAGTAAGGGTGATATTGGAATGTCAAAAAGTGAGACAAGTAGAACTTTTCCCCTAATGATATGGATTTATGATTAAGTTGGATCTCTTTTCATTAGCCAGTTAGAGAAACATATCACATATTTGAGTTCCTTCTGATTTGAAAATTCTTTTTAACCAGATAATATTAACTTCCGAGTCATCAGTGACAATGCCGAAAGTAGCTTTCATTATTGATTCGTGTCGATCATTACAAGTTTATTGGGATGGTACTAGGAAATGTGAATTCTCGGGCCTCAAGTGGGTATCCAAACTTCAGGTATCACATATAGCTCAGCAACTTTGTCTTAGTTTCTGTGTTATGTTCATGAGATTCAAAGTTCCATGCAGGCTGAGCGACGAAGAGGAAGAACCGGTCGCACCTGTGATGGAGAGATTTATAGATTGGTAACTCAATCGTTTTTCAATGATCTAGAGGATTACAAGTGTCCAACTATGCTGAGATTATCACTGCAACCGCAAATACTTCTAATCTGTTGTGCTGAACTAGAGGCCATTAATGATCCCAGAGGTATGTTCCTTCTGTCTATGAAACGATAAGCGTGCTGTTGAAATGTCCTCTCTTCCTGTTTCACCTTTGTCATCTACAAACTTGCCCAGATGCATCAATCTTCTCTTAGAACTGGAAGTTCAAAATAGGACTCCAACCTATGAGTAAAAAATCATGCAAAAGGATGGGAAATAAACAAATGTAGGGACGAGGGCAAAATCAAAACTGGAAGTCCTTTTCTTTCCTCCCTCTTTTAACATAGCCTTACCTTTAGGGCCTCCCTTCTACCGCCACTGAAAACCAAATCTGATGACCTCCGTTTTATCCCAGTGGACTTGCCCATACAGCATCTGTTCCCATTGTGTGTTGCGTTTTTAAGATCAATGAGTACGTTGGTCAGGACATTCTACCTTGCAAATTTTTTCTTGTTCGATCAAGTCCCTCCATATTGGAACCCTATGCAGCTAACAAGAAGTGACGAGGAAGCGAATCTCTTCAACAAGGTGGAAATTCTTGAGCTTGAGGAATACCGTGAGACATCCGAATTTCAATATTCACCAAGCATCGAGGAATTTAACTGTCCTTTGTCACCCTTCAATTGACTAATCAAGAAATAGATACCTTATACACTTTCATGTAAATATAATTTGTGAAGAAACTATGGAAGTGTTGAAATGAATGGAAAAGTAAGCTGTTTTAAAGCTATTCAGAAGATACCGAAAGGGGGATCTTCAGTGCTGATCTAAATTAAGAAGTATTGTCTTTGGATCTTTTCCTTTTTGTGCTTAGCTAGGACTACTGGAAAAACTTCACGCAGAAATTATTCTCAAGCCACATTACTGACATGTCCCCGTTGCATTTACCACTATTTGATTGCGCAAAAATTGACATTGGATGATTTTTTAAAAGGGAACTCATCTATTCCAGAACTCTAAGATAAATTGACACATTTCCATGGCTATGTTTTTAGCATTCCCTGATATTTTGCATTCATATATTCAGTTTTATTTGATTAACAGAAATGCTAATCCTTCAAAAATAATGTTAGTATTGTTGCAGAAGGCTTTAGACCCGCCTGATCCTGATGTTGTTCAGGATGCATTAGATTTGCTAGTTCATATGGGTGCACTCCAGACACCTCATAGAGGGAGGCTTGAGCCAACATTCTATGGACGTCTGCTTGCCAGTTTATCTCTGTCTTTTGAGGCATCTATGCTCGTAATTAAGTTTGGGGAGGTTGGATTGCTGCATGAGGGCATTCTTCTTGGTGTATTGATGGATAAGCAATCTCTACCCATCATCCATTTTTTTGGGGAGGATGATTCGGTACTTCTTCTCAAGCAAATGCCAGTTTTTTTTTTTTAAATCCATCAACAGATGAAAGACATTACTCTCATTGGCTATTCCCCTTTTCTTTCCAGTTCACAAAGTACCTTGACAACTACTTTAGTAGAGATACTAACAAACCCCCAATCGGTCCTCTAAAGGAGGTGATCTTAATGGCGAACTTGTGCGCCTTTAAGTTTTGGCAGCGCATTTTCAAGGTATTCCCATGATTTATTCTTGAAGATCTTTAAGTTATTCATTCTCATATGTATGTTGTATTCTTCTGAAGGACAAGTATCGCACTAAGCATTTAAATCAAGTTCTACAATTTGATGACATGAAAGCTACAAAGAAGATGGTGCTGGAGACTGAAGAAGAATGGTGCTTCTTTCATAATCTTAGTCAGTCATCACTTAATCACGTCGCTGAAACATGTACAGTTGCAACTGTCCTTTGAGTTCTCTGCTGTCACCTCTCTTCCGCTTTCTTTCTCCAATTGGTTGGACTTTTAATTTTGAATTTGCTTTTCCTCAGATGAAGATGTCCTGAGTTCATTGCATCGATTTCGGCCCAACTTCCTTGGTACATCTGAAGGTTTTCCTTCTTATTACTATCCTTGTGACTTCCAACACAAATGCCTCCTTGAGTGTCGGCCAAATGAAGATGAAGATGCAGCTGGCCTAGATGACGAAGAACTTAATTCATCTGCCGACATCAGGGAATGTGTTGCCATGCCATTTGTTGCCCCAAATGACTTCCAAACAAAAAATGTGGCTGACAAATTGACAGCTGTTGTCAAAGAGGTACTTTATCATACTTTACGTGCCCTTTTGCCAATACCTATTGAATTAAGTTTCCTTCGTCTGTAATGTTTTTATAGATAAAAGCTCATTACTTTGGATTGGCGCCAAGTGATCAGCCCAAGAGTTCTTCCCAGAGTCGTTTTTCTGTTAAAAATGGGGGTAAATTATGTAGACATTTTCTAAAAGGATCTTGCAGCAGGGGCAGTAATTGCTCGTTTTCTCAATCATTCCAAGCAAAAAAGCCTATGTGCAAATTCTTCTCCACTTTACAGGTTTATACTTCACTCTGACTTTTATTTTCACCGTATATAATATGCATGCACGTGTTATCAGCCTATAAATTTCCTTTCTCAGAGTTTGTACCCACTTACCAAGTTAATGTTTGGTTAATTGTTATGCATTATCGTGAATGTGATTGAAGAATTCTTTTACCGCTAGATTGAAGCAAATAAAGCAGTAAATACCATTGACAAGTTCGTGGCATGCTTTATATCTTATAGTTAACTTTGTAAATTGCCTCCTACTGCAATTCACAAGACTCTGTTCACAGAATGCATATGACACATACTTGAGATTCTTCCCCATTTTTAAAGGAATGGTCATGTTGATACATAGGGCGATGGAACCCCTCCATATATAATTGTAAATTGATCTGCTCGTGCTTAGTTGTCAGCATATCAGATTCCATTGCTTTGTTGTTCATGCTCAGTGGTATATGCTTCACTAAGTTTCTTCGTATCTAGTTATGTATTTAAGTTAATCAAACTTAGACCACCACGAACACCTCCTCCAGCTTCTCAAGAATTTCAAATCTTATGATTCTGTCATCTGGAGGCCTCATATTGAAAGTTGCCTTGGAACATGCGCCCAGCACTGCTTGGCACCTGCTCTAGTTTTTTCAGATTGCTTCGATTCTTCGTAGATGCTTGGCAAGCACTCAAAAGCTGGTGCCGTTAGAACCTTCAATGGTGTTCATTCTTAAGCAGCTTCTGGAGAAGTTGCTTTGATCTGGAGAGTTCATATTAATTACTTTATATTTGAAGGTCTATAGCACTTTTAGAACACACTCTGTTATGCTCATTTTGAAGCCACAGCTATAACACAACTACAGGCTACAGCACTAAAGGTTATAGCAGAAGTTACTGCAAAGCTAAACAAACCTTGATAGGGCACTTATAAAAAGAGTTCTGTTGATGCTTCGTGGATGTTGAAAAGGTCATAGAAGCAAATAAACTTCTGGATTTTGCGTATATAGTCGTCCCAAGAGATTAGAGGCATCTGGCTTAAATTGGCGGCTCCTTGTCCCAAGCAAGAGTTCCAAAAGCTGGTATTGGGATTGCTTGCATATTGTCCTCCTAAAAGATTAGGGGCTTTTGAGCTTAAACAGGTCGCTGCTTTTCTGAAGCAAGAGTTTCAAAAAGCTGGTATTGGGATTGCTCATGTGTACGTGAACCTGTAGCTGATTATGTCCAAGTCATGCCACAATCTCCTCATATGCTCTTAAGTCTTGTTTTTATATCTGCTGCTACTTCATTCCCACATGCAAAGTGAAAGTAATTCATTAATTGATTGTGTAATTGGACTTGCAGGGTTGTCGGAACGGTGATTCATGTTCCTTCTCTCATGATCTGGGCACGTCATTTTCATCGGTCACTAAGCTCAGTTCATGCATCCCAGAAAATGGTGATGCTGACCCGGCACTACTTATCCGGTTATTTCCTTTTGCTGATGATGGGAATATTCTTATCTTGGATGACACCACCTTCCATTTTACCTCCAACATTGCCCGGAGTTATGATCCTTTTAGAATGGTTGCCACCACACGTCTTCTGGAATCCTCCATATCTGACCCGTCATTGACTGATGTAAAGATTATGTGGGGACTCCATCACCCATACCAAACCATCATAGGGAAATCTGCGGAGAGTCAAGTTCTGTGGAAGTCAGTGAAATGCGTCCTGTGGTTTCCTGATTTTGAAGTTTGCGGACATAAAAAGAATTTTGAGGGACAGAGAAGTTTCATTAAGAATTTCTTCGAGTATCTGGCAATTCGGGTACTTGCTGACACTTTATGTGAAGTGCCGGTTGTTCTTACCATGAATAACCTTAGGTTTTCAAAACTGCAGGTAATTGCTGTATCTGAAAGATGGTAACAATTTTTCGTCATTGCTACGTTTGCTTGCTCATGGGATCTTGTAAAAGGAATAGGTGATTGACTGATCAGGCTTGGTAGAGAGCTCACAATTTTTATGTTTGTTCTCGAGTGTATCTTTGCTAATCGGTAGTTACACTGATGAATCTTTCAGCTCGGTATTGAGTAGCATCTTTAAACTCTTTTGCTAAAGTTCATAATAATGCGTTCAAGACATCTTTTATAGATATCCGTTGTTAGCCCCCAGTGTTGTTTTGACACCTTTGTGATTATTGTTCCAGGTGGAGAAGCTGGGAAGGAGCAGCTTCTTCTTTCTCACCGAGTCATTTCCTTTTGCCGGGCAGAGCTTTGGGGAATTGTCGGATGTTATGCCCACCAAGAAACTGATGGAGGTGTCCAAGCCCATCTCGTATGTTTTTCGCATGTACCCTCCTCCCATAGACGTCAAGCCCGATGATTTCCAAGCTGCGATTCGAAAATGTCTGCATGATGTTCAGTAACTTTCAGGGGCGTATGGGATCAAAAGGTCATTACTTGGTCGTGTGAAGTTTCGAGGATTCCTCCTTTTGTGAGGTTCTTCTGTGAATGCGCTTAGGTATCGCCGTGTTACGCTGGACAAATGACAGGATGTTTATTGTATTGTATGTAGTCGAACTATCGACAGTCCTCGCCCGTTGCGACATTGCCTCTTTGCAAAGTGTGTTGGTTGATTGAAAATACTTTAGTAATGCAGACACGTCGAGGCCTTCTGGGCCATTGGAAGCTCTTCTTCAATCCAGTCCTTTGAGTTTTACCCACTTTCGACCTTGGCAAAAATAAACCCAGCGCTCAGGAGAGTCTTGTTTAAGATGTTTGATATTGAAGCTGCCATGGGCAATCTAAATGTGGAGTGAATTGACAGAAAAAAGTAGCATGTTCGCATCATAACGTTAATGCCTTGGATGGCTGTTTTCTAGTTCAGAATGTAGCTGTCTTTGAGTTTAACCAATCCAAAGGGTTCGAAAGTGATCGCAACTACAAAATAAATATGTCATTTCAATTTGGTTTGAGGGGACGCTTCTTTCCTATTATGGAAGTAGACGGCCTAAAAATTACATATCCCTAGGAAAAAATTGTATAATTCTAACTGAGCCAAAAAAAAAGGTTTAAATCCGTGGTTTGAGTGCTTTCTTGAGAAAAACCGGTTCACAAATCGAACAAAACCATTTTTTGTGGTCTGATTTGGTTTCAATTTATTCGAAACCAAACCAAACTGCAAAAACGTATTATGTGACCTACTAATTTTTTGATTATATTTATCATTTATACGTGGAAACAGTCTCTTTTTTTAAATGTGAAGTAGCTTAGATTTTCATTTTGTATGTAATGAGCGTAGAGTTTGGTTTTTATGAAATTAATACTCTGTCCAAGTTGCTTTTGAGTTGATTTAAACTCACGAAATTACAAATAATAAAAGAGAAGAAGAAAATAAAAGAAGAAAAACGATATCAAACCAAATCGTGAATAATAGTTGGTTTGGTTTGATTCCAAACTAGTCCACAATTGGTTTCGTTTGGTCTCATTCCGTTCGAACAGTATTTACAAGGATCGGCTCGATTTGACGACAAAACCGAACCAAATAGCATCATGCTCGTCCCTAATTCCGACATTTTCATTTTTAGGGTGATTATATTTGTTGTAATTATAAGTGTTGATTGAGGATTAATGGCTCAACATTAGTGCTCGTTTAACCGTTATGTCCTAATTGTTGCAATTATTGTGGATTAATAGCTATACTAATGTGAGCATTTAATATAGCTGTTAATTGTGGATTAATGGCTCTGCTAATGTGAGCATAACGGACCAGTTCATGTCCCTTAAGTTTTCTGCAGTTATTTTTCCTCGTCTATAAGTAGACATGTCTTCTTAGTTCAAACAAGAGATAGAGAAAAGAACTCCTCGAAGTACTCCTAGAGTCTCTCTTGATTTTTCTCTTCAACAATATTCCTCTAAGTGTGCCGATTTCGAGAAGTGTTTGATAGAGCCTTGTTCGTATAATGCTGATACAAATAGTGTTACGCATTGTTCTTCTATTTTTTTCTACAATCTTAAGGCGATTAACTTATTATTTGTTGTTCTATTAGAAATTCGTGATGACTGATAACAATGGAGTATCCAATGATGTCCATAATATTTTGGAGATGTTTTTATGGTTGCTTCGACTTGTGAGGTTCAAACCTCATGGCCTGGTGTTGTGGCAGTAAATGCTTGGAGCCTCGGGTTGAAACCATTTATGGTGGTATGGGTGCAAGTAGTTTGACTGACATACCCGAGACTATTTTTCCAAATAGTACAGGCCAAATGGCATATGATTTATTTTCTAGAGGGATGGTTCAACAGGCTTTGCCTAGTTTGATGGTACCATCTCCAGTGACACCAAATGAGAAATCAGAGAAATTCACTGGTGTGGGCTTTAAGCAGTGGCAATGGAAGATGTTCTTCTATCTGACCATGCTGAATCTAGTCAAGTGCCTATCGGAGGTGTGCCTAATAATCAGTCCAGATGAGCAAGATGTCACCACGCTCGGGGCGTTGAAGGCCTGGAAGCATGGGGACTTCCTATGCCGAAACTATATCCTTAACTATTTGGTAAATTTTCTATACAATGTTTATTGTAACATTGAAACTGCTAAACAGTTATGGGAGTTCTTAGAAAAGAAATACAAAACCGAGGATGCGGGCACCAAGAAATTTGTGATTGCCAAATTCTTGTATTTCAAGATAGTAGATTCTAAATTTGTCATGAATCAAGTCCAGGAATTATAAATAATTTTGACCAACATCTTAGTTGAGGGAATGATATTTAGTGAATCATTCCAAGTGGCAGCTATTATTGAGAAGTTGCCTCCATGTTGGTTAGATTTAAAAAATTATTTGAAGCACAAACAGAAAGAGATGAGCCTTGAAGATCCCATTTTGTGCCTCATAATCGAGGAGGAAAATAGGAGAAATGCAAACCCTTCTATGGAACCGAAGGCCAACATTGTAGAAGTTTCCAATTCCAAGCAAGATAGGAAGAGGAAGAAGTCCTTTCAAGGGAAAGACTACCAGAAGGAACACTCCCATAAATTCCAAGAGACGTGTTTTATTTGCAATAAGCCCGGCCACCAGGCTAAGGATTTGCAAGAGGCGCCCGAGCAAAGGCAAATGCGGTGATACAGCCAAACTGTCACGCCCTGCACCCTACGGCGCGCCACATCCCTGCCGAGGTCGATTCGAGTGCGACGTCTTAGGACGCGTCGCCGACCCAACACAAAGGACAGAGCACAATGCGCATGCGGAAGTGTACTTAAACACCCGTACCAATCATTCACGAGACCAATGGTAGAACAAACAACAAGGTTACAAAATATACACTTGCATTGAAACTGGGAACCATTAACAATACCCATGTACACCAAAATATACACCGCCAAACCAAAACGGGTCAACAGCTGCTACTGACAAAAAGAGGTACGCGGCTCGGCGGTCAAACACTATATCTAGCTGAGGCTCTAGGCTAACATGCACCTCCTGACGAGTATCAAACAACACACAGACTAAACCATAAATGACTTAGGCCCTCGGGCCAAAATCCAATACTTACCTTGTCCTGCAGGATAGACATTTTAAAAATCACAACAATAACGCAGAACCCAATCGCGGTACTAGCACACGTCACTTGATCATAACGCATGTCATGCATATGTTGGTGCTCACACTCGTGCTCATGTCTCATCAATGCGCTTCACACACTTGCACACTTGCACACATGCCATTTCTCAATTCTTCTCCGACTCGCGTAAAACGCATCAGGTCCATCACTTTGAGATCGATCTCTAGCCCGCGTAAAACGCATCAGGCTTATGGCACAACACCCGCGTAAAACGCATCAGGTTTGGCCATCTTTCGGTAGTCCGGGCATCGTTCCGCGTAACATGCCTCAGGACGGGTTCAATATCTCGCGTTAAACGCATCAGGGTTTTATGTGATCACGCATTCACAATCACCAATTATTATCTGGACCCCGCGTAAAATGCATCAAGGCATTTTAAGTAATCACATGCTCATGCCGTTCGTGCACTCACGCATAATGCACATGATATGCCCATACTTAGTGTGCACGCATAGGACCACAATGTCACACTCGGCATTCGTGAATTCCACACTGGGCACTCAACATGGTTTGGATACATATCCAATTCGCGTATCAATATGATCAATGAACCAATCAATCCAAATCAATCACAACATATAGTTTAGCACCCAATTTCACGCAATTAAGCACTAAAACCACACGTATCAATTGCTTACCAAACATTTCATCAATTGGCCATGCCAAGTATATCACAGAGCATCACACAATCACATTCGAGCCACATCTAATTTAACATCCTCTCGGGTGATCATCGTTCCCTAAGCCGTTCACCCTAAAACCTCGAATAAGCAATTATGGCCCGAATCCTCCCGATACTAAACCAGCCATGAACAGTCCGTCTTAGGCCCTCAAATCACTTTCCATTCATTACGTTAGGCTCCCCAATTTGCCACGAAAACAGCCACTACTCGGCCTACAAATCACATCCGCCGAATCCGTAATTTCGCCCAAATCAAGGCCCCTAAGCTTAGCCGCCATTCAGCACATCACAGACCACTAAACGTCAATTAAAACATCACGCTAAGCCACCAAATGCGCCACAACATCAGGCCTTAACAGCCTCCACAAACTAACCCCCAAATTGATCGCGCCTTGTCCGATACAAACCCGATATGGACAGCCCCCACACCGGTCACTCTAGGCCACTAAATATCCTCAAAATGCTCCATTTGACTCCCCAAAATATCATCAAAATCAGCCACCATGAGGACCAAACTAGGCGCGCTCTATAATCCACAACTGAATCCGAATTTAACTCGAACTCGGGCCGATTCAATCCAACGCTACCAGCCATCGCACAGCATGTCCTAGGCCACTAAACCTTGATGAAATAGTCATGCTAAATCACCAAATCAGCCACAACATCAGCCCCTAACAATCTCCACAATTTAACCCCCTAAATACCCTAATTAACCCCTAAAACTCATCTAGAAACACACATTAGCCTAATTAGGGTTTAGGATTGTACTCACTTGAAATCCTAAGCTTTAAACAAGACTGAACAAGCAGCAAGGGTGGCTGGACAGCGGCGACGATGGGCGGCCTTCCTGGCGGCGCGTGCGGCGGTGGCTTGCGAACGGCGGCGGTCCTAGGCGAAGGGGGCTGTTCACATGGCTGGGAAAAGGAGAGAGAGAGAGAGAGAGAGAGAGAGAGAGAGAGAGAGAGAGAGAGAGAGAGAGAGAGAGAGAGAGAGAGAGCGGCTAGGCTGGTGGTGGTGAGACGAGGGGGACGGCGGCTCACGGCGGTGGCACCGGCAGGCGGTGGCTTCGGCGAGCGGCGAACGGCGGCGTGAGGCCGGGAGGGGGAAGCCCACGGGAGAGGGGAGAGAGGAGAGGTGGCCGGCTGACTTGGAGGAGAGGAAATGAAGAGGAGAGAGAGAGGAGAGTGGTTTGGCTTGGTGGAGAAGCTAGGGAGGAGAGAGAGAGTGATGGACAAGGGAGGTGATGGGTATTAATGAGGGGAAAATGAGTGGATTCCAAGTGTCACCATCCTAAGGGCCTCAACATTTTCAACCTTGATCCAATGACCACCAATCCACATAATGACTAATAAATAAAACCCCAAAAACTTTCCAAAATTCGGAATACCTTACTTAGGCCTAGGGGCAAAATCGTTTTTTTCCGGTCCCGGGTTAAATTTCCAATTTTTGACTCCCTTGATCCTAAATATGAGTGGCCACATAAAATTGACGTCGTCCTTGCAAAAATAGTCACGTACGCCTACGAAACTCAACACCGAAGTCCGGACTCAAATCCACGATTGATTTTGCTCAATTTACGATTTTAGCGTCTCTCACTAACGGGTGGTTGTTTAGGGGTTACGCGTATCGACCTAGGGTTACTCGAGTCGTGACGATGTCGATTTCTCAGAGAACACGAGAATTTATCACTAGTCCCGGAGGTCGCGGTCGTCCGGAGTAAGTTCTGGATCGTTGCCACGCGTACTCTCGGTCGTGCGGAATCACCCGCTATCCGATCGTACGTCGTCGGTCAAACCAAATCCGTCACTCTCTTTGGACCGGCCCACATTGGCACAAAATATTCTCTCGTCGTATCTCGGAATCGGACTCAATTCACGGTTGAGTTCTTGGGTTAACGTACCCTTTTTTTCTAGTTAGTCTTTCCCTATTGGTCAGTATCCCGAGAATGATCAGTTCAGGGCAAGACTTACTAAAATGAAATGAGGAATAATTTTAATTTCATTGATCACGAAAGTGGGTTGAATTTCAGGACGTTACACAAACAACCGAATCTAACAAAGCAGGAAGATAATGAGAGACTGGTTGTTGTGGTGGTGTTTAAGGTATCTTTAGTGTCGAGCAATACCGATTGGTGGTTGGACACAGGTCTCATAAATCACATTTGTGTGGATAAATACATGTTCTCGTCTTACGAGAAGGCTAAAGAAGATGAGATGATTTATATGGCTAACTTTACATCAACAAAAGTTGCCGAGAGAGGAAAGGTGATCCTGAAGTTCACCTCCGGCAAGGAAATCATCCTGCAAAATGTGCTGCATGTACCGGAGATCTGAAAGAATCTTATTTCTTGCCCCATACTTGTCAAGAAGGGTTTCAAAATTGTATTTGAATTTGACAAGTTTGTACTTTCCAAAGGGGGATGTATGTGGGGAAAATGTACTTGTATAATGACATGTTGAAAGCCAATGTGGCTGTCATTGATGTAAACTCTAAATTCTTACCCACCCGTAGGTGGCGCAGTTGGTTTGAGCTCTTCCGCCATCACAGGAGGTGAGCGGTTCGAAACTCTGCGTCGCTAGCGATTTAAGTGAGGGGCCCTGGCGGTGGGTTGCTGGGCTAGCCGTCCCTCGGGTTTAGTACCGAATAGCCTGTCGGGCGAAAGGGAGGTTCCCGGGTCATAAAAAAAAAAAATAAAGAGAAGTCTTCAGTTTACACTGTTGTGGCTCCTTATCTATGGCATGGTAAATCATGATATGTAAACTATGGTACAATGAAGAAATTAGCAAACTTGGGGCTAATTCCAAGATTTGAGTTGGATGCCCGTTACAAGTGTGAGACTTATGTTGAGGCTAAGTTTGCTAAAAAATCTTTCAAATCGATTGAAAAAATGAGTGACCATATACAATTAATCCGTAATGATCTATGTGACTTAAAGTTTTTTTTTTTTTGGTAAGGAAATGTGACTTAAAGTCTGTAGAAAGTAGATGTGAAAAGAAGTATTTCATCACTTTTATAGATGATTGTACTCGATTCTGCTATGTTTATTTATTAACTAGCAAAGATGAGGTTATGGGCATGTTTATCAAGTATAAAAATGAGGTCGAGAATCAAATAGATAAACGAATCAAAGCGCTTAGATCTGGCAGAGGATGAGAATACATTTCTTCCAATTTAAAAGAGTTGTATGCTAGTTTGGAGATAATTCTCCAAACAACTGCACCTTATACTCCGCATCAAAATGGAGTTACTGAATGAAATAATATAACTCTAGAGGAGATGGCTAACACCATGCTCTTAAGTTCAGGTTTATCTCATAACTTGTGGGGGGAAGCAGTTTTAATTGCAAATTACATTTTAAATAAAATGCTCCACAAGAAGACAGGTAAAACTTCATATGAATTATGGAATGGAAGGTTGCCATCCTACAATTTTTTTTTAAAGTGTGGGGTGTCTAGTCAAGGTGGCAATTCCTCCTCCTAAACCAACTCGGTTGGGACCTAAAATGGTGGATTGCATATTCATCGGTTATGCTCAAAATGGAAGTGCATACGGATTTTTGGTTCATAAATTTGAAAATGTGAAAATCCATGTCAATGCTATCCTAAAATCAAGGGATGCTGAATTCTTTGAGAATATATATTCTACGAAATTTAGAATTAAAAATTTAGAATATGAGAACAAGGAAGTTGAGGCCGAAGAAGCTGAACTTCGAAGGAGCAAGAGGTCGCAGATTGAAAAATCTTTCGAACTTGATTTTTTGACATACATGTTAAAAGGTGAGTCTCAAACGTTTCAAGAGGCAATGTCAACTCTAGATGCTCCTTATTGGAAAGAAGCTATTGACATTGAAATTAATTCTGTCTAAGTAATCACACTAGGGAATCGATTGATCTTCCATTAGGAAATAAACCAATTGGATTAAATGGATCTTTAAAAAGAAGCGTAAAGCTGATGGTTCCATCGATAAGTCTAAAGTAAGGCTTGTTGCCAAATGGTTTAGACAAAGAGGGGGTCCATACTACTTCGATACTTATTCACTTGTAACGAAAATAACATATGTTAGGATGTTGATTTCTATGGCTTAGCTATAAAATTTGTAGGTACATCAAATGGATGTGAAAACTATTGAGAAAACTTCTTAATATATTTTGAAGTTGACAAAATTGTTCATGAGTATTTTGTAGGTCCGATAAATGCTTTGAAGTATTTTGATTAAGGAAGTTATTCTTGGAAGAGAAGCATATGGCAATCTTGTTCAAATTGTGAAATTACTTCGAGATAAAAGATTTAGACTTTATACCGCAGACGAAGAAGTTCAGATTTTATACTATAGATTAAGATATTCAGACTTCATACTATAGATGAAGAGGTTCAGACTTTATACTCAAAGAGGTTCAGACTTTACACCAGAGATGATGAACTACGGACACAAGTTCAGAATATAAGTCCAGAACGTAAAGTCCAGAATGTGACACAAGTTTAGAACATAAGTCCAGAACGTGACATAAGTTCAGAACATAAGTTTAGAATGTAAAGTCCATAACGTGACAAAAGTTCATAACATAAGTCCAGAACGTGACACAAGTTTAGAACGTACGCAACGGCTAGTAATCTAGATTGGATTTTACATATAAAAAGATTCGATTAACTCAATCTTGAAGATTGTTTTGCAACGGTTTAATATGCAAAACATCTTGATTGATTGGCAATTAATCTCGAGACAAGTCACTTTCCAAGCAAAGAAGCTCCACTTATGGAAACCAAGAATTTGATTGTATGGGTGACCAGATTCAGCGGAGATTTAGATTTTGTCCCTCAACGGCTACGCAAATTTCTTGATACAGTTATGTCCAATTGGTAAATTGGAAGACAATCCTCTGAAGACTGTTCAATGGCTAGATTGAAAGTGGAGAAGTATAAAAGGATACCAACGTACCGAGGAGCAAAAGCAAGAGACGAAATCCAGAATCTAGAATTCCAAAGTTTGAGCGATCTTCAATCTTTATATTTTTCTTTTGAGAGCTTAAAAGTATAATCATTTGAGAGGTGTAGACAGTGTCATAAGTGTATGCTTAGGTGTGAGATAGTGTGATCTGTCGGCTTGGTATAAGCAGCACTAGCGTCGGGGAGAAATGCTTGGGTTTAAGCGGTACAACTTGCCGCAACTTCTCATTGATTTGATTGGTAGAATCCAGCCAGTAGGCTGTCAGCGTAGGAGAGTAGACGTAGGCTTGATCTAAGCCGAACCGCTATATGTCTTGTGTGTAGATTTTCTCATCCCTTAAAACTCATTTTATTTATTACTTTAAACACGTGAGCAATTGCTATCAAAGACAATTTAAAATCTGAACGTTGTTCAGACTTTGTTCTTGATCTTTTACTTCCGCTTTAAATTGATCAAGAATTATTTTAAATCACCTATTCACTCCCCCTCTGAGTGATACTTGCTAGCCACCTCAAAAATTGCATTCTTGAATGGTGATCTCGATAAGGAGATTTATATAGAACAACTTGAGGGATTCAAAGTCAAAGGACAAGAACACAAAGTGTGTAAACTTGTCAAATCATTGTATAGACTTAAACAAGCTCCTAAACAATGGCATGAGAAGTTTGACCGTGTGATAATCCAAAATGGATATAGAAACAATGACTGTGACAAATGTGTATACACTAAATCCACAACCATTGGATGTGTACTTATTTGTCTATATGTCGATGACTTGTTGATTTTTGGAGATAATGCTGAGGTTATCAAAATCACTAAGACTGTTCTCAAAAAGAACTTTGAGATGAAAAACTTAGGTATTGCGGATGTTATACTCGGCATCAAAATTCTAAGGAATTATGATGGTCTAGGTTTAACACGATTTCATTACATTAAAAAGGTAATTGAGAGGTTTAAAGTGTTCGGCATTAAAGATGCGAATAATCATTTTCTTCCACACCTAACTTTAAGAAAGAATATTGAAAACAGTATTAGGCAGCTGGAGTACTCTCAAATGATCAGCAGCATCATGTACATCATGAACTGCATTAGACTAGATATTGTGCACTTAGTAGAAAAACTGAGCCGGTATACTAGTAATCCTGGTCATGAGTATTGGAATGCTCTTTTGAGAGTGTTGGGTTATTTGTAAAGAACCAAAGACCATATTTTGCAATATGGCAAATGTCCCGCTGTCTTGGAAGGTTATTGTGATGCTAACTGAATTTCAAATTCTGATGGATCGAAATCGACTAGCAGCTATGTGTTCATGGTAGGAGGTGCTGTAGTATCGTGGAAATCCTCAAAGCAAACTCTAATAATGCGCTTCACAATGAAATTAGCGTTTGTTACTTTGGATAAAGCTGCTAAAGAAGCATAATAGCTTCGACAGTTTCTAGAGGATGTTCCATTGTAGCTAAAACCTGTGCCTCCGATATGCATTCATTGTGACAATCAAGCAACGATTGCAAGAGCACAAAATGTGATATATAACGGTGAGTCTAGACATATTCATCATAGACATAATAGTGTAAGGCAGTTGCATTCGAATGGAATAATTTCTTTGGACTTTGTGAAGACTGACAAAAGGTTTGTTGAGAGAGTAGGTAAACTGTGCATCGAGGGGATTGAGATTAAAAGCCTTAACTCAATAAAAAAGTTCCAGGGTAGAAACCTAACCTAGCGATTGGAGATCCCATGGACTAGATTCAACAGGACAACGCAAATTTTGGAAACTCTAGTATGTGCACTGTCTCCCGCTCCTATGATGCAACAATGCTTCCTATAACGTTTTAAGGATACACTATGCATTTAATGATTTCTATAGCTAGGAATTCAACATTTTAGTAAGGTATAGTAGGATACCTTTAATAGGAATGCACTTATATGCATGGAGCTAGTCGACTCTATGAAAATCTTTAAAGGCTAGATTTTCTAAAGCATGCATGGATCCTGAGAGGTTCAAGGTCGAAAGAATGAATACAACCGAGAAACAATCTTGATTAGGAGATACTCTGTGTGAGATCTATTGTCTGGGCTTATACCAACAATTGATGGTTCAAGGCCTAGTCCATTGACTGGTTAAGTATGTCCGATAGACTTTCACTAAAGAAGCTTCAAAGCAAAAGCTACCTATCTCAATGCAATTTATCTCCATAGGCACACTTGAAATTCTTCGAGTCAGTTAAAGTTCTGTTGAGCTATTATGTGGGGATTCTTGTGATTATAAGTGTTAGTGTTAATTGTGGATTAATGGCTCAACATTAGTGCTCGTGTAACCGTTATGTCCTAACTGTTGCAATTATTGTGGATTAATAGCTCTACTAATGTGAGCATTTAATATAGTTGTTAATTGTGGATTAATGGCTCTACTAATGTGAGCATAATTGACTAGTTCATGTCCCTTCAGTTTTCTACAATTATTTTCCCTCATCTATAAGTAGACGTGTTTTCTTAGTTCAAATGAGACATAGAGAAGAACTCTTCGAAGTATTCCTAGAGCGTCTTTTGAGTTTTCTCTTCAATAATATTCCTCTAAGTGTGCCGGTTTTGAGAAGTGTTCAACAGAGTCCTGTTCGTATAGTACTGATACAAATATGTTTAAGGTGTTGTATCTTGGGAGACATAGTTCGTGAAGATGCTTAACACCGTTGGTAGGAATTAATCGCCTTAAGGAAATTTGGTTGTCTGTACCTCACCTTCTGTTCTATTTTGTTATTGCTTTCTCGTATTTATTATTATTTTTTGTTACAACAAAAAGTGTTACGTATTCTTTTTCTATTTTTTTTCAACAGTATTATCATGTCTTCTGAATTACTTTATTTTCCTTTGCTGTTTTTTTTTCCCGAAGCGCAGGCTGTAACGTTATGGCTTCCAGCTTAAGCTGATACGCATTCATGATGCACGTCATGAAGTATCATCGGACAGTTCCTATAAGAGAGAAGCTAAATAAGCAAAACAACGTACTTAAAACACAAAGCAAAGTTCCCAGCTAACCATAAATCTAGACCCCGCATTGTGCATATGGTAAGCTGAAAAACAAAACCAAAAGACAATCGATCACTTTCATACTAATACACTTCACCTACGTGCTGGCCTTCAGATATCATTCAGCAAGAACCCGGCGTCCCAATCTATGCTCCACAAGAATTCGAGTTCCCAACTTCGCACACCAGTAAGCCGAGCAAAACACAGAAATGTCAAAGATGTATAGAACAAGGCTAGTAAAATACTAGATTAAATGATCCCTTCGAGCGATAATATTAGCCAAACAACTCCATTCAGGACCCGAGATTCAAAAGCACGAGCACAAAGCCAACTTCTCACGAAGAGAGAGGTTACCTTTGCGCTTGGTGTGTGCGTGAGAGAGACGCGACAATGGCAGCAGGAGGGTGTAAACACTGGTTCTCCAGTGCAAAGATGAAAGGAGAACAAAAAGCGGATTGCAGGCAAGTTTGAGGGAAGAACCGGTCAGTGGACCGTGGCTTTTTACCAGGTTAGGGTTTTTGTAGGGTTTTTAGGGCTAATTGGACAAGGCGATCAATAAGATGGAACATGTGGAAAATTTGTCATATTCTATTTCTTGTTTGGTAGATGGAAAAATATAACCTACACTTAAGATTAAATAAGTAACAAAAAATTATATAAATGACTCTAAAACAAGGACCGCGCTATTTCCACCTTCTATATAACTAAATCAACACAAGTTTCATCAAAAAGACAAAATTTCCCTCAATCATTCAATTGCAATTTAAGTGGTGATCCCAAATTTATTAACTTTCCTTTTTTTTTTCTTAGTTTTTCTATTTCTATGTAGGATCTAGTTATCATAATTAAGAATTTCACATGTTTAGTTTTCTTTATTGTAGGTATCCAGGGCACTATGTTTTTTTTTCATCTTTAGATTTTACTTCCATAAAAATTAGTTTTGTGGAAAAAGAAATTTCCAAGAAACCTAGTTCTTTTCTATGTTGTCGAGCAAATTTAAGGATAAATTGTCAAGTAGAATTTAGAAAAAGAAATTTATATAGACAATTTTTTAACACAATCACTTGTTTACAAATTTTCACTTTTGTTGTGCATATTACCTTCAAACCCCATCTTATTGGTTTTCTTATATAAAAAGAATTATAAATGACATATTTAATCCCTATTCTGACTATATCATAATTTATATAGATGATGTTTTAATATTCTCTACAAATATAGATCAACATTTTAAGCACATTGGTCATTTCATGAAGGGAAAATATCACCAAAAACCCCAAACTATGCTATTTGTGATAAATTTATCCTAAATTTTTTTTGTGACACGAAAAATCTCAAACTATACCACTTGTGACAAATTTATCTTGAACTTTTTTTTGTGATACGAAAAATCTCAAATTATGTCACCTGTGACATATTTACCCCATAATACTTTGGCTTATGGGCATGTTCGTCTTTTTCTTTTTTCTCTCTTCCCTCTACCGGCCATGGCGGAGGGAAGCTGATGAGGGTCGCCTCGCCGGCCTAGTCGATGGTAGGCGAGGGCAGCCCTCGCCGGCTTCCCTCCGCCATGGCCTACAGAGGGAAGAGAGAAAAAGAAAAAAAGAAAAAAAGAAAAAGACGAAAATGCCCATGGGCCAAAGTATTGTGGGGTAAATGTATCACAAGTTGCATGGTTTAGGATTTTTTGTGTCACAAAAAAAGTTTAGGGTAAATTTATCACAAGTGACATAATTTTAAATTTTTCGTATCACAAAAAAAAGTTCATGGTAAATTTGTCACAAGTGGCATTGTTTGAGGTTTTTGGTGGTATTTTCCCTTTCATTAATGTTGTAAAAAGGAATGGTTTAGTAGTTTCACCTACTAAAATATCTCTTTTTAAAACAAAGGTCAGGTTCCTAGGACATTATATCAATTTAGGAACTATTATACCTATTAAAAGATCAATAGCATTTTCAAAAAAATTTCGTGATGAAATTCGACATAAAAATCAATTGCAAAGATTTCTTGAAAGTTTGAATTATGTTATAGATTTCTTTCCTTCTATCAATATAATTTGCAAACCTCTTCATCAGAGACTTAAAAAAGATCCTCCACCTTGGACTTCAGCTCGTGCTTATATTGTGAAAAAAATCAAACATAGTATCAAAGAAATTCCTTGCTTACATGTTATTGCTCCTTTTGCTTTCAAAATTGTAGAAACAGTTGCTTCAGAAATTGGATATGTAGGAATTCTAAAGTAGTCAAGAGATAACAAAAAACAAGTTGTTCAGTTTGTCTCCAAATATTAAAATGACTGTCAAAAGAATTATTCCACCATCAAAAACCAAATTCTTGGTATTGTTTTATCTATATCCAAATTTCAGGGAGATCTTTTGAACCAAAATTTTTTTTATTAAGAATTGATTGTAGGTCTACCAAAGATGTTTTGCAAAAAGATGTTCAAAATATTGCCTCAAAATAAATTTTTGCCAGATGGCTAGCTATATTATCCGTTTTTGATTTTGATATCGAATTCATAAATGGTGCTTTAAATTCTTTACCTGGTTTTCTCACAAAAGAATTGTTACATGGAAAATGCCTCCCAATAAACCCACTCGAAGAGACAAAGGCAAAGAAATTGCTGAATCCTCAAAACAAAAATCCAAGAGCTTAACCAATATTAGGACATGGCTTCAAGCAGTTCAATCTGCTGAACCACCTTTGAATATTACCACCATTTCCAACCAGGTTGACAAAATGGAACCCACCTCTCCATCTACAAACGCTTCTTTTGATATTACTAAACTATCTCACAAAGAAGCACTAAGACTTCTTGAAAAAGCTTTCAATAGCCGGCCACCAAAACAATCGGTGGTAAGTGCATATCCATCTCCTCTAGCAGATCAAAAGGCCATAGGGAAAAGAATTTCTAATGTGGTGGTCATTCAGTCAATCGAGGCAGCCCCTCAAAAACAAAAATCTGTTTTCATTCCAAAAATTGTATTTCAAAATATGAGTACAGTTGAAAACGGATTTTTCCTTGAAAACCCATACATGTTTGCAAAAAATATATTTTCTGAAAAATTTAATTATGTTCCTCATGATTTTTACGAGACAAATGAGTTTTATGAGAGAATCTTGACATAAACAAAAACTGCCACCGTCAAACATTTCTCCGATAAAACCCACACAATTATTCTACAGCAAGGATCCATAAAATCATTCATCATTCCTAATGGAAACTCCATCCTATAACCATGGTGAAATTTGATGTCAAAATCACTGAACCACTTCCACACAAATCTTTATATTCATATTTTGATTACCAACAGGCTTGGTGGAACACTTTCTTAAGAAAAGATGCCAATAACACTCATACCTAGCTATTTTTCTTTGAAAATTTTGATATTCGCCAAGTGCCTTTCTGATTTATTAGATGGTGGAAACATTTTGGTCCCATTGTTGAAATTCTACACCCATGGGTGCAACCCAGTTACAAGATATTCTCTAGCCAATTCACATCACTTTCATATGAAATCAGATTCCCTCAACTGATGCTCTTTTTTCTACAATTCATAGTATCATGGGTCATGGCATGGGATTTTGATTATAGAAAATCTGTCAATCTAAACACCATTGTCCTCATCAGAAAATTTAAGGTTAAATGGTGGGATAGTTTTAAATTTTGGAATAGTTACTGGACAAGCAGTTACAGATTGGCTGAATAAGAAAAGCCCTAACCCAATTAGTTCAGACAATATCACTCCTTTCCTCCATGATAAAAGGGTTCATTTTATCAAAACTAGCATATGCTAAATCCCATCAGCAACTGGTAGGGATGCTAAAACAGGCCCTTTCTCAATTGGAAGATTTGAGTTCTTCCCATTCTCACCATAGCGGAAACTCTAATGAAGATGATTGTTATGGCATATTAGGCATATCAGGTATCTAATGGGGAGATGTAAAGGACAAAGAAGAAGACGAAGAAGAGGATTCTGCAAAATCATTGTCCAAATTTTGAAAAGATAGCAAAGGAGCTGAAAGATGCTTGTATCTATCACCTTTCATAATTATGTTTGTTAGCTTTTATAAAAGCATGCATTGATCATTGTATCACTGTACAAATTTCACTATTCACCTATTACTATTTACTACAGTAAGATCCCGTGAACCTTTTTTACAGTAACCTAGATACCTTTAAAAACGGACCTCTTCCATTCGAAAGGGCACTGATCATTCTTCATATCAAATTTCATATATCTCCAGAGTCTTTATCTCTCTCATCTCTTCGGGAAAAATAAGAGGATACTCTCAAAACTTTCCACATCCCATATCCTGATCCTACTTCTTGAATATCTTCACTCCTTTTCTTGGAATCCAAAATCCAGTAAGTTTCATATCCATATATCATCCCCGAAATACCTTTATGTTCCAAATCTTGTTCATGATTTGAGGATACAAAGGCTTTTATTTTCTGTAATTTGCACTTGTACTTTTGATATCTCCACTTGTAACCTTTTGATATTGTTTGGATGTTAGTAATTATCTTAATCTTTGCTTAATCTTTTCTTAACTGCAATTTATATCACAATATTTTAATTTACATACCCCACAATCGGCAGGTTTTACCGCATGTGGTTGGTCTGCTCATTATTTAATTTTGATGTAATTTTCTACCTTTATTATATATCATTACTTTTTCTTATCGTTTTACCCTTTTTTCTTAATGGTCATTCTTTTATTTAGTTTCATATTGTTTCTAACCATTGAATGTTTACTTCTTGACATAGAACATATTCTTGATTTTATACATTATCTTGAGTTTTTAAGATATGATTTATTAAATAATCCTCACCTTTATCCTTACTTTTATCATCATTAATCCTCTCTATAATCCCCAGACCCTAGGACATCCTTACGGTATTAGAGCCAAGGGGTGTAGATATAGATACTCTTTTTATAGCTCATTCTGCAGTTAAGACAATTTCCTTCGTGGAAATCTTTCTATAGATCTTTGTGGTAGATGTGGTCCCGGCAATAAAATCTAGTGAGGTAATGAGACTATTGGTTAGCATCATTTGAGATCTATTTGAAAGAAAAAAGTAGTCTTTTGCAATGAACTCATTAAGAAGATCCATGTCTTCTTCTAGTTCTATATCACAAGTGTCCTTAGACCAAAGATCTATAAATAGAGAAGAAATTAGTATAGAAGGTTTTAATAAATCTATAGAAAATTGGATCATTCCAAAGGTTAAGTTTAACTAGATTTATGAACATTCTAATTTTAAATTTTTTGGGAAAAATGATTGTATAATAGTTACCGAGGAAAGAGATGTAAGTCTTTCTAACTCCTTTGCTTCAATACAACTTTTGAATAAAGATTCTATGAAAAAACATGCCCAGAAATGAAATTATATACATATAGGTTTAGTCCAAGTGGGAGCCAAGCCTCTTACTAAAGAAGGATTAGATATCTCTTTACTCCTTGTATTAAGAGATGCATGACTTTTAAAATACGATGAATCCATTTTTGGAGCTATAGAAACCAGTCTCTGTAGTGGAACAATCCATTTTGATAGCCATCCAACATTCATTGTTTCTCTTAAAGATAAAAATATCTTGAAACCTCTAACTCTTCAAATAGAAACTGATAATTATTCAATAGCTGAAGGGTCAATTCCTGTAGCTCTTGTATACAGAGTTTATTACAAGGTAATGAATTCCGCCTTCGGTAGCAAAACTTTTAAACTCCATTCTAGAAGAGAAACTCTTCGATTACAAACTGATATTTCAAAAGCTAACGTAACCATTTCTAGAACAATTCCATTGAATCAAATAACTCTACATGAACAATGGGAATTAGAAAATCAAATTCGTCAACAAGTTGTTCATAATTCTGATTCTACCAATATTGTTCAACATCTAGAAGGGAGTAATTATACAATTTTCCAGAAGATCTTGTGATATTCCTAAAAAATCTTGTGATATCATATCAATTCCTTCATGGCATTCAATTTCTTCTCGAAGATCTATAGACTAAAATCCAAACATCCATTCTATTAACACTCCTGAAGGAGGACAAGCAAGTGCTTCTCCACTCCCCAATATCAGTGGCATAGATAACAGATATATGTAGATCTATTTACCAACATAACCCAGAATACCCTTAACCCAATCCCTCTGAAATGGAAGATTCTGAGATCAACGTCTTGGAAATGGAGCTTGTACCAAACAAAATATTTTTAAATCAAGAATTTAATTCTTTCGAAAACAAACAAATTAGAGAATGATTCTTTACCAACTTTAAATACCAGGCTAAGCAAATAAAAAAAAAGACTACAATGAGTATATGCACAACCATGAAATTCAATTGTTCTTTTTTGATTGGTTCAAAGATGAATTTTTAAAAGAAAAACAAATATGTGTTCTAGACCAATTTCATAAGTAGAAATTAGACAATGGCCAAGTCATTGAATCTAATCATCCCCCACTCAGAAAGATAAAATTACAGCACCGAGAAACAGAAATCGTTGCTTCCCCTTTTAAAACATCTTCAGAAATGGAAAGCATAGGTTTACAAAATATAGTTAACTGGAATAATTATTCTAATCAACACCTTCATACCATAGGAAAACAATTGGATAAAATAAAATCTTCAGTCTAACACAATTCATCAAAAATCATTTTTGAATAAAAAAATTTAAAACACCTCTTTTTAAAAATTTTGAACTCCCTAAAAATCTTAGCACAGAATTTGCTAAAGCCTTAGATGAAAGGAAAATGATTCTTAAAGGAAAAGTAATTTTTAAAGAAGAATCTTCAATAACTTTGGATACTCCAAAAATAGGGAATTTTGTTGTAAAAGATACCCCTGATTAGATTAATGTTTTAGACAAATTTGATATTGAATAAGTTCCTGAAATAAATAGGATTACATGGAGAGATCCTCAAAAATTATATTTTTCTAGAGCAACACCTCCTGATATAATCATGAAAGAATCATCTTCAAAACTACGGAACAAGTATTATTCTGATGCAATAAATGAATGGAACATTGATGGCATTTCTGAACAAAATCTTATAAATGACCTTACCCAAATGGTTATGCTTGTTAATACTTATAAAACCGTCCCAGATACTACATATTATTCCGTGGCATATCTTTTAATAGCAGGTTTCACAGGTCAACTAAAGAGATGGTGGGATAATTACCTAACTGATGAACAGAGAAATCAAATTCTCAATGCTTATAAGTTAGAAGATTATGGTCAAAGAATTGTTGATGAGGAAGATCAACCCATCCGAGATGCTGTTAACACTCTTATATTTTCTATATCTCAACATTTTTACGAGATTCATCTCATATTTGTGATAAGAATCAATATCTGTTATCCAATATGAAGTGTAAATCTATAGGAGAATTTAGAGAACACAAAAAAAATTCTTGCAAAGAGTTTTCCAAAGAACAGATTGTAACCAGCCTTTTTGGAAAGAAAAGTTCCTTGCTGGATTACCTAAACTCATAGGAGAACAAGTTTATAATAAGATAAGAGAAGAATATGGAGAACATGTTCATATAACCATCTTTCTTATGGCAAATTAACCTCTTATGTTTATAAAATTGGAACGCAACTGTATACTAATATACGTCTTTAAAAACAGGTAAAAAAGGAACAAAAAACTTATAATAAAGGATTAGGAAACTTTTGTGCACAATATGATCCCTCTTTTAAACTTTCTGAATATTCCAAACCTAAATGCTCAGGAAGATGTTTACCTGAATGCAAAACTAGAAAAAATTTTAGTAAAAATTTTTATAAGAAAAGATTAAGCTATATATATATATATATATGTAAACACACATACATACATACAAACATTCGTACATATATATAAACATATATAATGGGATGATTAGATGTAGCAAAAAAAAACCCTCTTTGAAGATTTTCCAAAAAAATAAAATGACAATAACATTCTCCAACGAAAAATTTTAAAAGATGAAATTTAATTAAATGAAATTTTTGCATAAAATAAGAAAATTGTTAAAATTGTCGGTGAAATCTCATTCTTGAATTGATAAAAATTAATATCATTCACAAAGTGTGTACGTAAAAATATCAAGATGCCTCATTGTGCATAATGTTTTCAATATGTCCCTGGATATTCCATAACGCCTTACATTTGTGTAAAAGCCTCTTGTCAATAATAAGGGAAAAAGATAAATCCTCTAATATAGTAAATAAATTGACTTGATATATATTTTAGACTAGTAAAATTAAAAAATAAAAAATTCACTAAGAAAGTGAGCTTTTGAGATAAGAGGGAGAAAGAATAAATAAGTTTCCTTACCAAAAAAAAAGAATAAATAAGTTTTTATATTAGCAATGATGAAGAAGAAACTTTCAAGTTTTTTGCTATATCAAAGAATTTGTCTTTTTTTCTTTGCTAGTGGCTTTTACATGGAACACGTGAAACGTTCCAGTAATATCTAAGAATACGTGAAAAAAATTCTTCAATACACTAAAAAAAAACAAAACATGTGAAATGGGTAATTATGGCAACTAGAACTTTAATTAAGATAGGAAAAATAGGAAAAAGAAGGAATAAGGTGATCACTCTAAATTGCAATTAAATGATTAAGGGTAATTTAGTCTTTTTAGTGTAAATGGGATGGATTTAGTCGTGTGATGGTGAAAATAGAGCAACCCTAAAACAAAAGGAAAAACCCTATGCTACTATGCTTGTAGGACAGCCACTCGTGGTGGTTAGCAAGGCAACATGGAATGTGTTGGCTCGCTGGTGTACCCGGGTGAAGTCAATCGCTGCGGCATATCGGCGACCACCGATGTAGTTTGTAGTGGTTAGATTTGCCTAGATTTGGCCATGCGCAATAGAGAGAGAAAACCTCTCGGGCAATTACCGTGTGGTGGTTCCCTAAGAGTTGCGAACATTGAGCGGTAATCGACAGTGACGCAATTGCACTCTCTATCTCTTTATATCTTTTTAATTTTTTGCTCGGGCGTGTTCAAAAAATTTTCAGGGAGAGAACATGTGCGAGAGAGAGACCATCGTCGCACGGACCGCCGCACCGCCGCCCCTCCGCGTCGGAACTCCGCCGACGTCGTCCCGGACAGCCGCCACTTCCCCACGTCGCCGCTGCTGGCTTCTTTTCTTTCTTCTCTTCACACTTGCCGACCTTGAATGGGAGTTTGGCCCGAGCGAAGCATCACCTTGAAGCACGTTCAGCGAATTCAGCAGCGGCTTTTGGTCGTCTCTAGCAAAAAGCCGGAAGTCCCACTCGGTCAGCCCATCCCTCACGTCCACGTCGATCCAGAAGGGCTCCCGAACGACGACCGCTCCTTCTGCTTTGATTCGCTGCCCACGCCATCTTTCCAGTCAACCGAGGACTTGTTGACCCTCCTCTGTCCAGCAATCAAGACCTTGAAGAACTAGGTTGCTGTTTGTTCCTTCTTGTCCAGACGTTTCTGCATCCCCAAGCGATCCACGCCGCCCCTGCACGTCCACGTTGAAGTCCTGCTGCCGGTCCACTTCTTTCTCTGCCAAGTCCACGTCTTCAAGGCGTTGAAGTGAAGCGGTCAGTCCAGAGTTCCCCCCCTGACGTCAACGGTGGCTGACGCTGCTTCTCCAACCCCTTGCTGTTGCTACTGATTTCTCTGACCGCGGATATCTTAGTCCACGTTGAAGCCTAGTAGACTTCCCCATGCAGCCGAAGTCCAGCAAGGTCTTGAGCAGATTTTCCAGTCACTAGTCGGTCAAGCATCCAAGCTACTGATCAGCCTCAACCACCGCAAGCGACGCCTTCGTCCGCTTCATCGTGGCCTCACGTCGTCGCCTCATCACAGCCGCACCGGTGTCGTCGTCCAGTTCCCGACGTCGCCGATCCCGTCGCCGTCCAGATCCCGAACCGAATTCGAAATTTGGAGGTTATCCAAATTAGGTAAGATTATCCGGTAAATTTTCAGAATATTTCAATTTCCTAATTTGAGTACTTTGAATATTGCATGAATATCACGTCGGTAATTAGATATCTTTAAGACAATGCTAGATATCCGCAATATTTTGAGAATATTCAAAATTAGGAAATTTTCCTAATTCAGCAACGTATCTGGACGACTATCCGACTTTAACCCTAAAGTTCGATACGCGGCGATACGGGAAATTATCATCCTATCTATAATCACTTAGATACGATGATAAATTTCATTAGCTTTCCAAATTTGAATAATCGGTTATCCGTTAATATCTATAACCCCATAGATATGACCGATAATTCGATTTTTGTGCCTAATCCGAGTTTGAAGCAAATTTGGCGGATCGCGTGGTGGATTTGAATTGGTTGCTATCTTTACTTGTTTTGATTGTTTTCCTTTTCAAATAAAACAGAAAATTCAAAAATATTAGTTAGAGTTTGGATTAGAATTTTTGCATGTCTAGGAATTTTGAATATATCTAGAGGATAGAATAATTATTTAATTTAAATTAGGACGTGAGACGATTTAGTTCCTAGTTTAAATTAAGTAATATTCTAATCTTAATAGATTATTTCAGCAATTTAATAATTCCGAATTTTTGCCAAAAATCCCAAAAAGAAATCATGTTAGGATAGGTTAAGCCATCTTAGATTGCATGTTAATTTAGGCATTTTTGCTATTCCGAATTTTAATAGAAAATACCAAAAAGAGAAGTCATCTTAGATTGCATGTTATTTTAGGCATTTTCATTAATTTCGAATTTCATTTAATTCCGAATTTCCTTTAAAAAATACCAAAAATATTCATTCGTCCGTCATTATAATTAGGTCACGTCGTCGCGTGTCATATAATTTGCATGTTAGGTTGCATTATTTCGCATGTCATATTTTTATACGTCATTGCATGTAGACTAGTTTTCATTTAAACAAGTGAAAATCCCAAAAAGAGAAATTGAGTGATTGTTTGTTAACTAGAAATCATATTAGGGTGTTTGATGTGATTTTCTAGCTAACAATGCAGATGCTTACGTTGCATTGAGGTAAGTTGTTCTCCTAAGCTCGCAATTTATTTAACGCTTTCTAGGTGTTAAATTGGTGGTTTGTGTTGGAGTTGGCGAATACTTCGGGGACCCTTGTTTCTCACACGGGGTACGCCCACGTGAGCTTAGGGAAACTGAAGTGTTGTCCAACGACATGTGACCCATGCGTGCGGAATGCGGGGGTTCGGGGGCAGCGCCCCCGACACGGGTGCCCCGCTGCCCGGTCAGCGGGCGGGGGTTCAGGGGCAGCGCCCCCCAACGGGGGTTCCGTATATATAGATTTAGGTTTTGGGCCCGTTTGGGGCATATATATATTTTGCTCGGTTTTTATCATTGTAACGAATTGAGTGGCTGTAAAACCAAAAATCATAGTGAAATCTCTTTGCAGGACGTAGCCCTATTCGAGGGTGAACCTGGGTAAATTCATGCATCGTCTATTTTCTTTATTTTCTGCGTGATCGTTCTGTTAAGGTTCTCGATACATCCCTTCAGTTTGCGCACCCGCATGAACACCTCACATATTAGTGGTTAAGCTAAAATGGATCAAAACTGCCTGCCAAAATATTTTTGAAATGAAAAGGTCCCGAAAGGGCGTTAGACTAGATCTAGCGTAACCAAGTCCCCGAGCTTAGAATCTCTGGTTCGTATGAATAAAACATATTTCCCTATGTTTTATTTAGGTTTCTAATCAGCCTACCGTAAAATGATTAGTGGCGACTCCAAGCATGAAAATATTTGCATGTTAAGAACTTAAACCCTAAGTTGCGAATTGGTAGGGCTTGGGAGGGCCCGAGTTAAGTTCAGACTTAATAATCCATTAGCCCGAGAAAAATTGATAAAAAATTTTTTAGGGTCGCGACACTTGTCTTGACGATTAAACTCGGCACAGTGTATATAGCAAGAGATTCTTATGTAAAATAGTAGGCTCAAGTGTTCCAAATAGACATACATGAGCCCGTTTGCACTTAGAAAGGAATTACTTGTACAAGCTCATCCGATCTATGCATTGTTCTTATTGGCTCAAGCTGACACAGCAAACAACTAAGCCTATGATCCTGTGTACTTTAGGACTAAACCATGTAATATTTGCCTTCCGGTGGATTGGACAACCAGCAAGGTAATGGGAGACATAAATTAAAAGTGCAAGAAAAATTTCACGCCATACCTCATAAATTTATTGGCATATTTAACCATCCAATAGAAATTTCGTCTTCATAAATTTATTCAATGGGGGTGATTCTTACATTTTTCCTTTTTTTTTTTTAAATCTTGCGGCGCATTTTGACGCTTTAATGCAAAATGCTCAAAACTCTTAAAATGCATGTATACCGATGTGGCATGGAGATTCGTTTATAATTTTTTTTGTCATTATTATGAAAATATTTTTCGTTAACTAATTATTTCAAACAATATAAATAATTAATTTTAGGAAAATGCTTTCCAAACTATTCATTTTTCGCAAAACAAACGAAATCTAAAGTGGGATACAAGATAAAAAATATTCCATACATAATTTCTCCGACCCGGTCTTGACCAAATTTTTACTAGGCTTGAGTATCTTATCTAGGAGTAGAAATTTATCAGGCTCTACTAAATAAATGGCCTCGCAAAGCCTATAAATCTTTTCTTGTTTTCACAAGCTGGTCACGATAATTTTCAGGCAAAGGCAAAATGCATTCGACTGTGTCCTCTTCATCTTCATCGAAGGAAGGTCTCATCTTCATTTCGCTCCCTACTTTGATAAATATCACGAGCTAGATGACCTTTGACCTCTTGAAATGCTGAAAAAAGGAACAAGTCCTATGTCTCGTGTTTTTTTTTTAATCCAACATGTATGATACGCAAGTTGAACAAAAAGATTTCATATTAGATAAATCACGAGTCTCCTTACTTGCTCACATGAGAAAGAGCTGTTCGGTGAGAAGATAATGCGAGCATCAAAATCATTCCCAATTTCTTTAGGTTTATATAATTGTGAATATCTTCCACCACCCTTCGCCTCATTTGCAGCGCCAGCTTCATGCCCCCGTCAATAAACCGATCCCTGAGCTCCCTTGCTAACTTGGTGAGCTGATTCATGGAGTCACCAATTCTTTGGAGGCAAAAATTTTACTGAGAATTGCCAATAATGGAACTCGAGTTAGGTCGAGTATGGTTTAATGTCCGAATTGGGTTGCTAAAATTATATAACATGAAAATAGATTAATATGTATTAAATAAGTCAAATTAAATCGGATTATTTTCGATCTAACCTCCCTTTTTATGTGCCTAAATACATACTAAGGCCGGCACGAGTCCATGACCGGGGTTGAAGTGAGCTCATCCATCTGGTCTAGGGAGATCGTAACTGTTGATCTTGCGCAATCAAGCCCGGCGTAAACGAGTCATCTCTAGTCTTAGGGTGCGAATGATAACCATTTTATTTTATTTTTTGTTTTCGGAAATAGATTTGGAACAGAAATCCATTTGGTAACGCAATTTCATTTTTCTATTTCCGTAACAAATTTCTATTCCAAAAATAAGTTTGGAACGGAATCCAGAAGTAAAAATTTTCTACTGTTTTGTTTGTAAAACATAAATGAGAATTACAAATTATTCTTATCATTTGTCCTCACTACTAGCCAACTGCCCACCCACCGCCTGTTGCCGTCGCCCGTTGCCTTACACCACCATTGGTCACCTCCCATTGCCGCTGGCTGCCTCCTGCCGGACGTCGGTCACCTCCTGCTGCCTATCGTCCACTTTCCTCCAACACCCAATGCTGGCCACCTCTCGTCGTCGGCTGCCGCTGCTCACTGGCCACCTCTTGTTGTCCTCTGCCACTGCCTGCCTGTTGGCCGCCTCTTGTCTTTGTCCTCCCCCACTAGCCACCTCCCGTCTTTGTCCTTCACCGCTGCCTACCTCTCATCGTTGGCTACCGCTCGCCTCTTGTCATTGGCCGCCTCCCTTTGCGGCTCACTCGTCATCTGTTGCCTCCCACCGCCGCCCATTGTCCACCGTCTCTCGCTCTTCACCTATTTGGGAGGAAGAAATTTTGTATAGTTATCAAATGAATTTTTATTTTAAAAATAGAAATTGTGTCATTATCAAATGCATATTTTGACTCAAAAATTCATCCATGAACAAAAATAGAAAAATTTATTTTTAATTAAAAATTTATTTTTAGAACAATATAATTATCATCCGCGCATTTAATCATGATCGATTTCTTTCCACGTCCGCGACAAAAGCGAACAGAATAACATCGGGGTCCCCCTTCCATTTCGACCTTCGGGGAGAAGGTAACCGGCCATTGATCCCCTGCTCCCGCGACCAGCGCGCGCCACTCCCCCCGTACAAGTCAACCGACGACAGTCGAAGTCAAAGTCAGAGGTCCTCCCGCAGAACCCATCCGTAGGCCGACACGTGTAGTTCCCAAAATGCGACGCCGAGCAGGGGATCAGGGACTGCGCGGGAGCAAACCTCCCCCTTCGTCCTTCAGAGACTTTTGCGAGCACGCTTTGCTTCCACTTCCATTTCGCTCGCGCTAGCAGCTACCGCGAGCGATTCCGTTGCGATCAGGAGAGAGAGAGAGAGAGACAGAGAGAGAGAGAGAGAGAGAGAAGGAGAAGAAGCGCTCGAAGGACTTCGACAATGGCGGCGAGGCCTTCTTCTCCGACGACGCCGTCGTGTAGCTCCTCCTGTTCGTCTCAGTTGCCTTCTTCCTCCGGGTCCCCTCCACTCCCCATCATGGCCCTCCGCGAGAAGATCGTCGAGAAGATCCTCGAGAATCGCGTCACCCTCATCGTCGGCGAAACCGGATGCGGTACTCTCTCTCTGTCTCTCTCTCTCTCTCTCTCTCTCTGTAGAGTGCTCTGCTGCATTGCACTGTGGTTCCGTTAAGTTTGACGTGGGAACGATGAATTTGAGGCGCTGAATTTGGCGCTGCGATTTTGGATGATCGGGGTCGTTATTGGGAGATTTTATGTGAAGGAGTCCTTCGTTTCTCCTGCTGAGGCTTTCGAACTTGTATGATGCGAATCTAGTGCATGAGATTCCTTTATTCTCTCGCTAGCCTTTTGGTTTCCGATCATCCAGCACGTCGCCTCGCCTTTCTTCGCTAGTTCGTCGACTATGTTATTGTATTTCATGGTGTTTCGCGGTTTCAGAAACTATACCGAAGGAACCTAAGGTGTTCATGAATGATAAGGAGGTCACTTTAGTGTAGCTCTGTATTGTTTGGTCTCTTGCAGCATGTACTGATGGTCACAAAACTGTGGCAGCGTGGTTGCGTCAACGTTTTTGTTTTATTCAAGTGAATGAAAATTTCGTACTCAGTTTGTTAGTTAATCTCTGTAATAGCGCCAACTCATGAAATGTCTGTCTAAAGAATTCTTAATCTCAGTTTTTTGTTTTATGGACCATGTATTTTATTCAGCCAAGCACTTCGTGTTCACTGATTCCGATTGCTAAAAACATATTGGAGAAGGAAGCCAGCTGATTCTTCACGAGTCACATCTGGAATATGGAGATTTGGCTTGATGTCAGGATGTAATTGGTTTATTGTTGTTGTTGTTGCTGTTATCATTATTTTAAAGCTGAATACAGTCTTCCATTATCTAGCTTTTAAGAGGAGTGAAAAAGATTATACAGGTTCCAAATAGTTTGGTTTTTCTAGTTCTATATTTGATTTTCCTTCAATTTAAAGGAAGCTTTCAATAGAAACTAAAGATGGGGCCTTCAAGATCTGTATCATTGGAAGTTTTTGTTGGCTGAATGTTGATTGTAAACCGATTTAACTATGTAATCCAATACTGGGATGATTATATTTGTGCTTGCCCTGAAGTTTCAAATGTGGATTGGGAATCGAATTTCATTGGAACCTGCGTTATCTACTTCTCTGCGTCTGATTGATGCTCTGACCTGTTTTTGTTAGTTCTCCACAGTTTGCTGCTTGGGATCTGATTATTTATTCTAAATGTCAGGGAAGAGCTCTCAAGTGCCTCAGTTTCTGCTAGAGAGAAACATCTATCCCGTAATATGTACACAACCTAACAGATATGCAGCAGTAGCCATGGCAAAAATGGTTGCAAAAGCCCGTAATTGTGAGTTGGGAGAGGAAGTTGGATATCACGTTGGTCATTTAAAGAAGATATCTTCCAGGTAGTGATGCATGCTCTCTCTCTCTCTCTCTCTCTCTCTCTCTCTCTCTCTCTCTCTCTCTCTCTCTCTCTCTCTCCCACGCGGGTGTGCTCGGCAAAAAGGTTAAAAGAAAGAAACACATGCGTCTATTATCACCATGTCCTTAATATCGAGAATTAGATGGTCCATGATGTTCGATATGCTGTCTATTTCTTTGGGCTTCTGGAGCTGTTGGCTGGCACTACCAATAGTCACGCATTGTTTTTAATAACTAATGTCGTATTTCCATCCGCAGGTTTGGTTTTTTTGCCTTCTTTATCTGTCCTCCATTACTTTTGAGCTAATCTTTAGTGAACTTATTTGCAGATACGTATTGTTTTCCACTCTACTGAACTAATAAATAATACAGGTGGACAGTCTTTTATGTTAATTTGGCCCAACATATTCAGCCATACCATTACAGAAATATGAACTCTTTTCCCATCTATATTTTATGTGTGAAGAGTTTCCAAATTCTATGATCATCTTAAGTCGTGAGAAAAATGTCCATGAGCGAGGTGACTTCAACATCCACAAAACTGATGAACCTTTCTGTCATTACTATTAGTATCAAATAGTTACAACATGTGAGATGTACTATGTTATTTGTCAAGCTTTCGCATGTAAAATAGTTATAGGGTCTGAATTATTATTTAATGTGAAACACTTGAAACATTTCAAAATATACAAATATCAAAATGTAGAATCCTATATAATAAGTTGGACCAAATAGGTACATATTCAACCTTGTAAATGAATTTTTCCGCACAAATGTGATCTAAGATTTCATTAATCATTATGTTTTCTTCGATTTCATATGGTAAAGTTTTTTTATTCATGTCTATGTCATTAATGCATGTTCAGAAAGTAAAACACTGTATCTTAAATGGCTAAACACGTAAATTCAAGTCACTTATATTGATTTATTATCTATGTATATATTGGTTACGACATTGTTTTTTCAGTTGGTCATGCTAATTTTACATTGATTAACCATTTGGAAGTGCCTTTAGGCATCTGTGTTGTGTGTATTTTAAACTAAAGTCCTTATTCCATTCTACCTGTCTTCTTTTACAGCCCAAAGATTGCTTTCAAAACTGCGGGAGTTTTATTAGATGAAATACGTGACAAGGGTCTGAATGCGCTTGATTACAAGGCTATCATACTAGATGAAGTGCATGAAAGATCTGTAGACTCTGATCTTCTTCTTATCTACGTGAAGCAGTTTCTCCTAGAGAACAACAACCTCAGGTCAGGCTATAAATTTCTGCCTGTATTTGATGTCATTCGAAGTTTATTACTTAGTCTACAAAAGGTGATGGTGTCATATAAGCTTTTTCAGTGATAATCATTGCTGGTGATACTTGGGGAGTATGTGGTTATGATGCAGTAAAATCTTTTTTCTTTATCTTCGGGCATTTTATAATATGCATCACTTGTGAAAATGAAAATCTCAACAGGCGATTTATCAATAACATTGCTTTTATCAGGTGGTAGTGCAAATAATCTTTTTTCTTTATCTTTAGGCATTTTATAATATGCATCACTTGTGAAAATGAAAATCTCAACAAGCGATTTATCAATAACATTGCTTATATCAGGTAGTAGTGCAAATAGAATGTGAATGCTTTTGATTTAATAACAAAGTGGAAAGAATCAATTACACCGGCAATATATACGGAAAACCATATCTTTGATTTGATGTTTCATGGATAGCGGTTGCTTTGTGGCCTTAGAAACTTAGTTCCTGTTTGATAATTTACAGGGTGGTGTTAATGTCTGCAACAGCCGATATTGCAAAATACAGGGACTACTTTGGAGATATTGCTAGGAATGAAAGAGTAGAGGTGGTTGCCATTCCTAACTCCAACCAGCAAACCATGTATCGAAGAAGAGTTTTATATCTTGAGCAGGTAAAAAGCTCGGTTATTACCCGCTCAGTGGTTGATCATTTGGCATTCTTGTTTTACATGGAATTTCAAGGCGTGCTGGTGTAATTTTTGCTTTTAAAAATAGACTTTATTTCTGCTTTTAGTATTTAGATTTGACTTTTATTTAATGCGTAACTCCTTGAATTTTTGAAAGCATGTAAATATTAGCAATTTGAGTCATTTAAAGACATGTAAACTTTTTTTCCTGATTTTTTAATTTTCAAAATAATTATTTTTGAATATTTGGTGGGAAAGTCATATATATTTTTATTTGTGGTGAAGTCATATGTAGCTTTTTTTTTTTGGACGGAAAAGTCATAAGTAGTTTTTTTTTGGTCAAAGTCATAGGTAGTTTAAGAAGTCAAAACAAACGGATCCTGAACTGAACTTTGTCCTTGAAATTATCATGTAGTAAAAGAAGACCGGAATCTCCTACTGCCTTCTGACTTATTCGAGCCACCCCTGTTTTTGCACTTATCAAATGCTAGAAAAGTTAGAAGGAAGTAGTTCTTGTGGCAATTCTTGGTGGCGAAGCATAATGCCTTTGGGGCAATGCTTGCGAGTACTTGCTTCTGCTTTTAGAAGTCTGCTTGAAACGGTTTGAAAGCAGATTTTCGAGAAGCAATCCAGGGCTGATTTTGCAGCTGTGGTCGTTCAAACTTTTAATTGTAACTGTTGGAGAATACTTCCAAAGTTCGTTTCTACTCTTGAAATCGTGTCGCGGGGGTCCATCAAGATAATGTCGAGATGTGTTGCGGATTATTACCCTAATGGTTGATGATTTTTTAATTAGAATGTGAATAGGATTTTTCTTCTATTTCTTTATCCGTAGAATAATCTTAGTTGATTTTATTCGTACAATGCATTAATTTTCAATTGGTCACATTTTCCTAGTTTATTTTTTAATTTTCTTTTGCCTAGTTTAGGTTTTCACGAATGTGCACTTTATTTTGACATAAAGTAGCTCATATGTGAGCGGGTTGCGCCTTTTATGTGTTTTGCGGATTTATTTATCTGCGTTTATCCTCTGCTGCGTCAATTGATATCGGAGACAGTAAAATTGTCGGTGAGCGGAGCCATGTGTGGTAACGATGGCAATGGAAGCAACCGTCCCACTGACAAAGATCAGGGGGCGTAGGCCTTGTGGATGGCTAGTCGTCATCTCAAGGCATCTCATCGGGCCATGGAGCAGAAGCTTCAATGAACTTTCGATGCATTAGTGGGGGAAATTTATCCAAAAAGTTATAGATCTATTATACTTTTGTTAATTCAGTTCTAAATATTTTAATTTTGCCAATTTTTTTGGGTTAATTGAGTCATAAACTTTTTCACTTCTTGCCAATTGAGTCCATTCGGCTAATTTTGATCGGAAATCTCTGACGAGGACGCCGGCCGGCCTACGAGGACTCGATGTGGACAATCTTGGAGGGAAAAAAAAGAAAAAGGAAAAAGGAAAAAGAATAGAAAAGAAAAATAAAAACATTGAAATTTTCAAAAAAAATTAAAATATTAATAAAAATCAGAGTCCATATCAGCACCACATAAGTTACCTAGCGTCTGCGTTAGCGATTTCCGGCCAAAATTAGTCGGATTGACTCATTTGAAAAGAAGTAAAAAGGCTTAGGATTCAATTGGCAAAAATAAAAAATTTTAATACTGCATTGGCAAAAATGCAATAGGTTTAAGACTTTTTGGATAATTTTTTCCGTTGGTGGAGTGGCTTGGTCCGGGGGAAAACCCGAAAAGGGTGGATGAATAATCCTCATGGCCAACCGCTCAAAAGAGTGTGGTGGTACGGAACAATCGTTATGATTGGCCTACCTAGAGGAATAATTCGGGTTGGGATAAGTTGGGAGGTGATTTCGGAAATCAGTACGGAGATCACGGCTTCAGCTGAGACGGGGATGTGGATTGTGTTGAAGCCTATGGCTGGAATGGAACCTACTATCAAATAAACAAAGCACTACTGTTACCATTGTATCTCTATTGACATATTACAAGCAACAGGAACTCTTAATAGAGAATCACAAAGAAGCAGTAGCACGATTGAAAACAGAGAGAGAACAAGATAATATCAGAGACACAACTTTCTTAATTTTCTGCCAACCCTTTCAGCTTGATTTTTAATCTCTTATGTAGAACTCGAGTCTCTAATTTAGACGTTGGAGAGTCTTCAGGAAAGTTAAAGCGCCATAGTAGTTGAGAGACACCATTGCTGGAAGTCTGACTACTCGTGCAATCTGATTTTCCTGGCAAAAGTAAGGTTCCCTAAATAGTCTGTTGCCTCCGTCAGCAATCCGTTTCTCTTGTTGCTTGAACGCAACAGGCAAAATTGTTTTGATATAACCTTAAAGAAATGCACTTTTTAAATCTATTTGATTTAACTTGATATTGTCTAAGTCCACGCTACTATCTCAGATTAAAGATCATCGGGATAAGAATACTAGGAGTATTATAACTTTCATACGGCGCTCACTTGAGTGCTATAACTTTTTTTTACTTACTTGAGTGGCGCATTGGAGTAAAATGGATCATTTGAGTGCCATTTTCGACAAATCATCCTACGTGAATGTTTTAATTAATTTTTCATCCCACTAGAATTTTTTTAATGTTATTTTATTTTATTGATTTTATTGATTTTTGTTCTTTATCCTTTTCTTTCCTCTTTTTCCTTTATTTTTTAAAGGTTGGTGAGGGTCGCTAGTGACGGTCGCCGGTGACCCTCGCCTGAGGACTCGCCCTTGGCCAAACTGGGCGAGGGCCGCCTTGCCATCGGCCGGTATGGCCATGAGGACCCTTAGCGAGAGGCCGCGAGTGAGGCGGCGAAAGCTCTCACCAAATCTAGTGAGGTTGCCTCATCCGCAGCCGCAAAAGCCCTTGGCGAGGCCGTGATGGCCTCGCTGGTCGCGGGTGAGGCGGCGAAAGCTCTCACCAGATCTAGCGAGGCCGCCTTGCTCGTGGCCGCCCAGATCTAGTGAAGCCGCCTTTCGTGGCTTTGCCCAGGGCCTTCGCAGCCAAGAGTAAGGCATCCCCTGCCCAATCTAGGTGAGGCCTTCACAGTCGGCGAGGGTCGCTAGTGATCCTCATCGGCATTGAAAAAAAAATGCAAAAAAAAAAGAAAGAAAAAATAAAAAATTCAAAAAATATATATAAAAATTGTCCACATCAGCTCCAGCTAAGCCACGTAGGATGACCGGCATCTACCTCGGATTTTCCGGTGAGACAAATAGCCGATGGCACTCAAGTGATCAATTTTTTAAATTTGTGGCACTCAAGTGAGCGAAAAAAAAGTTATGGCCCTCAAATAATCATCATACGAAAATTATGACACTCCTAGTATTCTTATTCCAAGATCATCAATAAACTAGAATATATTAGCAATCTCATGAGCAGTTGCATGTAGCACGAGCTCCTTCTACCCGAAGTTGATAGATTTAACTATCAATAAACAAGTACTAGTCTCACATGTGTACACTCCTTAAACTATAGACTAAAGTGAGTAATAACAACTCTAAAGAAGTGAGTAAAATCGTGCTCATAACATAGAAAGAATATGACAATGTCAGTGTTTGTAGCTTTGTCAATTTTCCGTCATCATTCCTTTAGCGTGTTGATCTTCTTATATAGTTTTCATCTTCAGAATAGCCATTGGACAGTATTGAGGATTCAATTTGCCGTTGGAGATGATGGACACAATCACCGGAGATCTGATTGCCCATATAATCAAATGGTCCTAGTAACAGTGAGGTTTCTCCAAATAGAGTTAGCCGTGCTTGGTCCATTCCACCAAATCGATAACAATCAATTAGATTAGCTTCAATTATTCTTTCCGGAATTTCAAGCCTTTTAGTTAATTGTAAAATCCTTTTGACTCGCAAGATTAGTCAAAAGAATATATGGGTCATCCTATTTGGATCACGTGATCATGTGATTAATGCGATCATCATAGTTGATATAGGTACTTGCTTATATCAATAATCCAATGGGTCTATCCAAGCTTCCTAGGGTAGTTGACTTACGTATATTGCCATCCGTTGGTCTTCCTGAGTACATTAGTGTTGAAGACTTTACTCGGTGTTCATCTTATCACGGTATTTCCAAACCTTCATGAACTTCCAATTCTTCCGCATTTGTTCACCATTTATCAAGGTTTATTTAGCCTTTATCAATCTTTTTCGCTTCGTACTTCAGATTCTGACAATGTCGATAACCTATCCTTTATAGCAACATTGCCTGAAATAAGACAACATCTACTTTTATTGAATAATAATGAGAAATAGATGATTTTGTCAATTTCAAAATATCACAGAGGTTTTCTCAACAATCCAGTGAGCCTATCCAAGCTTCCAGCCGGTAGTTGACTTACATATATTGCCATCCATTGGTCTTCCTGAGTACATTAGTGTTTTAGACTTTACTCAGCTGTTTATCTTATCACAGTATTTCCAAACCTTCGCGAATTTCCTGTTCTTCCGGATTTGTTTACCCTATATCAAGGTCCATGCAGATCTTTTCACTTTATATTTCAGATTTTGTCAATGGTGATAAAGTATCCTTTATATTAACATTACCTGAAATAAGACAACATCTGCCTTTATTGAATAATAATAAGAAATAGATGGTTTTGTCAATTTCAAAATGTCATAGAAGTTTTCCAAACACATTCTATTATGGTGTATGAGGACATTTGACTTGGTGTTGAATTGCGCTCTGATTAAAATGATCATGTAAACAAAGACTAGAAAATTCAGACTTCCTCTTCAATGGATATGACTAATAATATCGTGAAAAATCATCAATAAACACCACATGGTACCGAAACTGTGGTAATGAAGAAACAGTGCTGGTCCCCATATATCAAAATGTATCATGTCCAAAGAATGGGAACATCGAAATATGAAGGACGAAATGGCAATTTAGCACTTTTATTAATTCGACAACTAGTGCAAAGTTCACTAGTTGGTTTACTGACGGAAATACAATTATTCCTTCTCAAATATTGCAAAATTTGACTATTTGGGTGTCAGAAAGTTTGATGCCATACTTGCTCAATTGCCGACTGTTGCCTCTAAGAGAAAAATGCTGAATTCTGTGGATCTCTGACGGCATATAAATTAGCGATGATTACTGCCCGGTATCCAGACTTGATGTGTCTTTGAGTTCCCGATACAAAAACTAGATCCATTAAACTCAGAATAAGAAGGATAATTTTGCCTGAGTTGAGAAACAGAGAGAAGTCTCTTCTTATATGGGTAACCACCAAAATATTTCAATGTGCAAGTGTGCTGGGTGCATTTCCAATAAGACCAGTACCAATATGAGTAATTGGAAGTGATTCGATGTGCAAGAGTGCTGATGCTCATATCACAGATGCATTTCCAAAAAGAAATCCTTGAATATCTTGACTTTCAACTACTTTAGCTTTGAAGTGACAAATTTAGCCGCTTTGAGATATGAGGGAAATGAACATTTGGGAGCAGCAGCCATTGTTGTAGCGTGTAGGGAAGAGGTCTGGGTGCCTTGCATAAATGTTTGATTGTAGAGGTGTGCTTGGTTCCAAAGTAAAATTTGGAGGCACCTGTCAGTTTTAGGTTCTAGGGTATGCATGGTAGGTTTTAGGTTCTAAAAATTGAAGAATCTGTTTCGACAGGTAGGTTCCAGCTAGGTGGAACTTGAACATGAAACAAGTTTTTGTGTTTTTTTTTGTCTATATCTTTGCGCAATCCTAGCATCCCATGATGAGTGTATAATCTGGGACTACTAGTCTGAGCTTGCATTTATGATTGAGACTTCTACTTTGTTAATGTTTTATTTTCTTTGTGTGTCTAAATATACAAGTTATGGTTAGTAGATTATAGCAGCAAGTAGTAGTCATTAAAGGTGATGATTCACTGCAATTGTTCAATTAATAACATAGGTGGAATAGACCTGAAACCTGTAGATTATAAGGTATGCAGGGTACGTTTCATATTCCAAAAAATGAGGAACCTGTTCTTACGGGTAGGTTTCGGATTTCAAATGGAACTTGTATGAAACCTGAAACCATTCACCCCTATTTGATTGTAACGATCAAATAAATAATTTTCATTATCCGTGGGCGAAAATTGCCTCTTTAAGAGCGTTTGCATCTTTGACCATGTTGTAACTAGTGTTTTGCCTGCTAACTGACGCTCCTCCTCCAGTTTTTCCCACCAAGAGTAAGCTCTGCCCTTTGAATTTTTGCCTCACTAGTTTTACCCCCTGATTCTCAGGAATCTCCATAGAAAGTGGGAATTCCCACTTCCTTCTTGAATTCCTCCTCCCACCAATGGCCGCAGTCATCACCACCACATTCCCGCTGATCAACACCATAAACGCAACCACGATCCCACTGCTCATCCGCGTCGTTATAAGTTTATTGATCCACACATCTAGGGCTAAACCGAAGCCAAATTAGAAAGATTTCGATAACAACCGTTCAGGGCATATTCGATGCTGGGTTGTTTTTACTTTGATTTGATTCTGGAATCTAAGTTATTTAACTTGTTTTTCAGATTTTGTTTGTTAAAAAAAAATCATAAGAAGCAATACAATCTCTAATTTGATCTTTCTATGGAGGAAAAACAATGATAGTAACCTTTAATTCTACAAAAATTAGGGATAGTTGGTTCCAATGTATCCTATCATAGTTGGTTTCCGGTTGTTGGAACTGGTTCCCTTAGAAACCGGCATGGAACTGAACCGTTAGTTCAATGGTCAACTCAAGAACTGAGCCTATTTTGAAAGGAATCGGTCAATGTCGGTTCACTAATTTTTTTTACCTAGGAATCTACTCGGTCCCGTGTGAACCGGTCATGTAAGGCTAGTTTGATTCGTTTCTCATGTTGAACTGGTCCGGTGCTCACCCCTTGCAAAAACACTAATATTTTCTTTTGGTCATAGCAAAAACACTAATATGGATGCCCAAGAATTTAAGCTAGAATGAAAAAAAATGGAGATATGCGTTTGGATGTCTCTATTTATATGATTCAATAAAATTATTTTTATTACCGCTGCTACACATTAGAATCTCTCTAGCAAAAATGCATGATGTAATGATAGCACCCACAACAGACATTAAAGCTACACCCTCCCTCGACGGACTTCATATAAACATTTGAAAACAGATGCAATTGGACTTCATTTGCGCACCCGCTTGTGGGAAGAACTCGAGTACTTTAAACCTATTTCGTTCATGCACTAGATAATAGAAGATTCAGGGCTTCACGGTGCACCATAACCCAAGGCTACTAACAAAGTAAGGCCCGCATATCCATTTGCCCCCTAGCTTGACAAGTGGCATATCTTATCTCAGTATACGTTCAATGCCTCCTGACATCATACTCCATGTGCATTTTCCTAAATATGTCTTTCATTGCACCAAATTCATTAAATATGCTACATTAAGGCTGTCCTTTTTATGACCATGGCGTATGAAGTTCCCTGTTAGTGATTTTCCTGCTCATGTCCAGATGCAGTAGTCCTGTGTCAATAAATGCGTCTAGTCATATTCAATCCGATACCAGGCCCAGGTCCAGGCCCCTATTCCCTCAACCCCGCTAAAACCCAAAACGATCAGACAATAATGGGGAAAACTTGTTTGACAGTGGAGCAGAGTTGGTGTTGGTTGTTTGTTTGTAAAACAAACAAAATATTGCTTTTCGTTATCCCACATAGGAAGTTCTGATTGTGTGGGCCCGTGGGGATGTCTTCTAATTTGTTCAAATGAAGACGATGGATTGTGGGCTGGATCTCACAATACCCGAGTGTAAGTGCACGATTTTGACGCTATTCCCGCACTTAGCACTCGTGGATGATAGTTGGCACTAATCCTCATTTATTATTTATTATTTATTAAATTTCGAATTTATTATTATAAAATAACAGTTTTATCCTATTGAAAAAGTGTGATTGATGACAATAGAGTTGCGGTTATTTTTTTATTAATTAATTTCGAAATTTATTATTTTGCCTAACGGTTATTAGGCATTCTTATAACTTTTGGAAGAATTGTGTCCTTTCGGACATAACTACTTCACCTTTGGAAGATTATGTTTTTTCGGGCATAACTCCTTCAACGTTGAAAGGTTGTATTTGTTTAAAGATTATTTTTTTAGAATTTATAAAATTCGGATTAAGAAAAAATGATTAAAAATAATAATAATTTAAAAAATATTATTCTTTTATTTTATTACTATTTTAATCCGAATTTTTTAATGTCTTCTGAGAAGCATCTTTTCACAATGCAACTCAATGCAATTTTTCCCGAAAGGTTGCATTCGGTTCAAGAAAGAGTGAAGTATATATTCATATTTTTCAAGTCTTTTTTCTCCAACTTAAATACTTCATTCTTAAAACAATATGGTCATCTTTTCCAATTGTTTCCCTTGAGAGACCCCGAAGAAATACTAGAATTGCTATCTGATATTCTCATTCGGGACTTTGTTGTATCATGGAGGATATTTGCCCGTAACCATTAGCAACGTTGTGGGACAAATAATTTCTTAAAGAAAGTGTTATCACGCGTCAAAGTCTGATTCAATTTTCTTATCCACGTGTACATTTTTCCCAACAGTTAATTCAAAAGATGAAATCCTCGTGTTTGTCAAAAAATTGTGGGAAAAAGAGATGGAAGGATCATGGTACTTTTTTTTTCTTGCGATGGCATAATTGATAATGTGAGTGACACTGAATCTTTAAGATCAACGTTTTACACAAGCAAAAGCCATGGATGAAGCATGGTAATTCCCGACAGTTGTTTTTTCTCTTTTCTATAGAAAGGTTAGTTACTATGTTTCTCATGAAAAGATGAGTATCTTCGAGCTTTTTCCGAATATAGCTTGAGAGGCATACTGTTATTTATTAAATTTGCTGAACAGGTAACCAAATTGCTTGGAACTAGTTCAGAGTCATTGTCAGTGGAATATTGCAATGGGGAAAGCCCTTCAACAGCTAATGCAGATATTGAACCTGAAGTCCACAGACTCATTCATGATTTGGTAATGCACATACATGAAAATGAGCCAGACATTGAAAAGAGCATATTAATTTTTCTGCCAACAATTCGTTCATGGGAGGAGCAATGGCGTCTTTTGAAGTCCTCAAGTTCGTTGTTCAAAGTCATTTTGCATAACGGTAAATACATAGAACAAGCTTTGTTGGATATGAAGATCTGGAAGTCCCACCGTAAGGTAAGATATGCTTTTGGGAAGCTCAAATAAACTTCTCATGTTTCTGCATTGGAGTTCTCTTAATTTGCATGTTAGCTTCTTGCATGATAAGAATATCGGTAACTAAATCAAGATTAATGTGCTCCATCTAAAGCCATCATATCATTTTGTCTGTCATTTTTTTTGGGGTTAATATGAAATGTTGTTTAGCTTGCTTGTATTGACTTCTGAATCTTTGGCAGCATTTATTTCAATAAACTGATGCAGAAAAGGGAAGCCGAGGATCTTACTTACCCTATTGATATCATTGCATAGGTGCAGATCTTGTAGGCATGTTTCTCCATGTGCTTGTCCTCATGTTGCGTTCTTCAAGAAGACTATGGATTAGTTTGCCTCTGCTTTTGTTAGGAACGGTTAAGAAATTATGAGTAATCAATGTGAAATTAGCACGAGACCAATATAGTATTTGCTGTGGGACTGTACCTTTTCTTATGCCGTTGTTAGTGTTGAAGCGTGTGCATGATTGTGGGACGTTATGAACGAGAAAAAGAAAAAAAATGGAGAGGAGCTGGGTGATTATTTAATGGGAGTGGATATGGTGTTAGTGGAGACAGATATGAAATGGGTGGTTACTTGATGAAATGAACCGTAGTTAGAGTATGGGTGATGTTGGAATGTCAAAAAAGTGAGACAAGTACAACTTTTCCCCTAATGATATAGATTTATGATTAAGTTGGATCTCTTTTCGTTAGCCAGTTAGAGAAACATATCACATATTTGAGCTCCTTCTGATTTGAAAAGTCTCCTTAACCAGATAATATTAGCTGCGGAGTCATCAGTGACAATTCCGGAAGTAGCCTTTATAATTGATTCGTGTCGCTCATCACAAGTTTACTGGGACAGTGATAGGAAATGCGAATTATCAGGGCTCATGTGGGTATCCAAATCTCAGGTATCATATAAAGCTCAGCAACTTAGTCTTAGTTTCTGTGTTATGTTCATGAGATTCAGAGTTACATGTAGGCTGAGCAACGAAGAGGAAAAACCGGTCGGACCTGTGATGGAGAGATTTATAGATTGGTAACTCAATCATTTTTCAGTGATCTAGAGGATTACAAGTGTCCAACTATGCTGAGATTATTACTGCAACGGCAAATACTTCTAATCTGTTGCGCTGAACTAGAGGCCATTAATGATCCCAGAGGTATGTTCCTTCTGTCTATAAAACAATAAGTGTGCTCTTGAAATGTCCTCTCTTCCTGTTTTACCTTTGTCATCTACAAGCTTGCCCAGATGCATCAATCTTCTCTTAGAACTGGAAGTGCAAAATGGGACTCCAACATATGCGTAAAAAATCACGCAAAAGGATGGGATACAAACAAATGTGGCAAAATCAAAACTGAGAAGTCCTTTTCTTTTCTCCCTCTTTTAGCATAGCCTTACCTTTCTAGATCATTAAGGGCCTCCCTTCCACTGTCACTAAAATCCAAAACTGATGACCTCCGTTTTATCCCAGTGGACTTGCCCATAGAGCATCTGTTCCCATTATGTGTTGTGTTTTTAAGATCAATGAGTACATTGGTCAGGACATTCTGCCTTGCAAATTTTTTCTTGTTCGATCAACTCCCTCCATATTGGAACCCGATGCAGCTAACATGAAGTGACAAGGAAGCAAATCTCTTCAACAAGGTGGAAATTCTTCATCTCAAGGAACACCACGAGACATCCCATTTTCAATATTCACAAAGCGTTATGGGATTTAACTGTCCTTTGTCACCCTTCAATTGACTAATCAAGAAATAAATACCTTATACACTTTCGTGTAAATATAGTTTGTGAAGAAACTATGGAAGTCTTGAAATGAATGGAAAGTCATGCTGTTTTAAAGCTATTCAGAAGATACCGAAAGGGGGATTGTCAGTACTGATCTAAATTAAGAAGTATGGTCTTTGGATCTTTTCCTTTTTGTGCTGAGCTAGGACTATTGGAAAAACTTCATGCAGAAATTATTCTGAGGCCATATTACCGACATGTCCCCTCTGCATTTATCACTATTTGATTGCGCAAAAATTGACATTGGATGATTTCAAAAGGGAACTGGCATCTATTCCAGAACTCTAAGATACATGACACACATTTCCATTATTATGTTTTTAGCATTCCCTGCTATTCTGCATTCATATATTCAGTATCTTTTTTATTAATAGAAATGCTAATCCTTGAAAAATAATGTCAGTGTTGTTGCAGAAGGCTTTAGACCCTCCTGATCCTGATGTTGTTCAAAATGCATTAGATTTGTTAGTTCATATGGGCTTACTCCAGATATCTCATAGAGGAAGGCTTGAGCCAACGTTCTATGGACGTCTGCTTGCCAGTTTTTCTCTGTCTTTTGATGCATCTCTGCTCATGACTAAGTTTGGGGAGGTTGGATTGCTGCATGAGGGCATTCTTCTTGCTGTATTGATGGATACGCAACCTCTACCCATCATCCATTTTTTTGGGGAGGTTGATTTGGTACGTCCTATCTAGCAAATGCCAATTTCTTTTTAAGATCCATCAACAGGTGAAAGACAGTACTCACATTGGCTATTCCCCTTTTTTTTCCAGTTCCAAAAGTACCTTGACAGCTACTTTAGCGGAGATACTAACAAACCCCGAGTCCGTCCTCTAACGGAGGTGATGTTAATGGCGAACTTGTGTGCCTTTAAGTTTTGGCAGCGTATTTTCAAGGTATTCCCATGATTTATTCTTGAAGATCTTTAAGTTATTCATTCTCATATGTATGTTGTATTCCTCTGAAGGACAAGTATCGCACAAAGCATTTAAATCAAGTTCTGCAATTTGATGACATGAAAGCTACAGAGATGGTGCTGGAGACTGAAGAAGAATGGTGCTTCTTTCATAATCTTAGACAGCCATCACTTAATCATGTCGCTAAAATATGTACAGTTGCAACTTCGTCCTTTGAGTTCTCTCCTGTCACCTCTCTTCCCCTTTTCTTTCGTCAATTGGTTGGACTTTTGATTTTGAATTTGCTTTTCCTCAGATGAAGATGTCCTGAGTTCATTGCATCGATTTCGGCCCAACTTCCTTGGTACATCTGAAGGTTTTCCTTCTTATTACTATCCTTGTGACTTCCAACACAAATGCCTCCTTGAGTGTCGGTCAAATGAAGTTGAAGATGAAGATGAAGATGCAGCTGGCCTAGATGACGAGGAACTTGAATCATCTGCCGACACCAGGGAATGTGTTGCTACGCCATTTGTTACCCCAAATGACTTCCAGACAAAAAATGTGGCTGACAAGTTGACAGCTGTTGTCAAAGAGGTACTTTATCATACTTTACGTGCCATTTTGCATATACCTATTGAATTTAGTTTCCTTCGTCTGTAATGTTTTTATAGATAAAAGCTTATTACTTTGGATTGGCACCCGGTGATCAGCCGAAGAGTTCTTCCGAGAGTCGTTTCTCTGTTCACAAGTGGGGTAAATTATGTAGACATTTTCTAAAAGGATCGTGCAACAGGGGCAGTAATTGCTCGTTTTCTCATTCATTCCAAGCAAAACGACCTTTGTGCAAATTCTTCTCCTCTTTACAGGTTTATACTTCACTTTGACTTTTATTTTCACCGTACATAATATGCATGCACGTGTTATCAGCATATAAATTTCCTTTCTCAGAGTTTGTGCCCACTTACCAAGTGAATGTTTGGTGACGTGTTATGCTTTATCGTGAATGTGATTGAAGAATTCTTTCACCGCTTGATTGAAGCAAATAAAGCAGTAGATAACATTGACAAGTTCGTGGCATGCTTTATATCTTATGGTTAACTTCGTAAATTGCCTACTACTGCAATTCACAAGACTCAATTCACAGAATGCATGACACATACTTGAGATTCTTCCCCATTTTTAAAGGAATGGTCGTGTTGATCCATAGGGCAGTGGAAACCCTCCATATATAATTGTAAATTGATCTGCTCGTGCTTAGTTGTCAGCATATCAGTTTTCATTGCTTTGTTGTTCATGCTCAGTGGTACATGCTTCACTAAGTTTCTTCGCATCTAGTTATGTATTTAATTTAATCAAACTGAGACCACCACGAACACCTTCTCCAGCTCTTGATGTTCTTGAATTTTTTGAGTGAATTTTTGCTTTTTCTTAAGAATTCCAAATCTCATGATTCTGTCACTTGGAGGCCTCATATTGAAAGTCGCCTTGGAACATGCGCCTAGGAGCACTGCTTGGCACCTGCTCTAGTTTTTTCGGAGTGCTCCGATTCTTCTTAGATGCTTGGCAAGCACTCCAAAGCTGGTGAGCAGCTTCTGGAGAAGTTGCTCTGATCTGGAGAGTTCGTATTATTACTTTATATTCGAAGGTCTATAGCACTACTAGAACACGCACCATTATGCTCATTTTGAAGCACAGCTATAACACAACTACAGGCTACAGCACTAAGGCCTCGTTTGGTTTAGCTTTTGGCCGAAAGCCCCTTCCTAAAATGCTGAACCATTTGGTTCAGCTCTCGGCCTAGCATTTGGAATGCCGAATCCAAATTTTTTGTCCCCAAACTACCCTAATTTATTTTGGTTTATTTCGATTTTGTCCCTCTTGTTACTGTTCATCTTTTTCGTGAGGGGGCTGGCAAGGGAGGCTGGCCTGAGGTCGCATGACCCAGGTGACGGCCGCCTGAGGTCACGCGACCGCCCAAGCGCCGCCGGCCTGGGTAGCACAAGGTCGTCTGTCGCCTGGGTCGTGCGACCACAGCCAACCGGCACCTGGGTTGCACGACCCAAGCGCTTGCTACCTAGGTCACGTGACTCTCGCCGAGGGTCGCCTGGCCTAAGACGATGGCTGCCGCCGACAGATCTGGCTCGCCAGCGCCAGATCTAGCTCGCCGGTAACCATAGGCCTTCGCTGGCTCCAACAAAGGGTAGGGTAAGTTTTTTTTTTAATAAAAAAGATAATTCCCGAAGCCCTTTTGCAAAAAAATAATTTGCCAAACACTACTTGGGCCAAATAGTTTTATAAAGGATTTTTTACCAAACGCCATTTGTATTTTTCCAATGAGTTTTAACCTAAAGGTATTTGCATTTCCCAAGTAGCAGTTGGAAAGTTGAACCAAACGGACCCTAAAGGTTATAACAGAAGTTACTGCAAAGCTAAATAAACCTTGATAGGTACTTCACAAAAGAATTTTGTTGATGCTTCATGGATGTTGAAAAGGTCATAGAAGCAAATAAACTTCTGGATTTTGCGTTTATAGTCCTCCGAGGCTTCTGAGCTTAAATTGGCCACTCCTTGTCACAGGCAGGAGTTCCAAAAGCTGGTATTGGGATTGCTTGCTCATAGTCCTCCTAAGAGATTAGAGGCTTCTGAGCTTAAATAGGTCGCTTCTTGTCTGAAGCAAGAGTTTCAAAAGGCTGGTATTGGGATTGCTCGTGTACATGAGCCTGTAGCTGATTATGTCCAAGTCATGCCACTTTCCTCATATGCTCTTAAGTCATGTTTTTATCTCTGCTGCTACTTTATTCCCCCATACAGAGTGAAAGTAATTCATTAATTGATTGGGTAATTGGACTTGCAGGGTTGTCGAAACGGTGATTCATGTTCCTTCTCTCATGATCTGGGCACATCATTTTCATCAGTCACTAAGCCAAGTTCATGCATCCCAGAAAATGACGATGGTGACCCGGCACTACTTATTCGGTTATTTCCTGTTGCGGATTATGGGAAGATTCTCATCTTGGATGACACCAACTTCCATTTTACCTCCAACATTGCTCGGAGTTATGATCCTTTTAGAATGGTTGCCACCACACATCTTCTGGAATCCTCCATATCTGACCCGTCATTGACTGATGTCAAGATTATGTGGGGACTCCATCACCCATACCAAACCATCATAGGGAAATCTGCGGAGAGTCAAGTTCTGTGGATGTCAGTGAAATGCGTCTTGTGGTTTCCTGATTTTGAAATTTGCGGATATGGAAAAAATTTGGAGGGACAGAGAAGGTTAATGAAGAATTTCTTCGAGTATCTGGCAATTCGGCTACTTGCTGACGCTTTATGTGAAGTGCCGGTTGTTCTTACCATGAATAACCTTAGGTTTTCAGAACTGCAGGTAATTACCGCATCTGAAAGATGGTAACGATTTTTTTGTCATTGCTGCGTTTGCTTGCTCATGGGATCTGTAAGGAATAGGTGATCGACTGATCAGACAATTGCATGAGCTCGGCAGACAGCTCGCTATTTCCCTGCATGGCCAGTAAACTAGATTTTTATTTTTGTTCTCGAGTGTATCTTTGCTAATCGGTAGTTACACTGATGAATCTTTCAGCTTGGTTTTAAAAAGCATCTTTAAACTCTTTTGCTAAAGTTCATAATAGTGTGTTCAAGACATCTTTTGTAGATATCCGTCGTTAGCCGCCAGTGTTGTTTTGACACCTTTGTGATTATTCTTCCAGGTGGAGAAGCTGGGAAGGAGCAGCTTCTTCTTTCTCACCAGGTCATTTCCTTTCGCCGAGCAGAGCTACGGGGAACTGTCGGATGTTATACCCACCAAGAAACCGATGGAGGTATCCAAGCCCATCTCGTATGTTTTTCGCATGTACCCTCCCGCAGACGTCAAGCCCGATGATTTCCAAGCTGCGATATGGAAATGTCTGCATGATGTTGAGTAACTTTCAGTGGCGCATGGGATCAAAGGTCATCGATTGTTCATATGAAGTTTCGAGGATTCCTCCTTTTGTGAGGTTCTTTAGTGAACGCGCTTAGGTATCACTGTGTTACGTTGGACAGATGACAGGATGTTTATTGTATTGTATGTAGTTGATGTTGGGATTTTTTTCCCGCCAGACTTTTTCCCAATGCACACTAGACATTTTCATTTTTTCCATTTCTTCATCATTGTCATTTGTGCGATTATTCTACGAAGTTGCATTTGAACATTTACTTTGAAGAAGTACCGCTTCTTTGGAAAGGCGATCCGTTCTATACCGAGAGAATTGTTCAACAATCTTGGGTACTGGTAGAGGGGATAAATTGTCTTAAGGACACAACGTGAATTCGTTGGATTCGAATCATTCATTGACATTCGGATTACTCGTCAGTACGTGATTTCAGGTTTGTCGAACAGCTTTGTTTTGCATATACAAGTACTGTAGAATCACAAAAATATACGAGCACTATTACTTGACAACAGTTGAACTATCGAAAGCCCTCGCCCCCTTACCAAAAAAAGAACTATCGAAAGCCCTCGCCCGTTGCAACGTTGCTTCTTTGCATAGTGTATAGGTTGATGAATACTCGAGTAACGCAAACATGTCGAGGTCTTCTGGGCTATTGGAAGCTCTTCTTCAATTCAGTCCTTTTGAGTTTGACCGATCTTTCCCACTTAGAAAAATAAAGCCAACGCTCAGGAGAGTCCTGTTTAAGATGTTTGAGATTGAAGTTGCCATGGACAATCTAAATGTGGAGTCAATTGAGAGAAAAAGTAGCACGTTGGCATCATAGCGTTGATGCCTTGGATTGAAAAATTTGAACTTACTAAATTCGTTTTCTAAAAGAGGTCCTAATAGAATTTTACAGGACAAAATACTAAATGCTCTACCGCTGCGGTGATGGAGCTACAAAAGTTTTGTGAAATCAAGGGAATGGATAAGAGATTCGTGGGGTTGACGTGAGTGGATAGGGATGGCTATATTTCTAGGAGCAAACTCCAAGCGAAATATGAAACAGCCCAGATCATCAGTTAAGGCACCTAAATGATCGCTCAATAATAAAGGAGATAGGGCTGTAGAGATAGCAAGGAGGTTTTCTGATTCGGCGGTTCGATTTATATGACACTTGCATCCTCCGTATTACCGTGGCCGACGGCACAAATCGATTGAGCAACAACTTGTAGACCACCTAATAAAGGATATTTATTATTGCGCAGTGCGGATAAATCTGTGAGAGATTATATGTAAAATGGCTCCATTGAGACCCGTATAATTCAGAATATAGTTGGCTTTGAATTTAACCAAAGAGTTCAAAAGCAACTACAAATCAAATGTTTTCAATTTGGTTTGACGGGGTGCTTATTTCCTTTTATGGAAGTAGACAGCCTAAAAATTTCACTTCCCTAGGAAAAAAAATGTATTATTCTAATTAGGGGTGTGCCAAAAAAAGGTTTGAATCCGTGGTTTGAGTACTTTCTTGAGAAAAACTGGTTAACGAATCGAACAAAACCATTTCCTGTGGTCTAATTTGGTTTCAATTTTTCGAAGCCAAACCAAACTACAAAAACGTATTATGCGATCTAAAATTGTTTTTTATTATATTTATCATTCATTCGTGAAAATAGTCTCTTTTTTTAAATGTGAAATAGCTTAGATTAGCATTTTGTATGAAATTATGAATTGTCATGAGCATAGAGGTTGGTTTTTATGAAATTAAACGCGTATTTCTATTCAGAAACTCATCCGGTAGACCTGGCCACGGGCCGATTCCGGCCCGAAACAGGCCCGGGTCAAACCCGGGACCGGCCCGTTGACCGGGCCCGCGGTTCAAAACCGGAACCGGCCCGTGGCCTACAAGCTTGGTTCCGTTTCCAAAAAAAACTGCAGATAAGTGGAGAAACTCTTTTTTTCCCCAAATTTAATTACAATGTACATTTTGATTATATTTTATATTGAATAATTCATTATTTTATAATTTGATAATTCATTATTTTTTAAATTTTTACCGGCCGGTTGTGAACTGGGCCGGAATCGGAACTGGCCCGGAACCGCTAGTTCCAAACCGTGGCCATGTTTGCGTCCGAGGAGCAAAAATAGAAAAATTTATTTTTAAAACAGAATGGTTATCATTTACGTTTAAATGAACACCATACAAAAGTTTCCATATTTTCATTAGTTTTTAAAATTTAAAAACTATCTTTGAATTTTAGCCAAAAAAATATTAAAAACTTGTTTTTGCCATTTTTCTTTTCAGGCCAAATTAAAGGCCATAGATCTGTTTATAGCAAAAAAAAAAAAAAAGAAGGAACCCGAGGTTATGGTGATGGCTTTTCAGTTCTGATCTTGTCTACGTGCATGGCATTGCTACACAAGCTTTTGTACCTCTCCCCTGCTCTGCTATAATGGAGAGAACTCGCCCCTTGGCGCTATTCCATGCGTTCCGCTAGTAAAGCTTCACCAGATGCGACCTTCCGCGAGCACGAAGCTCGTTTCCTTAACGCACCCGTCCCTCAACTTCGCTCACCGCGCCTTCGAATCCTTCGTTTGGAACAACATCATTCGAGCCCATGCCCAGTCCACCGTCTCCCTCCGACCTCCGCTGTCGGTCTTCGCCCGCATGCGCTCCCACGGCGTCGAACCCGACTTCCACACCTTCCCTTTCCTCCTCCGGTCCTTCGATTCCGCTCCCCATCTCCAATCGGGTCGGCAGATCCACGCTCAAGTTTTCGCCTTTGGGCTCGACCGCGACGCCTTCGTCCGGACTAGTCTCATCAACATGTACTCTTCTTGCGGCGACGCGGGGCTCGCGCGCCGGGTGTTCGACGAGATCGCCGAACCGGATTTGCCGTCTTGGAATTCGATCGTCAACGCGTGCCTGAAAGTGGGCCGGAGCGATGCTGCCCGTGCGCTGTTCGACGAAATGCCTGAGAAGAACGTGATATCTTGGAGTTGCATGATTAATGGGTACGTTCGGTGTGGGGAGTTTAAGGAAGCGCTTGCTTTGTTCAGGGAGATGCAACTCGCGGAAGGTGATTTGGTTAGGCCCAATGAGTTTACCATGTCCGGAGTGCTCTCGGCGTGTGGGCGGTTGGGTGCGCTGGAACATGGGAAGTGGGCTCATGCTTATATTGACAAATGTGGGATAGAAGTTGATGTTGTGTTGGGGACTTGTCTTATAGACATGTATGCTAAAAGCGGGAGTATTGAGAGGGCGAGGTTGGTTTTCGGCAATTTGGGTCCTAATAAGGATGTGATGGCTTGGAGTGCTATGATATCGGGCTTGGCAATGCATGGTCATGCTGGGGAATGTCTAGACTTGTTCTCGGACATGAGACAGCAAGGTGTGAAACCCAATGGTGTGACATACTTGGGTATTCTTTGTGCTTGTGTTCATGGAGGTTTGGTGAGTCAAGGGAAGGAATTTTTCAGGAAAATGAGCGAGGAGTATGGAATAACTCCGACGATTCAACACTACGGTTGTCTTGTGGATCTTTTTGGGAGAGCAGGTCTACTAAAGGAAGCATGGACCGTGGTGAAATCGATGCCTATGGAGCCTGATGTGCTTATATGGGGTGCTCTACTGAGTGGATCCAGGACACATGGTGACATTGAAACATGTGAGATTGCGCTCAGAAAGCTAATCCAGCTGGATCCTGGCAATAGTGGTGCCTATGTGCTTCTATCAAATGTTTATGCGAAATTGGGGAGATGGAATGAAGTGAGGCAAGTCAGAAATCGAATGGAAGCAAAGGGCATTTATAAAGTCCCTGGGTGTAGCTTAGTAGAGCTTGATGGTATACTTCATGAGTTTTTTGTGGGAGATGATTCCCATCCGGAAACTAAGGAGATTTATATGATGCTTGATGAGATCATGACGAAACTGAAGAAGGCAGGTTATGTGGGAAACACAAAAGAAGTATTGCTTGATTTGGATGAGGAAGCAAAAGAGCTTGCTCTATCCCTTCATAGTGAAAGACTGGCTATAGCATTTTGCTTTTTAAGAACAAGTGCCGGTACTCCCATACGAATCATTAAGAACCTTAGAATATGCGGTGATTGTCACGTTGCCATAAAGATGATATCCACAGTCTACAGGCGCGAGATCGTGATCAGGGACTGCAATCGGTTTCACCACTTCAATGAAGGAGTTTGCTCTTGCAAAGATTTCTGGTAGATGAAAAATTTTCTGGGTTAATTTTATGAAACTCGGAGGTCCTGTCAATTTTCATAGGTGCGTGTGGCCACAGAAATTTGGACATGACATTGACTGAAACAATAATTCATCCACACGAATTCTGGCAGTCAAATACCCTCGAAAGGCAGGTGTCGGGTTGTTAAGATTCAGTTTGAACTTTGCGTTATATCGAGTGGTCTGAACCACGAGCCCTGGGAGTATAGTCATATACCAAGAGGACATCGAATTGAAAAATCCTGTTTGGCCTGTGGGAAATTGTAAGTTTATAATATTCTCCCGAATATTGTTATCATGAAATTTTTTTCTCCTTCACAATTACAGTGAATGACTGCACGGAGAATTGACATGGTGATGATGTGTATGGTTCCAAGCTCTAACACTCGTAGTTACTACAGAAATTATTAGACTTTGGATCTCTGTGCAGGTTATATTTGAAGACCTTCCTTGAGGTGAGAAGAAGCATCGCCCTTGGCTGAACTGTGGCTGTTTATGTTGGTAGTTTGTTTGTAAAACAAACAATGAGGTGCCTTGTCCCACATCGAAAGGATGTGAATGTGCACGTGGACGAGATTTGGCACTAATCAACGATCATTTTTATTTATTTATTAAATTGCGAATTTATTATTATAAAATAACTGTTTTGTCATATTGAAACAGTGTGACTGTTCGCAATAGAATGGCGGTTATTTTTTAATAATTTAATTTTGAATTTATTAATTTTTGCCTAACTGTTATTAGGTGTTTTTACAACCTTTGGAAGATTGTGTCTATTTGGACATAACTTCTTAACCTTTGGAAAGTCGTGTTTGTTCGTACATAACTTCTCCACATTCAAAAGGTTGTGTTTATTCAATGTATAAATATTTCGACATTTTTGTTCATTGAGAACAACAATTTCTCATTTCTTCTAACAGATGTACAGCCATTTTTTCTAATTGTTTCCCTTGAGAGGCCCTGGAGAAATACCGGAATTACTATATGGTATTCTCATTAAGACTTTGTTGTATCATGGAGGATTTTTGCTGGTAACCATTTAGCAACGTTGTGAGGCCAAATAATTTCTTAAAAAAAACTGATATCACGTCTCAAGAGTCTGACTTCATTGTTCATTTCATTTGAATTTGAAGTTTCTTTTCTTCTACAAATTCAGAGGAGCATATTTCCCCAACAGTTTATAGTTGGTAACAGGTATCTGTTGAAGGCATCAGGCTGTTTATAGTTGGTGACAGTACCTGTTAAAGGCGTCTGTTTATAATTTGTATACTTTCCTGTTGTGGGCGGTAGCTGTTAAATTTTCTGACATTCTCTAATCGTGGGTAATAATATTAGTAGTCCTTGAATTTTTCCTCATTATTCAATACCATCTTTCAATATTTTTTGTGCGATGTTGTTCTTTAACTTCTTATATTTGTTCAACATGGTTCGTTAAAGATTTAATGAAATTTGCTAAAGTAACGATTAGAGTTACTAACTTGTTATTTTGTTTAGTTCAATTTTGTACTTGAACTTCATTTATTAGTTCAATTTCGTCTTTAAACTTTCTTTTTGACACAAGCCACTGACAAGACATACGGACTACATGGATTAGCATGTTCATATAAGCTTAATCGTAAAGAATAGTAAAACCATATCAAGTATAAATTGACACTTTTACTTGTTTACGACGTGCTTGGACTCGTCTAGGCTAGAAACTTAAAATGTTCCTTGTATTAACACGATGTGCTGATTTATATTTAGAAATTCTTACAATATGTGAATGCAAGTAAACGTTTTTATGTATAAGAATTCATATGTTAAAGGTTTTATTTGTATAATCCATTTATTAACGTGTTGTGTATGGGATTTAATGTTATAGAATAATTAATGAATATCTTGTGTGGGGATAATAACTAAATTTGACGTAATGCAATTGAGAGAGAATAAAAGGACAGTTCTCGCGCAAACTTAGCAAAGTATTGGGATGAAATTGAACAAAAGTATTCCACCCACGTAGTAGATTTCGTCAATAATTTTAATGAAAAGACCACATTGAACTACTTTATAAAGTTTCAGGACAACATTGAACAAAAAAAAAACAAACAAAAAAATCAAGGGATGACATTAAGGAGCAAAACTTCAAGCATTATTAGGGCCCGTTTGGCAACGTGCTAAATAGTGAAAATTTCTGTTCTTTTGTTCTCATGATCAGTTTGGG